>QNQO01009801.1:0-268267 GCA_003290165.1 Berberis thunbergii
TCAATTAATTTATAAAACACATGTTCGGGGCTTCGATTCCACCCCTAACTAAGAGAAGTTTAGCTAGACATATAATCATGTTTGAATAGCAATACATAATTAAATATCAACTAAATATAAGAGAAAGAATTAAGAAATGAAACAAAACATTGTACCCTGATCCATGGTGGTAGAGAGAGGAGTGCTGGGGTGCAAATAGCGTGAAGGAAGAGAAATAAGTTTATTCCCTTTTCCTTCTTCGATTTGCTACTCCTTCTATTCTTCAATCTCTTTTTCTCTTCTTCCTTCTCGATCTCTGTCTGTGAATTAAAATGTAAGAGAAAAAGGGGATGACGAGGGATAGAGAAAGAGAGGGAATGAGACGAGGGTTTTCGTGTGAGGAGGTTCTGATGGAGATGGCGATAAGGGAGTTAGGTGAGAGAAAGTTGAAGACGGTGAGGATGGGTGACGATGTTGGACTGCTGGCAGTGATGAAGGCTGTAGATGGATGCGTTCAAGTCGATGGGTCTCGATTGGGTTTAGGGTTGTGTGATTGCGATGAACAGTGGATGAGGATGGGTTTGTGTGTTACAATGGATGGGTTATAGTTTGATGGCTGTTGTGAAGGAGGATGACGGCGACTGTGGCGGTGGATGAGAAGGCTGGGTGGATCTCAAAGCAAGGTATCATCCCTTTTTTTACCCGTTTTCTACTTTGTGTGGTTTCCTTGTTGGTGTGGATTCCTTGTTTCCCTTTTTGTGTGGATTCCTTGTGCAATTAGTATTTCTAAATTTCCAATTTGCTTCTATTTTAAAATCTTGTAATTGAAAACCTACACAAACACGAAAATAGCAATTAGTACCATAATTAACAAGTAATAGCTAAAAATATATATAGAAATATGGTACTAAAAATAGCCTAATTATGCCCGTATCCTTGCCCCACAAGCAAATCCAAAGAAATCTCTCAAGATGAAATTCGAAACATGCAATTCAAGTCTAAACTCTGGGAACTTCCTATAACTGGAGGATAATGTTAACAAATTTCTGAGGTTCCACCTTTGTATCAGACATGGATGTTCTAACAATGTTCAAAAGATCACAAGAGTCACATAACAATTCAATTGGATAATTGTTTATGTCAATATCTTTTGTGTATATATGATTACATCAATAAGCACAGGGTTAACTATAGAATCACCACGATTAATTTCATCTTGAAGACAACACTCTTGATTCAACCACAATCTTCCTCATCACATTGTCTCACATGTTTCATCCACTCATCTTGTTCTATTTGGAGAGTTTGAAGAACTAAAAGAGTTGACATAGGTATATAAAGGTGATGCAATTCATCAAGTTTCTCAGTGTTCTTCGAATGATGATTTACTTCACACTCTTCCTTAGCACCATTAATGTATCATTTTGACGCCTTAAAGCCCAAATCTCAGCCAAAAGTTGGTCAGTGGCTTACTAAAGCCGTTTCGTTTCTCATATGGACTATCTAAGGATTGTCTTGGAATGAAGCAAAATGTCAGTTTCCTCTCATAAGTTATGAGGATTCAAAGATGATGTTGATTGCATGTTTCGCATAAACTAACATGAAGTGGTTTCTACAATAGGCATTATAGGAGAACTAAGGTATGACTTATTGCTACGCAAATTTTGGGGATTAATGGACTGTGTGGGAATAAAAAGCTTGTAACCCCAATTGGATTGGAGTTGGCTCCAAGGTGGTTGGTTTTCATATTCATTTTGATAAAAAGGACATGCATGAGCAAAGCTTAATTTTAAGAGTTGAACTTGGTTTGTGTGTGTGTGTGGGTGTGAAAATGACTAAAGTTTAATGTTACCTAAAATGATATGACCTAAACTAATGCAATATGCAAATGCACCTAAAGGGAGACACTAACCTTGACACATAAACAAGGCTCAATCAATTCCTATCCATCCATCTAGCAAACAAAAAGTTGATTATCTTCAGTTAAGTGCAAGGGGCGATTAATTTTAAAAACCCAATCTAGTTGAAGTAGAAAATGATTTTGAGCATCTCAAAAGTCAACTCTCACCCTAGTTATATTTGTCCACATTTCTTGAAAGTGAATAAGAGGTAGCATATTATCAAGGATTGCGATTTCAGGAAATTTTATGAAACTTCACAAAATATTTCATTTTTGAGATCTCAAAATTTAAAGTATCGAAATCAAAAAGTACTTTATTTTGACGAATTATTTAGTAAGTTTCAAC
This sequence comes from Berberis thunbergii, assembly GCA_003290165.1. Classification (NCBI taxonomy): domain Eukaryota; kingdom Viridiplantae; phylum Streptophyta; class Magnoliopsida; order Ranunculales; family Berberidaceae; genus Berberis; species Berberis thunbergii. Next base: position 2,226 of record QNQO01009801.1, read on the forward strand.
ATTTTTGTATTAAACCCAAAAGTACATTATTGATATGCGTGACATATTTTCCAAATTTTAAATAAATTTTTTCCCAAAATATTTCTTAAAGTCAAAAGACTGAAATTACGTTCAAAGATGAAATCACAATCCTTTCTTATTTTATATATAAAGAAAAACTCCCTAAACCACCACATTAGGCAAAGATGCGTTCTTGTTAGATTACTCTATTTGGTGTACTAGAACTGATTAAGCCTTTGAACAATGTCTTTAAGATTCAAAAAGTTCTCATGAAATTAGCTACCACTTAAAAAATTTCAAGAACTGTTTTGTTCTGAATAATAATAAAATTAAACCTGTTAAAAATTTTGTCGAAACACCACTCTCTCGGCGAAAAAGGTAAGAAATGATTGTTGGCGCATACCAACAGGCATTAGAGCAGCCTTGCTTCGAAAGAGTTCAACAAGATCTATTCTTTTTGTGGGGTACTGTGAACACTATTCTAATTGGCTCTAATTATGTGAGTTCATTTTAATTAATTTGGCTAAGTTTGAACATGAATTGGAGTGATGAGGTCGGTGATTAAATCCCACTCAGTTGCAATTAGTCAAGTCCGCTCTTACATAGTTTAGCACAGTTCGATATCTTGTAAAAAAATAAACACATAAAATCTGTCTAGAAACATCTCTTGCAGGATATTCAAAATGGGTTGAGAAAGGTATCTCCCACTCAATGGTGGGGAAGGAATCGGTTGAGTTGACCCAGGGGAAGTGTCTCCTACACTTCTGTCATCTTGGGGAGTATCTAGCATATAAGCCAAGGGTTTACTAACCTCATTCGCAAAAAAGTTTTGACTTCCATGACTTCCCGGTTGTATCATAGACTCCTATTTTTAAACTATTATAAATTAAAGCCCTCACAATCACCCAATGAAAACAAAAAATGTCCTAAGTTATGGTCCAAGTGTCCTTCATTGTTCCAATAAGTTCACCCAAGATCATTGTGAAGAGTTCCCTTATGTAAAACTATAAATACTTCAGTTTTGAGAATGATTAGTAGTGGTTAAAACTAGTCAAGAATTTAAGTTCACATAAGTTTACGAAAAACTAATGAAATCTATAAAAGTTTTCATAACTGACACATTGTCTTTGAAAAATCATCAAGAGTTTAGTACTTCATGAAATTAAATCTAAAAATTTAATATAGATTCCCAACAGACTCAAGTTTTCTAAAAATATATTAAAATCTAATTCCACAATCAGAGAATTGAGAAACTTGAGGTGAAGTCAGCATAAACAATACAAATCATGGATGTATAGATGTTACGAGAATTCAAATTCTGAGTTAACCACTTAACCAAAATACGAATCCAAAAGATGATTAAGAAAACTAGATTAAGATAGGAACATTTCAGGTTTTGGAAGAAATGCAAAACATAACTTTCAATCAGTAAAAAACATCTAAACATCAGTCATCTCCAACAAGTGGCCATACTTTGAAATATGTACTCAATGCAAATAGCAATTGGAAAGATGTCCTTTAAATCTCAGACCATCTTATATTTACCTAAATAATCTAAAAAAATAAAAAGCCAACCTTAACTTACCGATTAAAATGCAAGAATGCACAAACTTTAAATTTCCCGACTTGAAACGGATGTAATGATGATATTTAATAATATTAGCAATAGTAGTATTTTAACAATATTAGACATTCTATTATTTTGTAATAGGGAGATTCAATTAGAGTTCTCACATTGGTTTCCTATAAAGTTAAGGGTTGATTTAGAAGGTAGGTAATTATAATATGGGCGTAGGTTGTCCCATAGGATTTAGTTGCCGTATAGTTCGTTGACTTGAATCAATATGGGCCGTAAGTTGTCCATTTGTCCCATTGGTTTCAGTTATAATTCGTATTATTGTTCTATTATTGTTATTGTTCATTTATTGCAAATTGTTTTATTAACATTATTTACTAGTGCGAATATATCATTGGTATCAGAGCCAAATGATTCTCATCGTTTTGCTTGATTTGAAAAAAAACTCGAAGAATAAGAAGATCAGAAGAAGAAAACCAATTTTAGTTCCCTCTCTGGCTAAATTTTTATTTAAGCCTATGGTCCCCTATGGCTAATTCTCCTTCATAAATTTCAGTACTGCCACATGCTCTTAAATCTATTTCGACGAGGGACCACCTATTTGCAGCCGCATCAAAACCCTATACCACTACAGGTTGTTGATTTAAGTAATTCTTTGTGCTCAAGTTATTTACCCCACCGGACAACACCCATACCACTGAAGGACAAATTTTGGATCCATTTTGGACCAATTTTGAATCTCATTTTTGAATGTTTGGCACATAATCTCCTTCGGTCCAGAGACTTTTCTAGGACTTTGTATTTGGTGGCATACTTTGGACTGGAGTGTTTGTGATCCCAACAATTATCAAAACAAGGTTCGAGGTCACCTTCTGCTTGGACAGTTTCACCATTTGTTGCTGCTTGTGCTCGTATGACTTCCTTGGCTCAAAGTCGAGGAAAAGCTTCTTCAACCGGTGAGGTTGATGTAATTAGGATATTTATTAAATTAGTAATAGTAGTATTTTTAGCATAGTAAACATTTTAATTATTTTTTGTAATAGGGATTCCAATTAGGGTTTCAATATTTGTTTCCTATTAGGTTTAGAGTTTGATTTAGAAGGTAGGTTAGTTACAAATAAGGGCGTAGGTTGCCCATTGTTCCTTGATAGATTGAATAAAAGTTATCTGTTTATTAGTTTATTTCATTATTGTCTATTTCGTTACTTTTGTTTATTGCAATTTCTTTATTTTCTAGTCCGAATCTATCATAAATTAACAACTAAATGATGAAATGCACCTTACTTACACTAATGATAAACATTAGAAGTTGAATTTTAAACTTGCTTTTCCATTGCCCTCCCTAGCAACGACGCAAAAACTTGATTGATCTCAAATCTTACCGTAAGTGCACAATTGTTTAACGAGTTAGAAACCTACAAGTATGGGTCGAATATCGTATACTTTGGATATAGTTAGTTGCTTTCCTTGGGGTATCAATTTCACCATTAATAATCTTTACCTGTGTAAGCCTCCTCTAACGTCACGGAGCTTGGTGGTTCTCACGAAAGGGTATTTTTTATGACGATAACTAGGTGACTGTCATCAAAAGTTTTTGAAAAAAAGTAAGTTTTTTTAGAAGTGATTGCAACTCCTATTTCATAGCCAAAATCTCCAAAACTAATATTTCCTGCTTGTTGACCTTACTAGAAAAAAATACTAATATCTTATTTAGAATTTCTGATAGCACCCCCCTATACGACTACTTGAGTCAGTTTTTGAAGCATTTATGCCAGTATAATAAATTCGGCTGGGGGGTGTTCCCATTTGCACCATTTGATAGGAGGGTGAAAGATGGGATATTCCCCATTTGGAACAAAGCATTCTAATTATTGAACTGAATCTGTTTAATATTGACAAGAAATATCTCATTCATACTTTTGATTATACCACTAAAATATGACCTTTACTGGATTTTGCAAGCATTTCTCTCCTTCCATAACAGGTACAAAATAGCTTTAAGGCCATTTCTAAAAATATAGCTATTGAGGCTCTTGCCTTTCTACTATTGAAGACGATTTGCCATTGCTATTGTATCTAAAGTTGATCCTTCCCATTCCATCCTTCACTATATTCCACACTCAGCATTGTAATTACATTCAAAATATAAATGTTGTAAATTCTCTTAACCGACACTACATAACAACATAGAGAGGATGTGAGAACTCCCCTATAGCACAAATTGTCTGGTGCGAAGAAAGTTTTTTATGACCTTCCAACAATGGAAGTTATGTTTAGGCACAACCCCACTATCCCATATGATCCTGCTCCGAAGACAATTGTTCCTATCCGGAAAGAGGTGATAAACCTAAATCACCCTATCAATGTAATTGACTTAGGTTCTCGTAGGTGACAAAATCCAAATCACCCTATCAATACAATTGCCAGACAAGATTTTAGTTTAGTTAAGGTATTCCACAAAGCATTCATTATTGAATCAACACTTCTAGGCCACTGCCACCGTTGTCTTCATTTAATTATGCTAACATTTGCTCTATCATGTATGTCAGTTACTAGTATCTTATTATAAGCCACTACCCTGTTGAGAATCCCATATTCAGACCAATGAGTATGCCAAAAGCAATATTTCTACCATTACCTACTAGATATTGATGATGAGGAATGCATGTCTCTCAATTTGAGAAAGACTTCAATATCCATGAAGCTTCCTGAGGGGCACTGATTGATTTTAAATCTTACCGCAAGTTCATGATTGTCCATTGAGTTAAAACCTACAAGTATACAAGTCGAATCCCATCAGGAGGGCTTGAAAGAAGTTGGAAAACTTGTTCAAAAATCAAATTGAAATACATAACCTAGTAGAATAAAAGTTGTTGATGAAAAGATAAAATAAATGGAAGTGTGTGAAACAAAAATGAAAAGTATAATCTAATTGTGAGAGTTAGGGCTTTGGGATTACCATCATGAGTTGATGGCACCACTCTTAGGGTGTTTTTAGTAGCATGAAATCCTATTCTATAAGAATCCATGAGGGGATCACCTACATCTAAATTAATTTTAGATGCACTCACCAATCCACCGGTAGAATTTGGAATCAATGGTGGGAATGAATGTCTCACGAATATTTAAATCACATGCTTTGGAGGTAGCAAGGAGTGTGATTCTCATGTTTATGAACTTCCATTTCCACCATTGATTATAAAATCTAATGGTGGATGATGAGTGTAATTTAGTCTTAAATGTAGAGGCCCCCTCATGGATTCTCATGAAAAATAAGATTTCATCCAACCAAACACACTCTTAGATTAATCTTTATCAAATTCATTAACACATTCTAAAATAGACTCTCGTCTTACCTTAGGATGGAAAATGTGACATTATAGGCAAAGTTATTTCAAGCCTAAGATATATTATAAACCTAAGAATCAAATATGAATTTAAAAACATAATAGGAATCCAACAATGTTAAGCACCCAATATCTAACCAATCATAATGAGACTTAGATCAACGACATGTAAACATTATCCTTGGGTGATTGTTAGAGAAATTTTAAGTGTTCTAAAAATCCTCCTAGGAGGGCAGGGTTGGTTTTTGAAAAAAAAAATTTCTAGTTTGAAAAAATATTCAATTACTTTTATTTTTAGTACATTTTGCAAATGTATCTTGACATTGAATTGGAAGTAATTTACATGTTATCATGCATAAATTTTAGAAATTATAATTTATAATCAATGAAAAAAGCCGCCTAGTCCCTTGCCTAGGCCTCTGGGCGCTAGTCCCCTGTTCGCCGCTCGCCTACCGCCTAACAATTTTTAGAACACTGATTTTAAGTAAATAAACTTATTTAATCTTGAGCTTAATAAGTAGAAGAATAAAATATTAGTTAAATTCATAAAATGAAATACAAAACATCTAACTTGCCTCATAGGTTCAAATGATCACATTTTATATTTCTTTTATGCCTTCATATTTACAATACTTAGACTATTAAATTTATTATTTATTTTGATTAGTGTATTTTTACGTTTTTATATAATTTGACTAATTTGTGACATTTGTTTGTTTGTAATTTTGGAGCATCAAAACTAGATCATGAAAAACCGACATAGTTTTAGAAAATAAATAATATTGATAATTGTCTAACACTATTTGTTAGTCTATGATAAGACCCTATGTTAGGGTATTTGAACCAATAATAAAGTTTGTAATCGAATTAAATAGTTTAGTTTAGATGAATTTTTAATTTTATTGTCAAGACTAAGTTTGTAAGCCATAACTAATTTAACTTGAGTATGTATGATAATTGATGCGACCAAAAAATCGTCTTCCTATGAATTTGACCTGCAAAACAAATGTTAGACTGCCAAAAACCACATTTTTGGTGGCCGAAGGCACTCTAATGCTTAAGTCAGCAACTCTGTTTGAAAAGGAGGTAAATCTGGACAAAACTCAATTAAAATTGCATATTTGTGTCGAATGTTTCCTTTACCTTATACAAAGGTCGCGGTTAATTCTCAGCGTGACTCAAGCATGTGAGGTGCAACAGAAGAAAATGTTTCTTGTAACAGTATCCTCCTTGATGGAAATGCATTCGTGGAGGCATAACTCCCTCCATGACACTTTTTGGTGCAACATTTATCTTCTTTATGAGAAAACTCGTGTCGGGCCTGGATTTGGGCTTTGACTCGTTTGAGACTGGATTCAGGATTTGTTTATATTTATCATTAGTGGACCTTGTTTGGGCCTTTGTGATTGGCTTTATTCTTCTTGGTTTTATGAGCTAGCCCAATAGATTGGACGCCATATCCTAGTGATGGATGTTTTTCGCCACGTGTACGGTCGTGATGATCGTCTATTTTGATGTATCATCAGCTACTCCCCTTTAGTTAGTCGGTATGTTCATGTATCCACTAACTATGTTGTGGTTTTATTTTCAATTTCAACATTATGACACATTTAATGCTCTTGCTATAAGTTGCTGCTGTTGTCTCTTCGATGTTCCATCCGCTTGCTTGTTTTGGCGCGATTTCTGGGATTTCTTGCGGTTGTCATATCTTGCACGTTCTCCCCAAGAGTGGACCTTTCACTGCTTATCCTTATAAAAAGGAGAAGCTAGAGTGTGTTTTACTTCTTTTTGCACTTTTTCATTTTCTAGTTGTTAATTCTTTGATTCCTCGTGTTCATTTTGTAGTCATGTCTAACTTCAGGGTTTGAGCGGTGATGTTCTTGATGTATGCGAAGCTTTGTTTTTGCCTAAGCGGGCAACACATGCAACTCTGGACAACAATCATAACGATTACTCTTTGCCAACTGATCTGGAGTTCATTTTCTCCGAAGAGGGAGACAATCCTTGTCATCCAAAACATGGGTACATCGCTTTGTATCCTAGTATGTTTCACTCTGATTTCAGGCTTTCGGCTCCTACAATCGTCTGTGAGTACTTGGATTTGGTTTGTATCGCTTCATCTCAATTGGTCCCTAATGGTTGAAAAGTAATGATTTCGACCTTAGCAAGGGTTGTAGCAGCTCGTATCCCTATGAATGCCAGGGTTCTACATTCTTTTGTGAGGTTTAGTGATGCGGGCTTAACTAACCTAAATAAATAGGCTAATTTAACCCACTTGTAATAACCGCAAGTACACGGTGTCTAACTGGTATACAACATCAAGTCGGGTCGATCCCACGAGGAAAGTGGATGCAATTGAATTTAATAATTTAATTAACTAATTTGTAGGAAATGGGCTTACAACATTTTTAAAACTATACTAAAAATAAATCAAAATAAGAAAAATAAAATAAAAGAAAAAGATGGAAAAAATGAATTTTTGTGGGGTTGGACTCACCAATGCACTACACCAAAAGACCAATTTAGCCACGCCAAGATGGCCACGGTTCTAAACCGTTGGTTAAGTTGCCACGGCCAAAAACCGTGGCTATAATGAACAACGGCCTAAAACCGTGGCAAAAAAAAAACTGGCCACGGCTGAAAACCGTTGGTTTATTTGCCACGACAAAAAATAGTGGCTATAATACCAACGGCTTAAAACCGTGGCTAAAACAATGGCCACGGCTCAAAACTGTTGGTGTATTTGCCACGGCTAAAAACCGTGGCTATAATGACCAACGGCTTAAAACCGTGGCTAAAAAAAAATGGCCACGGCTCAAAACCGTGGTTATAATGAGCAACGGCTCAAAACCGTGGCTATAAGGGGCAACGACTAAAAACCGTTGCTAAATTCTAGCATTTTGCATGTGGGCCGCATGTGTGGAGCTCCCTTTTGGCGAAAACAGGTTTCCCTCTTTGGCGCAAGTTTCCCGCTTTGGCAAAAAAAATTGGGGAATAGAAAAGAGTTTGCGTGGTCATTTGGAGATCAATTTTTGACATATTGCAGAGGAGAGATCGGGGAGCAGAGGAGAGATCAAGGTTTGGCGCAGAGGAGAGATCGAGGAGTAGAGTCAGAGAAAGGTTTGGCGCAGAGGAGAGAAAATCAGAGTCAGAGAGTGCTTGAAAATTTCACGGTTTGGTTTTGCCTCCTTCCATTTTCATTTTAGGGTTCCATTTTCATTACTAATTTCACTTGAGAAAAATAAAAAAATTTATAACCTTCCCATGGAACTTTCAATTATTACAATGTTCCAGAGTGTTGTTCTTCACCCTTAAATTGGAAATTTGTTGATTCTTGTTGTCTGTAGACAATTTATTTAACTTAACATTGTGTGAATTGTGTTTCAGGATACTTTTAGAGGAAGAGTGTGTGAATGCCCTATTGAGCAAGGCGTAAAGTTTGTAGGCAATGGTTATACCCATTGTGAAGGTGAGTCTGGTTTGTGGTTCGATTCCAGTAAAAATCATGCAATAGTAGGCAACACCTCTTAGATATGTTTAAATTGATATTGAGATTTATTATTATTATACTCATTTGCTATATTAGAAAGTAATTGTAGTTTTAGAATGACTTGTACACTTGCAAACATGAAATAGTGTGCATTTTGGTGATAAATGATGAGAAATGTGTTAATATTATAGTTGTAATGAGTTTTAAGAGCTCTTGCAAAAACTTCATGTTGCTCCATTCTAAATCTTGTCGTCATCATCCTTGAAAATAATTGTGTTATACCAAATGATACAAAGGTCCAGTCCTCTATCCTAAAAACTTGAATTCTGAATACCTATAAATTTTGAAGGTTATAATCCTTGCACCACATCTACAAACAATGGCTCCAGTCTGCTATCCTAAAAACTTGATTCTGGGAACTTATAAATTTTGAAGGTTATGATCCTTGTACTTATAAATAGATACGTTCTTTCTTTGTTCATATCTATTTTTAGTTAATGTGTTGTTTGGGAAGGCATGTAGGTTTTAAAACTACGACACTTACGTTAGTTGGCATATGGATTACTTGTAGTGCTCAAACCTGTAAACCCTATCATGAGTAACAATCTGACTAGCTGAAACATAGTTTTGATTCAATTTTACGGTATTTTAGAAACAAATTTTTTTAAGTATCAGTGAATCATTGTCTTTAATATTCATTAGTGTGATAGGTGCACATGTTTCAAAGCCACTCTAGATGCTTTTATCTCCTTTTAAGTGTTAATGATGCATTTAACACTTGTGTGTCATGTGCTTGTGCAGGTATTGTCCAAAAACGCAACATTAACACTTAAAATGGTGCAAACACATCCACATCACTTGCTTGCTGCTTAAAGGCTGATACGAAAGAATTGGGGCACTTGGTAGATTGCGAAACCATGTCCAAGTAAAGTAAATGTTGTCCCCAACTCTTAGAAACAGGTGCTTTTGTCTTTTGCATAAACTTGAGGCAATCGACAATAAAAGTTTCAGAAAGTGCTAATTTTCTCTCTTGGAAAGGTGTTTCTATTTTTATTTTTGCTTCTGATTAGATAGTAAAGTTCAATTTGGCTTGACACGAGTATATAAAAAAATAAAATTTGTTAGCATTGAAGTGGTGCTATCCAAAAAAAGAAAAAAATGATATACAACAACTAAAACAAAAGCCTTGCTATTAAAATCATAATCACAATTTGTACAAGTTCTTCATTCATGCAACAATCACTATCGGCATAAGAATGATAGAGCATGTAATAACATTGCTATAGCTGGGTGGTCATGCATGTTGCGACCCTGTTTATTATTAATGATTGATTATGGTTTTATGTTATACAAAACATGGTTGGATTTCACTGATTCTGGTTTTATGTTATGTAAAACATGAATGGAATACTGCAGAGGAGGAATTCATGGAAAGATGGCGTTTATGGTACAACCTGCCCAATCCCTCCTGGCAGGAATTTTACTTACACTCTCCAGGTGAAGGACCAGATTGGTAGCTTCTTCTACTACCCCTCTACTGCATTCCACAAGGCTGCAGGTGGCTTTGGAGGAATCAGAATTCTCCACAGACCAAGAATTCCTGTTCCATTCCCTGACCATGCTGGAGACTACATCGTTTTCATCGGAGATTAGTACAAGGCCAATCACACGGTAAACATCTATATATATTCCTAGTGTAACCAATTAGAACTTACGATAAAGCAGTTCATAAAAATAAGCAAAAAAGAATAAAACATGTTTTTATCATGTAATGAACATTTATAATAGGACGAGAAAGTGTGTGAGCCCATAATGTTATTGGCTTTTAGAACCGTCTAATCGATCCTTTAATAAAGTCTTCATAGGAGGCAACAATATCATGTGCTTTTGCTTGTAAATGATCGTTATGTCACTTGTTTGTTTTAGGACAGCTGCATGTGTTTATTTTGCATTACTGCAATTCGCAAGTACTCAATACTTGAGCTAATAACATTGACAAAATCATCGTTAATTTTATGTACATTGACAAAGTTATTGTTGTATTCTTAGACTCTGCGAGCTAATGTGGGTTGCACTTACAACACAAGAATTTGGGTAGTTAAGCACCATCCTTTGTTGTATTGTTTTGAAACATTGACCATGTGATAAATGACTTGGTTTGGATTGGTTTCATTGTCTCAGTTAGGAATTGGTCTTGTTGTAGTGGGAAAAAATCTAGTCCTTGAAGCAATGAGGTTTAAGGTTGAGAAAGTTGTAGCCACTCGAGTCCTTTACGACAATTTGATTTGCGGGTGGAGTGTCAAAGAAGAAAATAACCCCATGTATGGAGGTAAAAAATATCATATAGATATTAATATTAGTGTGGACCCATAGAAACTCATTTACTTTCCTACCCCCTCAACCAAACACAGCCTAATGCAAAGTACCATAGCCTCGTTCATTTGCCCATATGTATTTATATAGATATCTATATATAGACATATAGTCATTCAGATAACATTCAGAGAAAAGACATGGATGAGTATTCCAATGTACTTGTTAGTTTAGACATATAATTATCTTCCATGAAAGGTGAACTAGCAGTTGATTTGTTATGCAACCTTGTGAATTCCTTTCCATCTGTAGTGTATCGCCATTATGAAGCTGTGAGTGTTATTTTTGCCTTCATAAGATCCCATACGGTTTTGTCCCTTATGCAAAATGTAATCTTTTCTATAGTGTAGTGCTTTCTGTTTTTTTTTCTCTCCAAAGCTTCCTTAACAATAGGATAAACCTCTAAATGCACTGCCCCTCCAAACTTGCCTCATTTATTTAACTAATTGCTTAGTACAAGACACTGGCCCTAACACCTCAGTTTTTGACAAGTGAAAACCTATGTAACAAGACACCGACATGTGTGTCGGTGTCCAAGACGGATTACGAGGTGTCCGACAATGACTACCATTGACATGATTATACTTGGTTATTTTACTGCCATTTCTTGCTCTTCTTGCTTTCGTTCCCTTTTTTCCCTTGAAACATTATGTACATTCATCATCACAAAAATGTTTAGATCATTCAACATTTCTTTTAGCAAAAGGAAGTGAAAATAATACATTTTATTTTATTTTGCTTGATCACCAACATGGTGTTTCTTGTCTTTGTCACAATGAACTTCGAGTGCTCAGGCTAATGCATACATGATAAGATGTTGATATGTTTCTTCTCAGGCTGAAGCTGTAATTCTTTTGAAGATCATGTCGGGGAAATGCAGTACTCAGACTTTCTTTGTATTTAAATCTTCAGGTGTAGTTTTGTTAATTTTACCTTTTTTGTGGTGGCGGTGGTGTGTGTGTGGTTAAGTTTGAAGGTTTTCTTTGTATTTAAATCTTGGGTTTTCTTTGTGTTGGTGTTTAGGTTTGAATTAAGGTTACTCAGACTCTTTGTAGTGTACAAAGTTCTCAGAATGTCTGGACTTGGTCATTTTGTTTGGTTAAAGTACTATAGTTATATGCTACTTTACCACATTCTACTTCTCAAATTTTGTTGTATTTTATTCTTAAAGCATGCTGCACTACATGCTCTTGGAAACATCTCAGGAGAAAACCGTTCAGCTAATGATGCATTGCTGAATGATAATGCAGAAGAATGCCTTCGACATCTCATCTATGAGACAACAGCTAATAGTTCAAAGCCAACACCATCTGTTAGTATACCTCCTGCTATTGCATTTGATAAGTCAATAGCCTTTGCTCATAGTTATTTTTGTCTTGTTTCTATCAAATTGAAGTGTCAGTATTGTCAACTCTGCTTCTAAACAGTGGCAAAGGACTCATGAAACTCTTTTCTTGGTTATATCAGTACCAACCCCCTTAAGGAATTTTCTCTCTTTAAAATAAGTTTGTCAGTAAGCTAGACTTCCCCTTTCACTGGATGATGAAATTGTTCAAGAAACTAGTGATACAAGGGTAACTACTCCATCATCCATTATGGTCTTATCTGTGCTCTCATAATGGTGGTGCTGGATGGATCGAAAGAACATCAATTCCATGTAGAAGGAACAAGGGTGTAAGCATCCATGAGATGACTCTTGTAGTAGGAAAGGGGAATTCAAGTTTTGTAGGACTTTTTGTGTGGGGAAGTGCCCTCAGGAAATAATTTCTGAGATGCTTTAGTGACAAAGAAAGGGGAGAGCATCTATGGATTTTGCTGTAAGTTGCATAAAGTGTGTGCCTGGTGCCTCAGCGCATACTACGAAAAGATGGACACCTTTAGGTGCCTGTGTGACCTACACAAGGCACCCAGGTTTCCACTATGCTCTGTCGTGCACCTAACTATGGGTCTTGACAACTCTCACAGAACAATTTCATTAGCGTTGTGACATTTTTTTTCCCTTTAAATGAAATTGTGTTGTCTCTTATCGTCAATGCGTCTTTGCATCTCCATGTTTCAGAGACGAACATCTCTCTAATTGAGTTTATGAAATTTTAGATCAGGAGTCTCTTCAGTTTGTGCCATAAAACATGGGTCTCACCGAGAAATGTTTTGCAGGTAATATCTCATCTGTCTTGAGAGAGGCTGATAAAGGAGTTGTATATCCTGACACACAGTATTGGAGACGAGCTACTGATCTTGTCCTTTCTCATGATCCTGTGGCAAAATGGACTCAATGGGATTCTAGCAGATCAAATGGGACTTGGCAAGACTATCCAAACCATTGGATTTCTCGCTCATTTGAAAGGAAAAGGCATGGATGGACCCTATTTAGTGATAGCTCCCCTTTCTACTCTTTCGAATTGGGTGAATGAGATAACAAGGTAAAGTTACCCTATTTATTCCTGCTTTCCATATGTGCTTATGTGAAAACTGGGTGTTTCAGGTTTGTTCCTTCGATCAATGCAATTATCTATCACGGGAATAGGGACGAAAGGCAGGAAATAAGAAAGAAGCATATGCCAAGACAAATAGGTCCCAAATTTCCCATTGTAATCACTTTTTTTCCATGTTTTGAAGGAAACTGCTGGCGGTGGAGGACGTGGAATGCGTCTTGCCAAGGAACCTGAAGAGTTTGTGAAGTTGTTATAGGTATTGGTAGCCACTGACCCAACCAACATTCCTATTGTTTCAAATATTGCAAATATTGCAGTTCATTTATACTGAGTGTTGAATAAGTAATAGCAATAGTTTAATTTGGAAATTCTCTCCATCTCAGGCACATGTTTACAAAACAGATTCAGGAGTATGTGCTGCTTTTCTTGCCAACCTCGATGATTAATCTGATGCAGTTGTGAAATTCAATGGGAACACATATCATTTACTTGCGTGGTCTGTGAGCATCCTACCGGACTGTAAAAATGTGGTATTCAATACTGAGGTTTATTCCGTCCTTGTCCATGTATCCTACATTGGATGTGGGAGATTGAATTGTTGCGAAAAAGGTGTCTTTCTTCTTTCATTTACATAGCTTGGCTTGTTAATTATGAGCTTGCTAGATATAGGATGGTTTGGGCTGTTGAATTTGTGTGATATAGAGCTTTAATTGTGCTCATATTTTAATGTGCATAAAAGATTACTAGGGATCAATAGTGTAATTGGGGTTTATTAAAAATTTTAGAAGCAGAAACAGTAAATAAAAATAGTTCATGAATTCGTTCGTTTACTGGATATTCATGTGACTTTTTTAGTCTGAATTTTCTTGATGAAATCTATTGCAATTGATATTAGTACAATTTATACATGTTTGGGCTTTTGAAATTACTGGTACATAGTTGTCATTTTCATAAGTTGCAGTATTTTAATCTCAATATTTCTAGGTCTCGTACTATCAGAAAGCCGTGTGCAAATGATGTAATCATTTTCAAAGCCCCAGCAGTCTTGCAGGTATGTTTAATTCCTTGAAAATGTTTTAGTGTACATGCGATGTTTACATCTTAAACTTCCGTATCTTGTGCTTTTCAGGATGTTGGATACGCTGATGGGGATGTTTTTATTAAAAGAGTAGTCGCTAAAGAAGGTGATGTTGTTGAGGTAATAAAATGATTTTAGTTATAGTTAAGTGTTATTATCTTAAATTATATCTCTTCAGTTCATTGCCACTTTTCCAAAAAAGATCGGATCCTAGCAGACTGAAAGAAAGGTTTCACTCTATACTCTATACCGTCATTTGCAAGGTTAACCTGTGCTGATAGTAATCAATTTCATGCAACTTGCCTGGACATTTCACCCCTAATATTCTATATGAATGATACATCCCACAGGTCTGTACTGTTTACTTGCTGCCTTCAATTGATAATATCTCTTCGTATTTGTCAGATTTTGTGAATTATTCGAGACTTCTAATGTTGGTAAACAACTACCATTTTTCAGGATAATTAGTGCTATGGAAAAATGGAATCGTTCTGAAGGGACACCACAGGTATTATTTACTGACATATTCAGTATTGACTACTTATGCTATAAGCTGTATATTACCTACCTACTTTGCTTCATTGTTTTGGTGCCTATTTGATATGTTTTCAACTTTTCATACTGAGAGTCAAGATTAAATAGAAAAGTTACTGCTGAACATATTACTTATAAGAGTTTTTTTTTTCCTATTGAAACTCAAATGGATCACTTTTGTATTATGAAAAAATGGACTCCATGGAAGAGTGGCTACCCTTCTTCTTCAGAAGTTGCTATTCTACTTCCCTCCATCTTCAGATACTGACCTGAGCAGGTAAGAATGATTACCTTATTGCATTTTTTCTCCTTGTAGAATTGGTAATGCAATTTAATCAATAAAATAGATAGGCTATTCACATAACTTTAGTTTCATTTTAAAGTACTGAAAGTAATGTTTTCTTTCTCTTTCTCAGTTATGTAGTTGGAGATAAAACAATACTTAAAGATGCCGGTATCAATACAATGAAAGATGTGGAATCCTTGCTCCTCCCTTCAGAAGCTAAGGATAATGTTATACTAAACATGGAGAAAAGTGTCAAAACTGAGTTAACTTGCATACAATGTAGAAGATTGACCCATGAGTATTTAATTGTCTTTTATATGCATGATGTGTATGTATTCACTTTTATTTTGATTTTTAACGTATACTAATCTGTTTAAATATTTGAAGTATTTAAAAACACATTTTGTTGGAGTTAGTATATGTTTCATACTGAGCGTATGCAAGGAATGAAGTTTGTTTGATGAATTTTTTAAGCCTCCAATTCCAAAAGATCTTAAAAGATAAATATAACTTAGCAAAACTATTTTAGTTTGCCGTCGTACTATTTATTCATAGCAGCAAAATAGTTTTATAAGACCTATATTGGTCTGTTTTACTTCTTTTTCGTTACTAATTTTTCTTATATTTGTGTTTTGTATAAATTAGGAAGCAAGTGAAGACACGGGTTCCACCATGTTTAATCCCTGAAAAGGTGGCTCTAGAGCTACCATGTTCATATTCAGAGTTTCAGCTGTTCAAGGATTTGGCTTCATCTAAAGAAAAAAGGTTTGCTTCAAGCATTAAGCATATCCATATCTCCTCTTTACATCTGTGCAATTAGCTTAGGCATTTTTCTAAGAACACTGCCAAGATTTAGGCAAAGCTAAGACTCGGTCATTGCTTTCCTAACATTGACCTTTCCCAACTCTACTTCTCTGTCAGACAAGTAGTTTACAAACGTTAGTGTTTGGGCAATGGTAGGTCCTGGAACCGAGTGCTAGCAGGGCACTCTCTGTAAAATAGAGTGTCCCCTATTTTTCGGAGCAGGGAGAGGCTGCGGATTGGAAGGACTGGGCACTGGTTGCTGCGGAATGTGCTGCGGCCTGGACTGGTGGTAAGGCCGTGGCGAGATGGTGGATACGCGTTAGGCTGACGGACGCTGTTGCGTCCCAGAGCGTCCTGTTGTTGTGTTGTGTTCTGAGCTGCTGCGATGCAGTGGCCTTCATGCGGACACGCTGTTGCGACACTCTGCTACGTTTCAGCGTGCTGCGCTAAATCTGGGTATTGAATTTTGCATTTTGTTTATTCAGGATAGAATGCTTTGTCTTTGCCACTGTTCTAAATGATAGCTTGTATGTAGCATTGTTTGGTATTGAAAATATGTGTAGAAGCTTCATGAAATCTTTGTTAAGGTGGCTTTCAAACTCACTTGATATATATCTCATCAACTCCATGTAAGTTTGATTTGTTGGAATCATTTTTTCTGCAGGTCAACAATACTGATGCCGAAGGCAGACTGACGCTTGTTGATGCTCTGGTATATGCTTGCAACCAAGGTGTAGAGATGGTATCTATCTTGTCACTTCCCTCACATTCTAGAAGGTGTAGACAAGGTATCTATCTTGTCACTAAAATTTACGAGCCTGGTACGTCGTTCTCTTTTCGTTTATATTCATGATATAAAAAATTTACTCATTAGTTGCATCCTGCGTCATGTTTGCTTTTAGCTCAAATATGATGTATTTTTGTTGTCATTTTACTTGTTGCTAGATTGTAGATCACAACATATCCTTCATTTTTGCTTACTTTCTTCTTCTTCTCTTAAGAATGTGTAGTAAGCTCTTTTCCTATATTCATTTTCTTATTGTTGTTATAATATTTTTCTTGAGTGTTCGAGTGTTAGCATTTCTCCAATCAGTCTAGCTTTACATTATCATTATCAAGTTATTCATGTGGTACTCGATTTACAAGAATTTTCTCCTGATGGGTGATTCATAGTTAGTGCTGATCGGGATTTTAAAATACTGTTGGAAGATTCTTTCAGCTTAGGAGAACTAAACCTATTTGAAATGGTGACACGAGAATGAGATTTTTCATTGGGTTTGGTTTGCCTCTATAGTTCACTAGTTCAGTGCCATGAAAATTTTGGTTTCTTTGTTCATTTAAAATTTTTGCATTCCCTGTTATAAGAAAGAAAAAAATAGATTGAGTTTGATACTTCTTTTCAAATCCACTTATATATTGCTCACCAGTCATAACTTCCATGTAAATCATCTCTGTCTTCTCCATATTTTAGGTAATCATTGATCAGATGGGATATTTTAATTTTAATTTTTTTTATCAAAACACTATGTTTTAGATTAGCTGGTAGACACTGATTCACTGTGCTGGCAGGTTTGTTTCATGCTATTGGGGTGAAGTGAGTATTGACTTTTGATTGCGATGTTTGTTGTGCTTTTTTGATTGGTTTTGCGAGTTTAGATACTTCTTAATTTTCATACTTAATACCTGTATGCAAATGTGTGTTGTCTAGTGCTGACTACAGCAGCTTGACTTCTGATTTTAAATGGTTAATCTCAATGCATGCTTTTCTTTTTCCTATTTTTTCGAATTAGGTTTCTGAGACTTCTTATGGACAAATTGTGTTTGCCAGCCTACTGCTTGGTGGATTGTGACCCTTATGGATTTGATATACTTGCATAACACATAAAGAGTTCATAAAAAACATGATCAAAAGTTGATCCACCTTACCCTCATTTTGTAGGACACTATGTACCGCAATTGGCAAAGAGCATCCATGATTACAACAAAGCTTACTCAAAGCCCTACATCAATCTCAAAGGATTTATGGTAAGAGACTAATAAATTATTTTTGATGTACCGACTAAGCACTCATATGTTTATGTTATAAACTATTTTTACAAATACAGGTGGGAAATGTTGTAACCGATAATTATTACGACAGTATTGGCTTAAGAACACCATCATGTTATGTAGATCAATACAGTATTTACACACCATCATGTTATGTAACCTCATCAAACAGTACAACTCGGTCGATAGGGCTTAAGAACACACTTTTACATCACCATCTTCATGGGTATGATCCATGTACTGAGAATTATGCAGAAGAGTACTATAATAGACCTGATGTGCTGAAGGCCATGAATGCAAACACCACCGGAATTCAGTATAGATGGATTGCTTGCAGGTTTGCAATCTAATTTGATTTTATCACAACGTATCAAGTGGCAGGGTTGGCTGATTAGTTTGGATTTGCAGTGATGTTTTGATCAAGAACTGGAAGGATGCTCAGTTTACTATGTTACCTACATATAAAGAGCTGGGTACTCTGCAGTGAAACAAAGCGCACTCTGGTTTGCGACCAGCAGGAAGCTCGCATCAGTGCGTCCCTCGCAGAGCAGCAATTCGTCCCTCGCAGTAGAAGCAGTTCATCCCTCGCAGCAGCAGCAGCAGTGCGTACCTCGCTTCATCAGCAGATCGTCCCTTGCAGCAGCAGCATTGTGTCTCTCGCAGCAGCAGCAACATTGTTCCACTTTCTTTGTATTTGAGATATTTAAGTTTGTGTGTGTCATTGTATTTGAGATATTATTTGATAGATTTTGTGACTCAATGTAATACATTATTTTATTAATTACATTACTTTGCCTCCATTCATGGAAATGTTTAAGTTTGGCGCATTAACATTTTTATTTTCTAGAAATAAAACTTATAAGATGTAATAAAAAGTCATTTGATAGCAAAAAAAAATATATATATATATATATATATATATATTAAAAGAAAAAAAATTATTAAAAAAAATTTGCCACGTTTTAAACCGTGGCTAATTATTGCAACGGCTAAAACCGTGGTTACCTTGCCACGGCTTATAACCGTGACTAATACTGGCCACGGCTTAAAACCGTTGCTAAAGATATTGCAACGGCTTAAAACCGTGGCCAAACTTGCAACAGTTTTAAGCCGTGGCTACTCTTGCCCACGGCTTAGAACCGTGGCTAAGATTTTGGCAACGGTTTATAACCGTGGCTAAATCATCAATCGTCCTCGAGATAACACCGTTCCTAATATTTTAGCTACGATTTTTAGCTGTTACTAGGGATTTAGCGACGCCTCTACAGCCCACGGTTCTAAGCCGTGCCAATGGGTTACCCCCACGGTTTAAATTCGTTGCTAATGGCCATTTTTGGTATAGTGATGAGTTAGCAAAAGTATTTAAATCTAAATTACAGAAAATCTAAACGAGAATCTTTAGGGATGAGAATCCATTGCTTACATCGAATATGTGATCGTTAAAATCCAATTCAAATTATATCATGTTTCTATCAAACATTAACAAATTATTTCAAGCAAATACACTTTTACCAAGAATTAAGTGTCTTTTTAGGGCACACTTAATCAAAGTTTAAGATTAATATTTTTAGCACATACTTTGAATATTTATAAAGGGTAATCCTAACTACCAAACATATCAAGTTTAATTTCTCAAACATGAAAGGTGAAAGCAATTTATCAAAAATTCAGAAATAAATTGTAATTAACAATTAAGCACACAATTCAGTAAAATAAATCAAAATGAATTATGCAACCCCTTTGGTTTGTCGCAAACTCAATGTGGTGGTACTCAGTAGATCAGCAGGTGGTCCGAAAATAAATCCCGAGAAAAATGGTCGCAAATGGAATGTGGTGGTACAGAAAGATGCTCGGGGTGCCAATAGCCAAAATCGGTTTGACTCAATCTCCCGCCAATGGAACAGTCGCGCTCTGCGCTGCTTCGCTTTCGTCTCCAGTGAGCACCGCCACTCGCGGTGCTTCGTTTCAGCTCCTCGCGAGCTCCTCGTCCTCCAACCTGGCTCCGGTACCTGCAAGAAGACAGAAGGAGGGTGAGGAAACAGTGAGATAAGGAAACAGATAGAAAAACAATAACAAAAAGCGAAGTGGCGGAGCCCTATTTTTGCTCCTGTCGCGGCAGTCGTGTGCTGGCTGACGCGCCACTTGCGACGATGATCGTGAGAGAGGATGACAGGAATAAGGTCGACACAAAGAGAGGCCGAGAGAGGGGAGGAACAGAGTCTGTGGGAGACGGAACAGAGTCGCGGTGAGGCTCTGTTTAGCAGCGATGATGGTGGTGGCTTTGCTTGTGACGATGAGAACAGGGGCTGATGGCGGTGGAGTGGTGTGCGAAGCTTGGTGGCGAGGTGAAGGTCTGACGCGAAACAGGGTTGTCACTCCCCTGTTTCGTGGTGGTGGCGGTGCTCGCACGGTGGTGGTGGCAGTGCTGCTGTCCGGAGATGGTGGATGAGAGAGTAATGGTGGTTGATGGTGGTGATGGGTGTGATGAAAATCACTTTGTGAAGGAAGAGGGTTTGATTTTGGCTATTGATGCTTGATTCCCTTCTCCTCCTCCCCTTTTTTCACCCTTTTTCTCTTGTATTTATAGAGAATGGGCACAATGAATAGAGATGAGATAAAGGGATGATTCATGGAGAGAATCAAGGTATAATTGAGAGAATATTCTTTGGGTAGGATTGGGCTTGGGTTTATGGGTTAGGTTTTTGGGTTTAAGTTATGGGCTTGGTTTTGGGTTTAAGGGTTTAGACATGTGACCCTCTACTTTGTACCACCGCTAGAGTCGACTAATTGTCAATCCTTAAATTGTCGCCGTAATACGATTTCATCGTTCACGCTCAAATCCCTACAAAGACATGAAAATGAAATAATTACTATAAAATATAATAATCGAAACACTAACATATATAAATTAAGGGATATATTATGTAATAATTATGTGAATATTAAATACCCCCAAACCTATATTTTGCTAGTCCTCGAGCAAAATAATAAAAATAAAATTCTAACTCACTTTCGCAGGAATCATCGGTTGCACTTACCTTAAACGTGCAACAAGGCTTTAAAACTCTAAATTACCTCTAGTGGACGAGTTATAGTCTCGTGAGGGTTTACAGAAATGTTACCCACAAACATTACCGACTCAACAAAACTTGGTCAAACAGTGTTCATTTTAAAACTTCAAGAAATGCAAGAAACCAACAGTGTCATTTTAGTGTATCAACAAATTTCGAAATAATTTAATATTCTCCAAAAGTTAGAAAAAATTCACAATCATCCTCAACTTAATGTGTGTGTGTGGATAGCACTATCAACATAACTTTTGGTTTCAGACTAAAACAATGACTAAATCCCCTGTAAAAAGTTTGTTTTGACTTCAAACCGCTCTGTCACTCACAATAAAACACTCAGAGATTTGGTATTTCACTCAGTTCATATATGAGGAAAGAGTAAATAATGGAAATCAATCATCTCACATATAGTATTATGAAGAATGGATTTTTCAAGAATGGAATGAACATGATATCATGGACAGGAATACCAATTACTTTTGGAAATGTTAAATCAAACACCATAGGTCTTGGTTATTATATCTCAACATCTATGGAACCAACCTTTACCTAAGACCAACTAGGACTTTGTTGGGTTGTAACGGGGCTTGGGTGATGGTTAATAAGGAATGTTAAAGGATTCTAACAAAAATTTCTAGGAATGTATACACCCATTATACGAACAATTAGGGCTGTCAAGAATAAATCAATGTTGCGCACCATCAATTTTTCTTCATTCTCACATCTTTATCCTTATTGACATTCTTCTTCTGCCTTTTTTTTTCATAGAGGATTTATGAAATATGTCATACTTTGCTCTTTCGTGCCCTTTTTACACCAAGTATATTCATCCGTACACATTCCCAGAAAAGTTGGGTAAAGGTTAATGGGTTAACAAATAAAAGTTATTCTAAGGCTCAAAAGGCTACAAAAAGGTTAATGTTATGGGTAAGTTAAAAGACTAGTTAATGGTCTAAAGAAAAAATGCCTAGATCATTTCCTAAGTTCGGGTCAATATTATGACATCTCAATTGAATAAGCCAAGAAGTTCTATTGTAATAATTCAATTTTGATGTCATTCCCAAATCAATTGATCAGAAAAATGAGAATAATGAGATCATCAACGAGAAAATACTAACTCAAGAAAAATCATAGTTTAGATATAACCCTCGGAAAAATAGAAAGGTTCAAAACTTTCAGGGTTAAGTCTCCACTATTATTCTAAGGTTTTCTAGTGCATATTTCACTCATCAACTTCAAGTTATGCTAACATGGCTCATGGTGCAAAGATAATTGAGTTGAAAATTCTTATGAATTAGATCTAACTTAAGGATCATACTAAACTTTTAGTCTTTATCAACATACGAATATGTCAAGTTGGTTTGCATTTTCTTGAGCATAAAACATTTAAAATCCATTTTCATAATCGCAAAAGACCAATTTTCTTGAATGAAAAACATTTTTTTTTAAGAATAAGAAAACACTACAAAAAATTCATCGACTCATGAACCCTACCCCTAAACCTAATCCAAACATTGTCCTCAATGTTTAACAAAATAATTCTGACAAATGAATTAAATAAGTACATGAAAGGAGGTTAAAACAGTATTACCGCGGTGAAGATTTTACCAATTTCCAAGAGGTCATCCATCAATGAGGCTCACAAACATAAGAATCATGGAGTTTTCATTAGAAATCGATAAAATGCAGACTCGACACTAACAAAGAAAACTAAAAAGAAGGCAAGTTGTAAGTCAAAACTGTTATGGAGCTAACGAGTGTGAGTGAAACAGAACTAAATAGGGTACTCGAAAATCAATCCCGACTAATAGCAAAGACACACAACTAAAGCTAGACTGCCTCCTAGGAGCGCTTTGTTTACCGTCATCAGTTCGACAAATATTCTTCCTAAAAAATGGTGTATCGAAAAGTGGAAAGGAAGAACATGACAAACACTTAGTCCATGGTCGTATATCAACAACCTGAACAGTTGAGGATCAGTCCACCCAAATATAGCAATCACATGGGGCACTAAATACACTAGGACATTCCAAAAGAAACCAGTAGTCATACACAACAGATGATCCTTGCGTGCTCCAAAAAGGGAACATCCTATGTCTGGTTCCAAATCAAAAGATTGAATAATTTTCACAATAGGATGGTGAAAACTGAAATCCTCACTACAACACAAGGGATCAGTGAAAGTAGCCTTAGTAAATGGGAATGTGATGCAAGTAGATGAGACGATGGATATATCATGTGGTATAGACTAATCACATGAATCACATAGAGATATTGGTCTAGACAACTCATCACCTGAAAATGCATACCTGAGGGTGTCAGGTAATTGTTTAAGGTCAAGCTCAGGTGGCTCAATTGATGGGACTAATTTTGACTCACTGAGTAAAAGAGGCTTCACTTTAGACTTCCATTTATAACTAGGATCCACAATGGGGACCGAGTCAAGCAAATCATTGACTTCCCTAATGGAATCATCAACATCAAAGTCTAAACTAAAATGAGTCAAACAAGCCTCTAAACGGTCATGTGTATCACTAAAACAGTCAAGGGGAGACTCTAAAAAATGTTTGTAGTTTGAGTCGATGCATTAGTCACTAGGAATGCATGAGTCAACATGGGAAGGAAACGTCTGTTGTGTCTCAGAATCTACAGGTTCATCAATAAATGAGGCTTTATCAGCCTTCTTATGAGAGGAGGATGCAACTTGTGTAAAATTGGGTGAGGATATAATAACACATATGTCAGACATTTCTACCTGATTGTCAACCAATTTTCCACTCCTAAGGGTAGTAATGGATTGGGCATCTTCACTGTCCAGCTCAGATGTGCCACTAATTTCAAATTGACCCTTTGGGTTAGAAATAGGTTGGCTAGGGAATTTTTCTGACTCTATCTCAAGAAGTGACTCAGTTATCTGACTCAAAGTCATCTCAAGTTTCTTGATAGCTTTAGCATTTTGTTGAGAATTAGCTATCAATTCTTTGTATCCTGAGAATTTTGCTCAAGCATTTCTCCTGTTTGCTGCATGACACGAGTTAAGGTGTCCTCTAAACTAGATGTGTTAGAAGGAGGAACAACTTGATGAAATTGAGACTCATTATCAGGAATGAAAGCTTGAGGAGTCTGAGGAGTGTCTAGAGGTCCTTCATGGTACTAACCATGAGCCCATGAGAAGTCTGGATGATAGGCTAAACCTGAGTTGTAATAATCTAAATATGGATCATAATCAGGTCGTTGCATGTCATAAAATGAATTGACTTGCTTGAAAAAAATAGGCTGGATAATCCCTTGTGTTCATTTTTTTTTGAAAGCACTAACTCTAAAAATATACACAGGCTCACACGCAATCAGCAACCAATAAATGCACAATAAACATGCCTCCCTAAGCAATCAACGTTTTTGAGATTAATTATCTTTCTATCTTTGGGGGACAATTATTTATTATGTAATCTTTATTACAGAGCAGTGAGTGCTACAAGATGATCCTAAGAGAGTATACTTTACACCAAAAAGTTCAAAATCAGTAGGCTAGAGTTTTGTTTCAAAGAAACCGGATTATTGCACAATAGAAGGAGGTCACAATGGTCAAATTATGTACTTCCTTGTGCTATCACTCTATAAGCCAATAGATGTGAGAACGATGTGATGTTAAATGTACACTTGAGGCTTGTGTTCCTTACCCAAAACTGTGAGTTACACCAATTCTTCTTGTGGATCGTAGCTTACTTATGACTCGGCGTACTGGGTAAATTACCCTTGTGGCAGTGGCCTTTCGGAGTTTAATGAATGATTAAACCCATCGTCACTTTTAGATTTAGTCAACACAAAAATTATTGGATTCACCTTGGTCTAGGTTGTCCTATGAACACCGTACCTAAAAGATGGTTATATCCAACTTGCTTATTGATTTTAATTATGTTTGGCTATTGGTTGCACACAGCTGGAGTAATGAGGTGGGGATATCAAGTCCCACCAGTTTCTATTTAGAAGTTGGGTCTGCTTATTATGAATTACTAAAGTTCAACATCCACAATTAAAAAAATTATACAACCAATCACACAATTTCAAACAATTACACAAAACACCCAATCGCTAATACATTGCGTGTGATAGAAATACTTACAGTGTGCGTGTTCTGCACAAAAAGTTAGTGCAATTCAAAAAAAAATTCCTACTTTTTATCTGTTTCAATTAGCACACAAGCATATGCAATCAAATTACTGATCTTGCTCTTAGAAGTCGGATTTCTAAATCATAAAAAAATTATTGGGTATCAATTAAAATTGTTTTCCTATAATTTCTTTTGACTTAGAAAATTTTGGATTTTTTTTTGTGGTTAAACAAATTGAAAAATAGTAGAGTTTAAAAATTATTACACCACACACTCGTAAAACGAGGTGAAAATAAAATTAAAACTCTCCTCACAAAAAAGAAATAAATAAACATTGCTTGATGTTTGCAGGATCATCCAATCTTCTCGATAAGCGTGTAATCTGCAAAATCAAACACAAAATGAGTGTGAAAAGAACTTGATAAAAATAATATATTTTTTTTAAATTAGTGAAATAAATCTTAAATTCAATTACACCGCTACCTTTTCCGACAAATGCGCCAAAAACTAACCGAAAGTACACGGTGTCTAACTGGTAGACAACGGCAAGTACTGGTCGATCCCACGAGGAAAGTGGATGCAATTGTGTCACGCCCCGATTTTCGAAGAAAACGAAATCCCAAAATCCATGTAGGATTATCCGTTTTCCCAAAACTCGGGACGTGAAATTCAATAACGACAGAAACATTTAGCAGCAATGACAAAAATATAGTTTAGAAAAATAGGACAAACTAAATTTTTTAATAAAACTCTAACCAGAAAATACTGATGTTGCTAGCCCCACTAGCGAAACTCCCGTATCGCTGCTCAAAAGTCTTTGAACCTGAAAAGCTAATCGGCTACATTCCCAAAGGAATGTACCCAAGAAGCAAAAGCTCACTTAGGTCAGCAATAAAGCTGGTGTGAGAAATCTTCATCCCCAAAATCAATAAACATCAAGCTAAATACAAACAACAAACCATCACACCAATAGGTAGTTCCTCAACGAGGCAAAAGTGTGTTGCAAGAAAACACAGTTCCAAGAATTTAGTTCCTCATCGAGGCCATCATATCATCATCTCAATTAAGTAAAAATGCATTACTTACCCTATAGGAGTCGACTATGGCAAGTCTAACCTGCAGAAATATTAGTGGACTTGCCATCCTGCATAAAAAGGATTAGAAACAATGCAACGTCATTTATTCTTTTTATTTGAATTAGGTTTGTCTTTTTAACGGATTGATCACTTAGACGATACCACATTCGCACCACCTCCGTGCCGAACATACATGCCCGTATGCCTCTCTCATATAAAGGAGGACTACTCCGTCATCCATGCCTAAGTCGGGACATCACATACAGGCATGCATCGCGGATACCCCTAACTATATGAGTACCAAATGCCACCCTTGGGCTATCAATGCGCATAAACTCACGTCACATTTTTTACGGATAAATATCAAAACCTATTTTAGGCATACAAATTCATCGCATTTCCTCAAGACTAACCCGAAGGTTATTTTAGTTTCTCTAGTAAGAAATTGGTGCCCCAACTCCGCAAGACGACCCACTGGTCATTTAGTTTTTCTAGTAAGAGAGGGGAAATAACAAACAAAAGAGATGTGGTAGTTCTAAGTGATACAAGCTCAAGTGGTTTATATTTTCAGAAATCAAGGTTTACCAATATCATTTATTTTTGATAATTCAGAATTCTTCCATAATGACATTTTGTCATACATGAATTGATTCACAGTCTATTCACCCACATTTTGGGGAAAACATAGCGTATTCATTAATCATGCTATGTAACAATTTGGCAATCAAGCCACTTCTTGATTCAAATATCTAAAATCTTCATAATGCATAAACAAGTCAATATGCATACAAATCTCCAAATTTATCACAATGCGTTAATATTCATCAACCATTCAAACACCAACCAAACAAAGTCACACTCAATCAATAAAATGGTAAACATGGGTGACCGCAAACATGAACCCAGCAAGCTAGGAAAATCTCACACATGTTGCCATCACATAAATCAAACAACCCCATAACTCCCTCAATGACATGAATAAGGATCATTTTCACCACTCAAATGGAATACTTTTAATTATGTGATCTGATTTTCTACCCGTGGCATATGTTAAGACTTGATCCACCTCACTTGTCATTCACCATGTTTAACACACAAAACTGATATCTATGTTCTGAATATATATTCCTTATGATGATCCAATTAGATATGTTTATTCAACTCTTTCAATCATGAGTATCCAACCAAGGGTAAAATATGACAATGGCTAAAAGATGAAGGACTATGAGTTTAGAATATTCAATCATACTTAACGTCTATCAAACCAATTAGAATAAGGATGAATATATCCCCACTGAATTGCTCATCCAAAGAGATAAAGGGTTAAGAGTTTCACTTGCACCTTACACCCAAGACCTTTGAAATGAGATTTAAATCAAGCAATATAACAAGCCTAAGAATCCCATCCAAAATCATCAAGGACACACAAATACCGGTCATCACACCGCCAAACCAAAATCCAAATCCTAACCACACATTCTGGCAACAAAACTCACAAACCCCATCATCAAATCCTCACAAATACAATCACTAATTTAGTCAAGAAACAAGGATTTGCAAAATACAGGGAATAAGAAAACTCATAGTAAAGGAGGAATAATGAAGAAAACTCACCGATTTTAAATCTTATAGCGTCCACCCCATTCAACACCTCCTCCATATGTTGCAAGCTTCCCAGCAACTTTGCATCGGAGTTCTGCATTTGGTATAACAAATCAGTAGGACCAACACCACTCCCACTAGTACCATCATGTCGCCTTATTTGATCATTCGCAGAGAACCCCATTTGCTGCCCATTCTCATCCTTCAATGCAAAATTGTTGTTACTAACTTCCATCGAGGGTGAAGTAATCAAATTCTGGCATCATATAAGACCCAGTCCACTGGCTCCCTCTGTGGAGATAAAAGAGAAACATGAGAAGAGCAATGCCACCTTATAATGCTTCTGTAGACTGACTACCTATTTTCACGTGCTAGCCTATGACCACAACTTGATGAACCAATCGTGTGCAGTGATACAACACGAGGTTTGTTGGAGACTCCACTTCATTTGGCTTCATACTTTTCTCTATGATATAAACAAATAAGCCATGGGCATCTTCTAACCTCCCTTCTTTGCAAAGGGTGTCTATTAGCATGGAATAAGTCCACTGATCAGGAACCAGACCATCCTCCTTCATCAAATTCAGTAAGCTAAAAGCACTATCCAACTGACCTTTCCTACACTGTCCACTAATTAATGAGTTATAGGTGATGACACTTGCAGCCAAATGACGCTCACGCATCTTACTGAACAATGCCATTGCCTTATGCACATTTTTCTCCTGACAAAGACCAAATATTAACTCATTATGCGTACGAGTATTTGGCTTACAGCCTTTCGATTCCATCAAATCCATGATTCCAAATGCCACATCCATCTTTCCCTGCTTACAATGACCATCATATTTTAACAAATCCACTTCCTTCCTTGGAGATTCACAACTACTAAGGATCTCTTTTATGTGCTCTGAATGCAACTTTTGCACACAAACATAAACATTTCCAGCAGCCCTTGAATCGATGTCACAAGAATGTGCAACTGAACTATTATCCCCTTCTACTACCTTCCCTTCTACATTTCTTCTGATCCGATCCCCAACATATCATGGATTCGTTTCATTTGAACTCCCATTCCCAGATTTTTCAACCACATACCTCTGAACGGTAACGTCAAACTGAGGAAGCACATTGATGGCATCTTTACCCAACTTAGTAAAGCTTGCAGAACATTTAGCAGGCGGTAATGCGGAGCCAATGCTTGCAGCATTCTCTATTTTAGATTGCAAAGAACCATCCTGGTTCAAATTTGGTGTTGTTTGATTGGTTAAGTTATTCACCCCATCACAGACATTTGACCCCTCCATGCTAGCTTTCTCAATTATCATCTCATCCTGCCCAACAGATTTCAGTAACAAATCAACAGATTCCAATGATGTAGCCTCGGACCAAACATTGTTACATCTTGAAATGAAGCATGACTCGGCCGCACTTGAACTAAAATCTAATCCACTGCTTTCCCTTGAGAAATCTCTAACCTACTGGTTTTTTTTTTTGGCTTTGGATGCCCAGGAAAACCTCTGATTCAACCAAACTATCAAACCTTAGGTGGACTTGAAGGCTGTCATCCAAATCAAACTTAGGAAGGGTATACGACTGTAAGTCTAAAAAAAAATTGATGTTCTCTTCACCCGCTAACTGAAAACTTTGGCTTTGAAAATCATCGTGTTCATACTCCATGGGTTTATCCCTCCCTCCATCAGGACTGAATCGCCTCCATCAGCCCTGAAACAGACCAACAAACCACCATCGAACAACCCTTCATCTCGCACCTCAACTCACAGAGTCGATCAATAGACCGACGAATCAGTTCGACGTCGCCACCGAGAAGAAAACACAAGGGAAGGAGAAGGAGAAAAGAAGAAGGAAGGAGAAAGAAAAGAGGGAGAAAGAAAAAAAGAATAGGGTTTTCTCTTTATAGGGTGGGTGGCTATTCGCCTCCACTGAACTTCTGAAAGCACCCACCTTCTAAACTCACCAAATAAACCCTATAATTTCAAAATTCACATTCAATTAAATGTAACCCTATTTTATTTAATTAAAAATAAAATAAATTATCTTTATGAAATTTAGGGGTGTTACAAATTGAATTTAATTAAACTAATTTGTAGGAAATGGGGTTACATCATTTTTAAAACTAAACTAAAAATAAATCAAAATAAGAAAAATAAGGAAAAAATGGATTTTTGTGGGCTTGGACTCACCAATGAGTTAGCAAAAATATTTAAATCTAAATTACTAAAAATTTAAACGAGAACCTTTAGGGATGAGAATCCCTTGCTTACACCGAATATGTGATCGTTAAAATTCAATTCAAATTATATCATGTTTCTATCAAACATTAACAAATTATTTCAAGAAAATACGCTCTTACCAAGTATTAAGTGTCTTTTTAGGGCACACTTAATCAAAGTTTAAGCTTAATATTTTTAGCAAATACTTTGAATATTGATAAAGAGTAATCCTAACTACCAAACATATCAAGTTTAGTTTCTCGAACATGAAAGGTGAAAGCAATTTATCAAAAATTCAGAAATAAATTGTAATTAACAATTAAACACACAATTCAATAAAATAAATCAAAACGAATTATGCAGCCCCTTTGGTTTGTCGCAAAACTCGATGTGGTGGTACTCAGCAAATCAGCTGGTGGTCTGAACACAAATCCCGAGAAAAATGGATGCAAATGGACAGTGGTGGTACAAAAAGATGCTCAGGTTGCCAATAGCCAAAATTGGTTTGACTCAGTCTCCCGCCAATGGAACAATCGCACTCTGTGCTGCTCCGCCTTCATCTCCAGCGAACACTGCCGGTCGTAGTGTTGAGTTTCCGCTCCTCGCGAGCTCTTCGTCTTCCAACCTGGCTCTGGTACCTGCAAGAAGACAGAGAGAGGGTGAGGAAACAGTGAGATAAGGAAACAGTCAGAAACACAATAACAGAGAGCGGAGTGGCGGAGCCCTGTTTTTGTCCTTTCGCGGCGGTTGCGTGCTGGCTGACGCGCAGCTTGCGACGATGGTCGTGAGAGAGGAGGACATGAAGGAGGTCGAGAGAGGGGAGGAGCAGGGCCTGTGGAGAGGCGGAACAGAGTCGCGGTGAAGCTCTGTTTCGCGGCGATGATGGTGGTTGCTTTTCTTGTGACGATGAGAACAGGGGCTGATGGCGGTGGAGTGGTGTGCGAAGCTTGGTGGTGAGGTGAAGATCTGACGCGAAATAGGGTTGTCACTCCCCTGTTTCGTGCTGGTGGCGGTGTTGCTGTCCGGAGATGGTGGATGAGAGAGTGATGGTGGTTGATGGTGGTGATGGGTGTGATGAAAATCACTTTGTGTAGGAAGAGGGTTTGATTTTGGCTATTGATGCTTGATTCCCTTCTCCTCCTCCCCTTTTCTCACCCTTTTTCTTTTGTATTTATAGAGAATGAGTACAATGAATAGAGATGAGATAAAAGGATGATTCATGGAGAGAATCAAGGTATAATTGAGAGAATATTCTTTGGGTAGGATTGGGCTTGGGTTTATGGGTTAGGTTTTTGGGTTTAAGTTATGGGCTTGGTTTTAAGGGTTTAGACATGTGACCCTCTACTTTGTACCACCGCTAGAGTCGACTAATTGTCAATCCTTAAATTGTCGCCTTAATACGATTTCATCGTTCACGCTCAAATTCCTACAAAGACATGAAAATGAAATAATTACTATAAAATATAATAATCGAAACACTAACATATATAAATTGAGGTATATATTATGTAATAATTATGTGAATATCAAATACCCCCAAACCTATATTTTGCTACTCCTCGAGCAAAACAATAAAAATAAAATTCTAATTCACTTTCGCAGGAGTCATCGGTCGCACTTACCTTGAATGTGCAACAAGGCTTTAAACCCCTAAATTACCTCTAGTGGACGAGTTATAGTCTCGTGAAGGTTTACAGAAATGTTACCCATACACATTACTGACTCAACAAAACTTGGTCAAACAGTGTTCATTTTAAAACTTCAAGAAATGCAAGAAGCCAACAGTGTCATTTTAGTGTATCAACAAATTTTGAAATAATTTAATATTCTCCAAAAGTTAAAAAAAATTCACAATCATCCTCAACTCAATGTGTGTGTGTGGATAGCACCATCAACATAACTTTTCGTTTCAGACTAAAACAATGACTAAATCCCCTGTAGAATGTTTGTTTTGACTTCAAACCTCTCATGTCACTCACAATAAAGCACTCAGAGATTTGGTATTTCACTCAGTTTGTATGTGAGGAAAAAGTAAATAATGGAAAACAATCATCTCACATATAGTATTAAGAAGAACAGACTTTTCAAGAATGGAATCAACATGATCTCATGGACAGGAATACCAATTACTTTTGGAAATGTTAAATCAAACACAATAGGTCTTGGTTATTAAATCTCCACATCTACGGAACCAACCTTTACCTAAGACCA
This sequence comes from Berberis thunbergii, assembly GCA_003290165.1. Classification (NCBI taxonomy): domain Eukaryota; kingdom Viridiplantae; phylum Streptophyta; class Magnoliopsida; order Ranunculales; family Berberidaceae; genus Berberis; species Berberis thunbergii. The sequence continues at coordinate 34,497 of QNQO01009801.1, forward strand.
ACTAGGACTTTGTTGGGTTGTAACGGAGCTCGGGTAATGGTTAATAAGGAATATCAAAGGATTTTAACAAAAATTTCTAGGAATGTATACACTCATTATACGAACAATTAGGGCTGTCAAGAATAAATCAATGTTGCGCACCATCAATTTTTTCTTCATTCTCACATCTTTATCCTTATTGACATTCCTCTTCTGCTTTTTTTTTTCATAGTGGATTTATGAAATATGTCATACTTTGCTCTTTCATGCCATTTTACACCAAGTATATCCATCCGTACACATTCCCAGAAAAGTTGGGTAAAGGTTAATTGGTTAACAAATAAAAGTTATTCTAAGGCTCAAAAGGCTACAAAAAGGTTAATGTTATGGGTAAGTTAAAAGGCTAGTCAATGGCCTAAAGAAAAAATGCCTAGATCATTTCCTATGTTCGGGTCATTATTATGACACCTCAATTGAATAAGCCAAGAAGTTCTAGTGTAATAATTCAATTTTGATGTCATTCCCAAATCAATTGATCAGAAAAATGAGAATAATGAGATCATCAACGAGAAAATGCTGACTCGAGAAAAATCAGAGTTTAGGTATAACCCTCGAAAAAATTAGAAAGTTTCAAAACTTTCAGGGTTAAGTCTCCACTATTTTTCTAAGGTTTTCTAGTGCATATTTCACTCATAGACTTCAAGTTATGCTAACATGGCTCATGGTGCAAAGATAATTGAGTTGAAACTTCTTATGAACTAGATCTAACTTAAGGATCAAACTAAACTTTTAGTCTTGATCAACATACTAATATGTCAAGTTGGTTTGCATTTTCTTGAGCATAAAACATTAAAAATCCATTTTCATAATCGCAATCACATGGGGCACAAAATACACTAGGACATTCCAAAAGTAACCAGTAGTCATACACAACAAATGACCTTTGCGTTCTCCAAAAAGGGAACATCCTATGTCTGGTTCCAAATCAGAAGATTGAATAATTTTCACAATAGGATGGTGAAAACTGAAATCCTCACTACAACACAAGGGATCAGTGAAAGTAGCCTTAGTAAATGGGAATGTGATGCGAGTAGATGAGACAATGGATATATCAGGTGGTACAGGCTCATCACATGAATCACATAGAGATATTGGTCTAGACAACTCATCGCCTGAAAATGCATAACTGAGGGTGTCAAGTAATTGTTTAAGGTCAAGCTCAGGTGGCTCAACTGATGGGACTAGTTTTGACTCACTGAGTGGAAGAGGCTTCACCTTAGACTTCCATTTATAACTAGGATCCACAATGGGGACTGAGTCAAGCAAATCATTCACTTCCCTAATGGAATCATCAACATCAAAGTCCAAACTAAAATGAGTCAAACAAGTCTCTAAATGGTCATGTGTATCATGAAAATTGTCAAGGGGAGACTCTAAAAAATGTCCACAGTTTGATTCGATGCATTAGTCACTCGGAATGCATGAGTCAACATGGGAAAGAGATGTCTGTAGTGTCTCAGAATCTACAGGTTCATCGATAAATGAGGCTTTATCAACCTTCTTATGAGAGGAGGATGCAACCTGTGTTAAATTGGGTGAGGATATAATAACACTTATGTCAGACATTCCTACCTGATTGTCAACCAATTGTCCACTCCTAAGGGTAGTAATGGATTGGGCATCTTCACTGTCTATCTCAGATGTGCCACTAACTTCAAATTGACCCTTTGGGTTAGAAATAGGTTGGACAGGGAATTTTTTTGACTCTATCTCAAGAAGTGACTCAGCTATCTGACTCAAAGTCATCTCAAGTTTCTTGATAGCTTTAGCATTTTGTTGAGAATTAGCTATCAATTTTGTGATATCCTGAGAATTTTGCTCAAGCATTTCTCTTGTTTGCTGCATGGCACAAGTTAAGGTGTCCTCTAAACTAGATGTGTTAGAAGGAGGAATAACTTGATGAAATTGAGACTCATTATCAGGAATGAAAGCTTAAGGAGTCCGAGGAGTGTCTAGAGGTCCTTCATGGTACTAACCATGAGCCCATGAGAAGTCAGGACTATAGGCTAAACCTGAGTTGTAATAGTCTAAAGATGGATCTTAATCAGGTCGTCGCATGTCATAAAATGAATTGACTTGCTCGAAAAAAATAGGCTGGATCATCCCTTGTGTTCATTTTTTTTGAAAGCATTAACTCTAAAAATATACATAGGCTCACACGCAATCAACAACCAATAAATGCACAAGAAACATGACTCCCTAAGCAATCAACGTTTTTTAGATCAATTATCTTTTTATCTTTGGGGGACACTTATTTCTTATGTAATCTTTATTACAGAGCAATGGGTTCTAGAAGATGATCCTAAGAGTGTATACTTTACACCACAAAGTTCAAAATCAGTAGGCTAGAGTTTTGTTTCAAAGAAACCAAATTATTGCACAAGAGAAGGACGTCACAATGGTCCAATTAAGTACTTCCTTGTGCTACCGCTCTGTAAGCCAATAGATGTGAGAACGATGTGATGTTAAATGTACACTTGAGGCCTGTGTTCCTAACCCAAAACTGTTAGTTACACCAATTCTTCTTGTGGATCGTAGCTTACTTATGACTCGGCGTACCGGGTAAATTACCCTTGTGGCAGTGGCCTCTCGGAGTTCATTGAATGATTAAACCCATCGTCTTAGCTTTAGTCAACACAAAAATTATTGGATTCACCTTCACTACACCAAAAAGCCTGTTTAGCTACACGGAGGTGGCCATGGCTCTAAACCGTTGGTGTGTTTGCCACGGCTAAAAACCGTTGGTGTGTTTGCCACGGCTAAAAACCATGGCTATAATGGCCAACGGCCTAAAATCGTGGCTAAAAACAGGCTTAGCCACGGTTCTAAACCGTTGGTGTGTTTGCCACGGCTAAAAACCGTGGCTATAGTGTCCAACGGCTTAAAACCGTTGCAAACTTGCACGTGTGTTGCACGTGGATGTGTGGAGAAGTAAGTCGATTTCTCGCAGGCAAAATTTTGCGAAAAAAAATTTCTTCCCGCTTTGCATTCTCGCTCCATCTCCCCCTTTTCAACCCTTTGCTTCAAACCCTAAAATTTCAAGGAGAGGGAAAGAGAGAAGGAGAAGGAGAAGGAAAGAGAGAGGGAGAAGTCGAGCAACCCAAACAACCAAAACACAATGCAGTGTCTGTGTTTGTATAAGCAACAAAACGCGATGGGGTTTGGCCATCTAGCCATTTGAGCTTCGAGATGCTCCTCCTCCTTCGCAGCCTTCAATCGGTTCTCCTCTAGGGTTCTTGCATCCTCATCCAATTTCAGAGGAATCCTCTCCACCCCAGAGCTTTAAAACCCTGAAGCAGCCGCAGCGGAGCCAGCCCCTGAAATTCACCCTCCACGAATCCATGTAGTTGGAGCTAGGGTTCATCTCCCCAACCCCGATGAAGCAATCGAGGTTTTCGTCGATGGGTACCCAGTCAAAATTCCTAAGGGATTCACTGTCCTCCAGGCTTGCGAAGTCGTCGGGGTCGGCAGTCCTCGATTCTGCTACCACAGTCGTCTCTCCATTGCTGGGAATTGCAGGATGTGTTTGGTAGAGGTTGAGAAATCGCCCAAGCCGATCGCTTCCTGCGCCATGCCCGCTCTCCCAGGTCAGATTTCATCAACGTTGATCACAATATATATATATATATATATATATTTTTTGTTGTTGGTCTAACTTGTTTGGGTTGTTTTTTTATTCTTCTTCATGTCAGGTATGAAAATTAAGACGGATACTCCTATTGTGAAGAAGGCTCGTGAAGGGGTTATGGAGTTTTTGCTGATGAATCACCTGCTGGATTGCCCCATTTGTGATCAGGGTGGAGAATGTGATTTGCAGGATCCGTCTATGGCATTTGGATCTGATCGTGGGCGGTTCATTGACGTTAAGAGATCTGTTGTTGATAAGAATTTGGGGCCGTTGGTGAAGACAGTGGCGACTCGTTGTATCCAGTGCACAAGGTTTGCACCTTCCTTTCTATTCTTTGAATGCTTGAAATTTATGTAACCAAGGACACTTCACACACGAAAATGGTTACTTTCTAATGGGTGTTAACCTATAAGTCGCCCAATTGATAGGTTATGAGATTCTTAAAATTCAGCATGCTTTTCAAAAAAAAAAAAGTAAAAGTACGATGTAGTGTACAATCATAAAATATAGACCTTATAATTCATTTTCCCTTTATTTACTGTGCGGGGTGATTCCTGGTAAAACATGGGGCCAAAAAAAATAAAAGAGTTGGGTTCTCTGAACCCAATTAGGTCGAACGAAAATGTACGATTTATCCATGCCGAGTCTTTCTTCCGCTCCGAATTCTCCTTCAATTCTTAGGTACGATTTTCTCCCACATCTTCAGTCATATTTTCAGATTTCCGATTATTTGATCAAGATTAGCATTTCCTTCTTGATACGTTACTGATCTTGTTTCTTGATGAGATTAAAATTGGAATTGTAATTAGTAGAGATTTGGTATGGTTTTATCAGAATTGCTAGAAATTTGTGAAGCGGCAAATGTTGTGGTGTGGTGTGGTGTGGTGTGTTTTGATTGACCAACAGGCTTTGATCCAAAAACAGGGTTTCTTTCTGAATACAATTTTATCCATGCTTGTTGAAATCAAATTTGCAGACTAGTTTTGCCCGAATAGCGAGAAATCTGTCAAGTAGTAGGTTTTGATTAAGATTGGATGGATACTTTTCAAGTATAGTTTTCAGTGTAATTTTGTAGTTTAGTGTAGCTAAATTTACAATGAAGAAAAAAAAAGCTTTATGAGGTATGCATTTATGATTTTCCATTTTCAGGTGAAGCTTTAAAATTTAAGAGAAACAACAATTTTGTACTGGTATATGGATCACATAAGAATGGAAAAATTCGTCGAGAAATTTGGATGACTGAGTGGCTCCTACCACTTTGAAACTGTGTTAGGATGGAGATGGGTGGATGCCTAAACATCTTAGTAGTCCCTATGTAATGAAAGGCGACCTCTAGGTACTCAGTGTAATTTACATTGGATCCTTTTGAATAGGGCACCACCAAAGGCTGTCGTCAAAGGCGCTCACTACGCTAAGCACATGCACAACACATTTTTGTTTTTGTGAAACTTCGTTACTAAGAATAGGTCTCATTTGAAGGAAAGGAGTTGATCCTATAGTATTGAAGACATTTGCAGAGTGTGAAGAGTGGCTAGCTTTACATGTTGCGGGCAATGATGTTGTTGGGATTTGGACATAGGTCATTTATAGAGATGTTGACGAGCTTTTGGGAGATGGGCATGAAGGTTCTTGCCATGGCACAAGGCAGTACAAGTGGCAATGACTATCAACCAGTCAAGCTTCAGGCCGAGGAATAAGTCAGCACAAACATTTGTAGATAAAGCCATTGAAAGTGACACAGATTATAAACTTGGGGATTTTGCATATCCACCACAATACTCGGATGATGGGTTCAACTTTGGGGATGAAGAACATCTAGAGTCCCGAGTCTAAAACATATTTAATTACTTGATTTTGTTTTCTAATTTTTTGATTGGTTTGGATGTTTAAATTGCTTGATAAGTAAGGCCTTATATTACTGTGTGGACATATGCTGCATTTTTATCTCTGTATTACCATCATCTATTTTTTTGTATTATGCCATTTCAGGTTATTGCAAAATTTGAGCCAAGTGAGCGTTTTATGCTTCTAAAGTTTGCCACGAGTTATTGTAGAGCTCCATAACTTGGGTTCAAACATCTCCAACCAGCCTTTACTATTCATAAGGTATGGTCTAACCTACACTATTTTTTTGTGAGTTTTTTTATCTGCTCATATTTATGAGTTATTTTCACAAGCGGGCAAGGTTAGCGTAGCTCATATTAATGCTTCCAGTCATCCTATTACATCTTGAATAGTTCAAGATATTTTAGTATATAATTAATAATTTTATCTGCTAAGTTTTAAATGTTTTTGACATTTCATGTAGTAGTTGCAGGTCTAGTACATAGAAAGTTGAATATTGTGATCATGATTCATATCTTATTGTGCAATGCATCCTTTTAAGTTGTTCATTGCTTCCTTAATGTTCAGACTATTGACGCTCTTGATGCATGAGACACCGTTCCAAACAATATGAATTATGTCATTGAGGTACATTTGCTTCTTATTGTTGTCAAGCTCCCTTGCCTTGGATGAGGCCTAGTATAACGACTTGTTTCTGTCTCAAAATGCTGTACATTCTGGCTGAATGGGAAAATGTACACATAATTATTAGTCATGTAGACTGTTTACTTTAGGTGGTATATTCATGTCAAATACCAGAATACCACCTTGTAATTACCTTTTGAATGTGCTGCCAATTTTCAAAAAATGCATCTCTTGAGAAATGCAATCCTGAATTCTCTTTAACAATTAGCAATATTCTCTTTAACTGTTCGAACCTGACTTTAGTTATTGAAATACTGTTACTTCATCTCTAATTTGTTGTTTTATTTGAGACCGTCGATGATATTTATGTTCTAAATTGCTGACGTTTTTGTATTTTGTAGTTGAAGAGAAGTGGAGGCTGGTCTAATGAAGTACAATCCGGATATTATCACAAGTGTCCATCCTCTCATGCAACATATTCCTTTGTGGGTGCTTAAGTGGCAAGGCCTATAGAAGAAAGTAGTGTTTGTTACAGTCATTACAGACCTCAACACCTGCCATCACACTTGGTCAGTCAATTAAAATTCAAATTACATTTTGTAGGAGGTTTAACTATCATGCCTATAGGAGGATCTGACCAATGTGCTTTTTGTATAGGTTCAGTACTAAAGTTAGTAGATGTTACTGCCCCTCAGAGGAGGTAGCCAAGAGAGCTTTGGTAGATGGCCTAGAACCCAATCAGATTCGTGTCTTTGGCTTGCCTGTGAGGCCCTCTTTTCGTCAAGCAATTATCTCGAAAGTTAGACTTGAGATTAATGTGTTACTAAATGACTCTGTTTGGTTTTCTTAAAATGAATTATTTTGATGTAATAAGTAGTATCTTATTTTAGTCTGTTCAACATCTAAACAGGACCAGTTACGGGATGAGTTAGAAATGGATCCAAACTTGCCTGTTGTTCTGCTAATGGGAGGTGGTGAAGGGATGGGTCCTGTCATGAAAACTGCAAAAGCGCTCGGAGAATCACTGTTTGATGAAGAAGAGTTAGGCAAGCCATTTGGGCAAATTATTATTATTTGTGACCGTAATAAAACATTGGCTACCAAGCTAGAATCAAGTATGCAAGGCAGGTAAGACACTTGTTCTTTTATGCACCTTTTTATTAGAACATGCCACTTCCTATTTAAAATGCATAACTTTGGTTTTGACAATATGCCACTTCCTACATCTGAGCATATGTTGATGTTGAATCCATCATATTCATCATCATCATCATGAAAGAATGCAATATTTGTATATTTGATATTAGAGCATGCCAGGAACATGATGCTTCCATCAATTTTGTTTGTTAGCTATGAAGTTTTACTTGATGCATCTCGTTTTTAAAACTTTTTTTCTCCTTATTTTATGGATCTGATTATGGTGGCCCTTTAGGTAGGAAATAGAAATAATAATTCCAGATCTTTCAAAGACTTTTCCAAGTTCTGGCATGGTTGAATCCAAATCAGTAGGGACCTATTCACCATTTTAAAAACAAGAAAGATATGGGTATGGAGGACCCAAACCAACTCTGGTGTTTTGTCTTGATTTATTTTCAGGAGATACAGATGTTCAGACCAATCAAGGGCTTCATCTGGTCTGTATGCATGCTGGGACAAATCCCTTTGAAGTCATTAATCAGGCTGTCAAGTAAGATTCCCTCGGCCTGTTGAGTTTTCTTGATATATTTCTAAACTACTGCTATCTAATTAGTCGATATTGTCATCAAGAATTGTAATCCTACTATAATATGTATACATTGACTATTGTAAGACAATATTTATGGGCGGTATTATGATTATCCCCATAATACCTTGGTATGCATCCATATATTTTTTAGGATGGAAAGTTTATGGTCCTTGTTATGTAAATATAGATGATCCAAATCGAATATTAGGTGTTGGAAAAGTTAAATCGAATATCAGCTGTGAGTGAATGATAGATCTCTAAGTTTTTTATTTTTATTTTGATTGCTTCTTAGTTGATATTTATTTGCTCACTCAAAAACCTAGCGTCTCAGCTCGAGTGGATGAAGTCACCATCCCTGGGGCCCTTGCTCTTGAATTGATTGAATAGGTTAGCCAATTGAGTCTACTGTTTATACGTACATACTACTATATTGGATTAGATTCAGCAGTTTAGAGATTATGCGATTTTTCAGTGACATTATTATTGTTTGCTAGAGATTATGAGATTTTTCATTTTTCTGCTGCAGGTGGGTATGGCACATTGGAGGAGCTCTTGGAGGTCATCACTTGGGATCAACTTGGCATCCATGACAAACCTGTAAGCAACCAAAACCAAATCAAAAAACCAACCATGGAGTCATGGTTTTTGTTACCTTCATTTGCTTGACAAAGTGAGGAAATCTGTGCAGGTGGGTTTGTTGAATGTGGATGGAAATTACAACTATCTACTGACCTACATAGACAAAGCAGTGGATGATGGGTTTATCAAGCCTTCACAAAAAAAATTCAAGGTTTCCGGTTTGCCTACTTTATTATAATTGAATTGCTACGACGAGTGGCTGGTGGAGGTGGTGTACTTCAAGGTGAGAGAGGTACAGAAGTTCAATTTCCTGGGGCAAACCTCGATGATATAGCAAACCAGGCTGATGACTTACTGGAGGTAACTACCAAACAAGTACTGTGATGCTTTATTTATTTTTATGGTGCTTTTACATGAGTGAAGTTTTTAGGTCAACCATTACTATTACTTGTTAATCACCAAAAGATTAAATTATTTTGCAGACAATGGAGTCTAAGCCCATCGTTCCTGATCGAAAGCTGCTTTCCAGGCTTGTTTTGATAAGAGAGGAAGCTCAATATGGTGGGAGGTGGGATATTGGATGAAAGAAATGATCGTGGTCTTACTACTGTCCCTGAAGCAGAGGTTTGCACTTGCTTGTTTAAATATACATATTTTTATTTTTTAAATCAGGTTATAGGATACAATTGTCCTTCAAGTTTTTATCATCCTGAAATCATTAAGGGTGTCATCAATATGTTACACCCTCAAATTTGATGTTTATTCATGGGAATCTGTTTAAAGTGCTTTTACAGTGTTGTTTACTGGGCAGGGATGTATAACCAAGTAGGGGATCTAATGGTTGATTGTTTTCAAGAAGTGAATAGAGCAACTTCAAACATTTCTTTAACCTAATCCAACCAACATTTCACCAAGAAATGCCTATTGTAAAAATCATGCACTAAGTTGCATGTCAGACATGTTTAAGCACAATCATTAGGCAAGCTCTTGAGTATTTAAAATTTGTTAATCAGTTTTTGCAGTTGTATTTGTTCCCAGTTGTGGAAAAATATGAACACTAATAATGAATATGATGCATCAAGTATTAAGAGTTTCAAATGATGGCTTAAAATAGTTACCTTTTTTAAATTGTTTTTAACTGTTTAATAGCCGATATTTGGTAAAACAATAACCAGTTAACTACTCTTTGGAAAAAATCACAATGTGCAGCTTCATTTTGTTTGTGCTACTTCTTTATGCCATGCACTGGCACTGGGCCCAAGCTGCTACACTCTTGTAACTCACTCCATGAAACTACTATTCTTTTGGGCGTGAAACTATGCTAATTTAAATGCAGGTAAACTTTTTGACAAAGCTAGTTGCTTTGAAACCTGGGAAAGCCGTCCAAGAGCTAACATGCAGATTGGTGTGTGGGAAGAGATGTGGCTGAGTTGGGATGGGTACTCTAGGTTCATCCAACCTCTGGACTTGACGCTAGAGCAGCAACAATTGTGATGAGAATAGTGAGAAACACAGTGGACACAAGACGAACTGTAGTGTGCACCATTCACCAGTCTAGCATTGACATATTTGAAGCTTTCAATGATCTATGCAAACTTCAAGAGTAAAGAACCAATGATGTTGTTCCACTTTCTTTGTATTTGAGATATTTAAGTTTGTGTGCGTGTCATTGTATTTGAGATATTATTTGATAGATTTTGTTACTCAATGTAATACATTATCTTATTAATTACATTACTTTGCCTCCATTCATGGAAATGTTTAAGTTTGGCACATTAAAATTTTTATTTTCTAGAAATCAAACTTATAAGATGTAATAAAAAGTCATTTGACAGTAAAAATAAATAAATAAATAAAAATAAAAAAATAATAATTTTGCAACAGTTTTAAACCGTAACTAATTATTGCAACGGCTAAAAAACGTGGCTACCTTGCCACGGCTTATAACCGTGCCTAGTATTGGCCACGGCTTAAAACCGTTGCTAAAGCTATTGCAACGGCTTAAAACTGTGGGTAACTTGCAACGGTTTTAAGTCGTGGCTACACCTGCCCACGGCTTAGAACCGTGGCTAAGATTTTGGCAACGGTTTATAACCGTGGCTAAATCATCAACCGTCCTCGAGATAAAACCGTTGCTAATATTTAGCCACGATTTTTAGCCGTTACTAGGGATTTAGCGATGCCTCTACAGCCCACGGTTCTAAGTCGTGCCAAGGGGTTACCCACATGATTTAAAACCGTTGCTAATGGCCATTTTTGGTGTAGTGTTTGGTCTAGGTTGTTCTACGAACACCGTACCTAAAAGATACTTCTATCTAACTTGCTAATTGATTTTAATTATGTTTGGCTATTGGTTGCACACAGCTGAAGTGATGAGGTAGGGATATCAAGTCCCACCAGTTTCTATTTAGAAGCTGGGTCTGCTTATTATGAATTACTAAAGTTGAGCATCCACAATTACAGAAATTAAACAACCAATCACAAAATTTCAAACAATTACACAAAGCACCCGGTCGCTCATACATTGCGTGTGATAGAAATACTTACAGTGTGTGTGTTCTGCACAAAAGTTAGCGCAATTCAAAAAAAAATTCCGACTTATTTTTATCTGTTTCAATCAGCACACAAGCATATGCAATCAAATTACTGGTCTTGGTCTTAGAAGTCGGATTTCTAAATCATAAAAAATTATTGGGTAACAATTAAAATTGTTTTCCTATAATTTCTAGTGACTTAGAAAATTTTCGGTTTTTTTTGTGGTTAAACAAAATGATAAATAGTAGAGTTTAAAAATTATTACACCACACGAGGTGAAAATAAAATTAAAACTCTCCTCAAAATAAATAAATAAATAAACTTTGCTTGATATTTGCAGGATCGTCCAATTTTCTCGAGAAGCGTGTAATCTGCAAAATCAAACACAAAATGTGTGTAAAAAGAACTTGATAAAAATAATAAAAAAAATTTGAATTAAATTTTTTTTAAATTAGTGTAATAAATCTTAAATTCAATTACACCGCTACCTTCCTCGGCAACGGCGCAAAAAACTAACCGCAAGTGCACGGTGTCTAACTGATAGACAACGACAAGTACAGGTCGATCCCACGAGGAAAGTGGATGCAATTGAATTTAATAATTTAATTAAACAAATTTGTAGGAAATGGGGTTTCAACATTTTTAAAACTAAACTAAAAATAAATCAATATAAAAATAAAATAAAAGACAAATATGGAAAAAAAAATGGATTTTTGTGGGCTTGGACTCATCTATGAGTTAGCAAAAATATTTAAATCTAAATTACTGAAAATTTAAACGAGAAGCTTTAGGGATGAGAATCCCTTACTTACACAGAATATGTGATCGCTAAAATCCAATTCAAATTATATCATGTTTCTATCAAACAATAACAAATTATTTCAAGCAAATACGCTATTACTAAGTATTAAGTGTCTTTTTAGGGCACACTTAATCAAAGTTTAAGCTTAATATTTTTAGCACATACTTTGAATATTGATAAAGAGTAATCCTAACTACCAAACATATCAAGTTTAAATACTCGAACATGAAAGGTGAAAGCAATTTATCAAAAATTCAGAAATAATTTGTAATTAACAATTAAGCACACAATTCAGTAAAATAAATCAAAATGAATTATGCAACCCTGGTGGTACTCAGCAGATCAGCAGGTGGAACAACACAAATCCCGAGAAAAATGGCTGCAAATGGACTGTGGTGGTACAGAAAGATGCTTGGGGTGGCAATAGCCAAAATCAGTTTTACTTAGTCTCCTCCCAAAGGAACAGTCGCGCTCTGCGCTGCTCCGCCTTTGTCTCCAGTGAGCACCACCGCTCGCAGTGTTGCGTTTCCGCTCCTCGTCCTCCAACCTGGCTCCGGTACCTGCAAGAAGACAGAGAGAGGGTGAAGAAACAGTGAGATAAGGAAATAGACAGAAACATAATAACAGAGAGTGGAGTGGCGGAGCCCCATTTTTGCTCCTGTCGCGGCAGTTGCGTGCTGGTTGATGCACAGCTTGCGACAATGGTTGTGAGATAGGAGGATAGGAAGGAGGTCAAGACGAAGAGAGGGCGAGAGAGGGGAGGAGCAGGGTCTGTGGCGAGGCGGAACAGAGTCGCGGTGAGGCTCTGTTTCGCGGCGATGATGGTGGTGGCTTTGCTTGTGACGATGAGAACAGGGCTGATGGCGGTGGAGTGGTGTGCGAAGCTTGGTGGCGAGGTGAAGGTCTGACGCAAAACAGGGTTGTCACTCCCCTGTTTCATGGTGGTGGTGGTGCTCGCACGTTCGTGGAGGCGGTGCTACTGTCCGGAGATGGTGGATGAGAGAGTGATGGTGGTTGATGGTGGTGATGGGTGTGATGAAAATCACTTTGTGAAGGAAGAGGGTTTGATTTTGTCTATTGATCCTTCATTCCCTTCTCCTCCTCCCCTTTTCTCACCCTTTTTCTCTTGTATTTATAGAGAATTGGGACAATGAAAAGAGATGAGATAAAGGGATGATTCATGGAGAGAATCAAGGTATAATTGAGAGAATATTCTTTGAGTAGGATTGGGCTTGGGTTTATGGGTTTAAGTTATGGGCTTGGTTTTGGGTTTAAGGGTTTAGACATGTGACCCTCTACTTTGTACCACCGCTGGAGTCGACTAATTGTCAATCCTTAAATTGTCGCCTTAATACGATTTCATCGTTCACGCTCAAATTCCTACAAAGACATGAAAATGAAATAATTACTATAAAATATAATAATCGAAACACTAACATATATAAATTGAGGTATATATTATGTAAAAATTATGTGAATATCAAATACCCCCAAACCTATATTTTGCTACTCCTCGAGCAAAACAATAAAAATAAAATTCTAACTCACTTTCGCAGGAATCATCGGTTGCACTTACCATAAAAGTGCAACAATGCTTTAAACCCCTAGATTACCTCTAGTGGATGAGTTATAGTCTCGTGAGGGATTACAGAAATGTTACCCACAAACATTACTGACTCAACAAAACTTGGTCAAACAGTGTTCATTTTAAAACTGTAAGAAATGCAAGAAACCAACAGTGTCATTTTAGTGTATCAACAAATTTCGAAATAATTTAATATTCTCCAAAAGTTAGAAAAAATTCACAATCATCCTCAGCTCAATGTGTGTGTGTGGATAAGCACTCAGAGATTTAGTATTTCACTCAGTTTATATGTGAGGAAAGAGTAAATAATGGAAAACAATCATCTCACATATAGTATTATGAAGAACGGACTTTTCAAGAATGGAATGAGCATAATCTCATGGACAGGAACATCAATTACTTTTGGGAATGTTGAATCAAACACCATAGGTCTTGGTTATTAAATCTCCACATCTACGAAACCAACCTTTACCTAATATCAACTAGGACTTTGTTGGGTTGTAACGGGGCTTGGGTAATGGTTAATAAAGAATGTCAAAGGATTCTAACAAAATTTTTTAGGAATATATACACCCATTATACGAACAATTAGGGCTGTCAAGAATAAATATATGTTGCGCACCATCAATTTTTTCTTCATTCTCACATCTTTATCCTTATTGAGATTCTTCTTATGCTTTTTTTTTCTTTTTCTTTTTTCATAGAGGATTTAGGAAATATCTCATATTTTGCCCTTTCATGCCCGTTTTACACCAAGTATATCCATCCGTACACATTCCCAGAAAAGTTGGGTAAAGGTTAATGGGTTAACAAATAAAAGTTATTCTAAGGTTCAAAAGGCTACAAAAAGGTTAATGTTATGGGTAAGTTAAAAGGCTAGTTAATTGTCTAACGAAAAAATGCCTAGATCATTTCCTAAGTTCGGGTCAGTATTATGACATCTCAATTGAATACGCCAAGAAGTTCTAATGTAATAATTCAATTTTGATGTCATTCCTAAATCAATTTATCAGAAAAATGAGAATAATGAGATCATCAACAAGAAAATACTGACTCAAGAAAAATCAGAGTTTAGGTATAACCCTTGGAAAAATAGAAAGGTTCAAAACTTTCAGGGTTAAGTCTCCACTATTATTCTAAGGTTTTCTAGTGCATATTTCACTCATCAACTTCAAGATATGATAACATGGCTCATGGTGCAAAGATAATTGAGTTGAAAATTCTTATGAACTAGATCTAACTTAAGGATCATACTAAACTTTTAGTCTTTATCAACATACCAATATGTCAAGTTGGTTTGCATTTTCTTGAGCATAAAACATTTAAAATCCATTTTCATAATCGCAAAAGACCAAGTTTTCTTGAAAGAAAACCATTTTTCTTAAGAATAAGAAAACGCTACGAAAAATTCACCGACTCATGAACCCTACCCCCAAACTTCATCCAAAATTTTCCTCAATGTTTAACGAAATAATTCTGACAAATGAATGAAATAAGTACATGAGAGGAGGTTAGAACAATATTACCGCGGTGAAGCTTTTACCAATTTCCAAGAAGTTATCCATCAATGAGGCTCACAAACATAAGAATCATGGAGTTTTAATTATAAATCGATAAAATGCATACTCGACATTAACAAAGAAAACTAAAAAGAAGGTAAGTTGTAAGTCAAAACTGTTATGGAGCTAACGAGTATGAGTGAAACACAACTAAATAGGGTACTCGAAAATCAATCCAGACTAACAGCAAAGACACACAACTAAAGCTAGGCTGCCTCCTAGGAGCGCTTGGTTTACCGTCATCAGAACGACAAATATTCTTCCTAAAAAATGGTGTATCGAAAAGTGGAAAGGAAGAACATGACAAACACTTAGTCCATGGTCATATATCAACAACCTGAACAGTTGAGGATCAGTCCACCCAAATATAGCAATCACATGGGGCACCAAATACAATAGGACATTCCAAAAGTGACCAGTAGTCATACACAACAGATGATCCTTGCATGCTCCAAAAAGGGAACATCCTATGTCTGGTTCCAAATCAGAACATTGAATAATTTTCACAACATGATGATGAAAACTGAAATCCTCACTACAATACAAGGGATCAGTGAAAGTAACCTTAGTAAATGGGAATGTGATGCAAGTAGATGAGACGATGGATATATTAGGTGGTACAGGCTCATCAAATGAATCACATAGAGATATTGGTCTAGACAACTCATCACCTGAAAATGCATACCTGAGGGTGTCAGGTAATTGTTTAAGGTCAAGCTCAGGTGGCTCAACTGATGGGACTAGTTTTGATTCACTGAGTGGAAGAGACTTCACTTTAGACTTCCATTTATAACTAGGATCCACAATGGGGGCTGAGTCAAGCAAATCATTGACTTCCCTAATGGATTCATCAACATCAAAGTCTAAACTAAAATGAGTCAAACAAGCCTCTAAATGGTCATGTGTATCATGAAAACAGTCAAGGGGAGATTCTAAAAAATGTCCACAGTTTGATTCGATGCATGAGTCACTAGGAATGCATGAGTCAACATGGGAAGGAGATGTCTGTAGTGTCTCAGAATCTACAAGTTCATCAATAAATGAGGCTTTATCAGCCTTCTTATGAGAAGAGGATGCAACTTGTGTAAAATTGGGTGAGGATATAATAACATTTATGTCAGACATTCCTACCTGATTGTCAACCAATTTTCCACTCCTAAGGGTAGTAATGGATTGGGCATCTTCACTGTCCAGCTCAGATGTGCCACTAATTTCAAATAGACCCTTTGAGTTAGAAATATGTTGGCTTGGGAATTATTCTGACTCTATCTCAAGAAGTGACTCAGCTATCTGACTCAAAGTCATCTCAAGTTTCTTAATAGCTTTAGAATTTTGTTGAGAATTAGCTATGAATTCTATGATATTTTGAGAATTTTGCTCAAGCATTTCTCCTGTTTGCTACATGACACGAGTTAAGGCGTCCTCTAAACTAATGTGTTAGAAGGAGGAACAACTCGATGAAATTGAGACACATTATTAGGAATGAAAGCTTAAGAAGTATGAGGAGTGTCTAGAGGTCCTTCATGGTACTAACAATTAGCCCATGAGAAGTTAGGATGATAGGCTAAACCTGAGTTGTAATAATCTAAATATGGATCATAATCAGGTCGTCGCATGTCATAAAATGAATTGACTTCCTCGAAAAAAATCGGTTGGATAATCCCTTGTGTTCATTTTCTTTTGAAAGCATTAACTCTAAAAATATACACAGGCTCACACGCAATCAACAACCAATAAATGCACAAGAAACATGCCTCCCTAAGCAATCAACGTTTTTGAGATCAATCATCTTTTTATCTTTGGGGGAGAATTATTTCTTATGTAATCTTTATTACAGAGCAACGGGTGCTACAAGATGATCCTAAGAGTGTATACTTTACACCACAAAGTTCAAAATCAGTAGGCTAGAGTTTGTTTCAAAGAAACCGGATTATTGCACAAGAGAAGGAGGTCACAATGGTCCAATTAAGTACTTCCTTGTGCTACCATTCTGTAAGCCAATAGATATGAGAACGATGTGATGTTAAATGTACACTTGAGGCTTGTGTTCCTAACCCAAAACTGTTAGTTACACCAATTCTTCTTGTGGATCGTTGCTTACTTATGACTCGGCGTACCGGGTAAATTACCCTTGTGGCAGTGGCCTCTCGAAGTTCATTGAATGATTAAATCCATCGTCACTTTTAGTTTTAGTCAACACAAAAATTATTGGATTCACCATGGTCTAGGTTGTCCTATGAACACCGTACCTAAAAGATGGTTTTATCTAACTTGCTAATTGATTTTAATTATGTTTGGCTATTGGTTGCACACAACTGGAGTGATGAGGTAGGGATATCGAGTCCCACCAGTTTCTATTTAGAAGTTGGGTTTGCTTATTATGAATTTCTAAAATTTAACATCCACAATTACAGAAATTAAACAACCAATCACACAATTTCAAATAATTACATGAAGCACCCGTTCGCTAATACATTGCGTATGATAGAAATACTTATATTGTGCGTGTTCTGCACAAAAAGTTAGCGCAATTCAAAAGAAATTTCGACTTCTTTTTATCTGTTTCAATCAGCACACAAGCATATGCAATCAAATTATTGGTCTTGGTCTTAGAAGTCGGATTTCTAAATCATAAAAAAATTTGGGTAACAATTAAAATTGTTTTCCTATAATTTCTAGTGACTTAGAAAATTTTAGGTTTTTTTTTTGTGGTTAAACAAAATGAAAAATAGTAGTGTTTAAAAATTATTACACCACACACTCGTAAAACGAGGTGAAAATAAAATTAAAACTCTCCTCACAAAAAATAAATAAACTTTGCTTGTTGTTTGCAGGATCGTCAAATTTTCTAGAGAATCGTGTAATCTGCAAAATCAAAAACAAAATGTGTGTAAAAAGAACTTGATAAAAATAATAATTTATTTTTTTGAATTTTAATTTTTTTTTTAAATTAGTGAATTAAATCTAAATTTCAATTACACCGCTACCTTCCCCGGCAACGGCACCAAAAACTAACCGCAAGTGCACAGTGTCTAACTGGTAGACAACGGCAAGTACGGGTCGATCTCACGAGGAAAGTGGATGCAATTGAATTTAATAATTTAGATAAACTAATTTGTATGAAATGAGGTTACAACATTTTTAAATCTAAACAAAAAATAAATCAAAATCAGAAAAATAAAATAAAATAAAAAGTTGGAAAAAAATGCATTTTGTGGGCTTTGACTCACCAATGAGTTAGCAAAAATATTTAAATCGAAATTACTAAATATTTAAACGAGAAGCTTTAGGGATGAGAATCCCTTGCTTACACCGAATATGTGATCGCTAAAATCCAATTCAAATCATATCATGTTTCTATCAAACATTAACAAATTATTTCAAACAAATACGCTCTTACCAAGTATTAAGTGTCTTTTTAGGGCACACTTAATCAAAGTTTAAGCTCAATATTTTTAGCACATACTTTGAATATTGATAAAAGGTAATCCTAACTACCAAACATATCAAGTTTAATCTCTCAAACATGAAAGGTGAAAGCAATTTATAAAAAATTCAGAAATAAATTGTAATTAACAATTAAGCACACAATTCAGTAAAATGAATTATGCAACCCTTTTGGTTTGTCGCAAACTCGATGTGGTGGTACTCAGTAGATCAGCAGGTGGTCCGAACACAAATCTGGATAAAAATGGTTGCAAATGGACTGTGGTGGTGCAGAAAGATGCTTGGGGTGCCAATAGCCAAAATCGTTTGACTCAGTCTCCTGCCAATGGAACAGTCGCGCTCTACGCTGCTCCGCCTTCGTCTCCAGCAAGCACCACCGCTCGTGGTGCTGCGATTCCACTCCTCACGAGCTCCTCGTCTTCCAACCTGGCTCCGGTACCTGCAAGAAGACAGAGAGAGGGTGAGGAAACAGTGAGATATGGAAACAGACGAAAAAACAATAACAAAGAGAGGAGTGGCGGAGCCCTGTTTTTGCTCATGTGGCAGCGGTGAGGCTCTATTTTGCGACGATGATGGTCGTGAGAGAAGAGAACAGGAAGGTGGTTGAGACGAAGAGAGGCCGAGAGAGGGGAGGAACAGGGTCTGTGGCGAAGCGGAGCAGAGTCGCGGTGAGGCTCTGTTTCGCGGCGATGATGGTGGTGGCTTTGCTTGCGATGATGAGAACATGGGCTGATGGCGGTGGAGTAGTGTGCGAAGCTTGGTGGCAAGGTGAAGGTCTGACGCGAAATAGGGTTGTCACTCCCCTTTTTCGTGGTGGTGATTGTGCTTGCACGGTGGTGGTGGCGGTGCTGCTATCCGGAGATGGTGGATGAGAGAGTGATGGTGGTTGATGGTTGTGATGGGTGTGATGAAAATCACTTTGTGAAGGAAGAGGGTTTGATTTTGGCTATTGATGCTTGATTGCCTTCTCCTTCTCCCCTTTTCTCACCCTTTTTCTCTTGTATTTGTAGAGAATGCGCACAATGAATAAAGATGAGATAAAGGGATGATTCATGGAGAGAATCAAAATATAATTGAGAGAATATTCTTTGGGTAGGATTGGGCTTGGGTTTATGGGTTTAAGTTATGGGCTTGGTTTTGGGTTTAAGGGTTTAGACGTGTGCCTCTCTACTTTGTACCACCGCTAGAGTCGACTAATTGTCAATTCTTAAATTGTCGCCTTAATAAGATTTCATCGTTCACGCTCAAATTCCTACAAAGACATGAAAATGAAATAATTACTATAAAATATAATAATCGAAACACTAACATATGTAAATTAAGGGATATATTATGTAATAATTATGTGAATATCATTTAGCGTAAACCCCAATCGCACACGTTGTCTTCCCTTTCCTTCTTGTTCCAAGGACCTGTGAGAGAAGTATGGGGGCTGGTTAAGGTCATGGTTCTATGCAACCCTTTCTTCCAATTATTAGGTTTCGCGAAAATCAAAATTTGCGGTCATTCCGGGAGCCTAAGAGAGTCAAGTTGTCATTGTCTTTGGAAGAACAGGAGTTCTACAGTTGATTTTGCGATCTTCCTCGAGTCTCAGTGGAAGATTTTCTCACTACGGATTCCATTATTTGTAGTGGTTTATATTCATCAGGCGAAACGGTTCGCGCTTTAGAAGTGACTGTTGCGGGAGTTGGTGATGTGGACGTTGGCCACCAAAAGGGTTCTGTTGACGAGCGCGTAGGGCGAGTTACTTCAGTTGCCGCCCGAGGTTTTGGGAGTACCGGTTTGATTGTTAGGAAAAGGAAATTTCTTAGGCCTCCCAGTCCTTCCAAGATGTTGGTTGTCAGTTTCGGCCATGTGTCGAAGAGAAAGAAACTTGTTTCCTCAATTCCTTGTCGTTTCTAGGGCTCCCTTTTATCTTGCTTCTCTCCGGAATGAAGGTCATGGTTCGGAGGATGATTCTTCTACTCGAGAGAACGATGAGGTAAACCAAGTTCTTGAAAGGAGTAAGAAGGAAGTTTTCCGTCCTCGAGATTACCATGAGAACATTTTTGTTGCCTTTTATGGTTTGCCTGCCTCCACCAGCCTGTCAATTGATGACTCGCGCATTATTGAGAATAAAATGTTTTAGCTTGGTCTTTGGCAGTCGAAGAATCCGGGAGGTACTAAGACCTTGGATGACTTCGAGTACGATTCAACAATGGAGGATCAAGTTGTTGCGCGAGCGTGATACTTCAAGCTTACTATTTTTTCTGTCATGGCTGGGACCTCGGGATCGCCTGCTACTCCCTCCATGTCTCATCCTGCTCCTATTGAGCCTAGGGAGATTTTATGGCCCTTTTAAGGTTGATGTGAAAGACAACGCTCGCAACCTCATTAGTGGTTGTCATGGGTAGTTGGCTAATAAGGCTCTTATGCCCCTACGCCCTCCACGTCACTATATTGACGAGAGTTTCCAACACCTTATGGAGGGGACGACACAACTTACTTATGCGGCTATGATGGGGTCGAATTGTAAGGTTGCTCATGACTTGGTTGCACATATTGAGCGGAAACTAGCAAGACATATCATGGTCTTTTCTCATGTTCTCCGCTGATTTAATTTGTTGAAGGCGCGGTGCATAGAGCTTGAAAGGGCTGTGAATTCTGCGCAGACGTTGCTGAGGAAACTTGAGGCTATTCTTGATACGTTTGCTTTTGACCTCGAGCTATCTGAAGCAAAATTGGGAAAGTTGTGGTCCCGTCTGGATGTTGTTGAGAAAGAGTTGTCCGACCGAAAAGGCTGAACATGATGAGGTCGTTCATTCTGCTAAGGAATGTTTTGCCAGTCTTAAGGCTTCTGCTATTCGAATCACTCAGTTGAATTTTGAGTTTGTGGAGACCAAGTTAGTTGTCTCTGCTAAACTTGTGGATGTTGACAGAGAATTAGCGTTAACCCGAGCTAAACTGTCATTTGTTATTGAAAGGTCGAAGGCGGCAGAGGCCGCAAATTGAAAAAGTGTGGTCGATGGTTGCCACAATTTTTTGAATTTCCTAGAGACGCAAGGTTTAGACATGTCCAAATACCGTTTTTTTGCTGAGCAAGAATTCAATGATGTCGAAGAAGTCATTCCGAATTCACTGGGTGATCCAGATGTCAGAGAACCTTCTGAGCCCATATTGCCTGGAGATGTTGTTGATGTTGATTCTCTTTCTTAAATGCTTTTTCTAATCTCCTTTTTTAGAAGATCAATTGAAATTTTTTATTTCGCATTTGTTGTGTTCAATATGTTTAGCTTATCACATTTTATTTACGATATTCTTGGGAAATTTCTGACTCGTTCATCCATATTTTTACGAATGGCTTCGATGTTCAACGTTCTAGTTGTGTAGGAGCTTTGGTATACAGAATCCGAGTCTATATTTGAATTACGATGTCGTACATTATAGTCGATTATAAAAATTCCAGCTTTTATGTCCTGGTACTTTATTACTACGTGGTTGATCAGGCCAGAACCTTTTGTTTTTATGTCCGACTCGTTCGTCTATTACATATATTTGTTTTTGCTCTATACTCTAGCAATGCCGAGTATTTTCTTGAGTTGGATTTTTAATCCGACTTCTTGTCCTGATTGAATTCTTGTCCTTTCGAATTTGGGAGTGAAAGATTTCATTGATAATATCTTTTCAAGTGCTCTACATTCCATGGTCGAGGTAGCATTTTGCCCTCTTTGTTATCCAACCAGTATGTTGTTGGTCTGTTGATTTTTGTTACTCGGTATGGTCCTTCCCAGTTTTAGTTTAGCTTGCCCGCGTTAGGTTCCTTCATGTTGAGTTGGACTTTTCGTAGTACCCAGTCTTCGATGTTGAAAGTGCGAATTCACAGCTTCTCATTGTAATGTCCTGCCATACGCTATTGGTAGGCTGCTATTTTGATGGAGGTTGCTTCTCACTTCTCTTCAAGGAGATCTAGTTCAACTCTCAGTGCTTCGATGTTGTCCTCAGTGCGAAATTCTTCGATTCGAAATGTTGACATTCCGATTTCCACGGGTATCATTGCTTCTGACCCATTCACGATGGCGAAAGGTGTTTATCTTGTCGAAGTTCATTTTGTTGTTCTGTACACCCAAAGGACGCCGGGTAACTCGGATGTCCACAATCCCTTTGCTGTCTCAAGTCTTCTTTTGATTGCTTCCAAGATTGTCCTTTTGGTGACCTCGACTTGTCCATTTGCTTGTGGATGAGACGCAGAGAAATGTTGCTGGATATTCAAATTTTTGCATAACTCCTTAACCTTTTTGTTTTCGAATTACTTCCCATTATCTGTGACAATTACCCTTGGGATGTCGAATCTGCATATGATGTCTCTCCAAAGAAACTTCTTGACTTGGGACTCTCCTATCTTTGTGAGGGGTTCTACTTCTACCCACTCGGTGAAGTAGTCTACTGCTACGAGGGGAAACTTCTTCTTATTGGACGCTGGGAGTGGTCCTACGATGTCCATTCCCCATTTTGCAAATGGCCAGGGGCTGCTCATCGGGATCAGGTTCTGTACCGGCATGTGTGTATCGGGAAAATCTTTTGCATTTCTCACACTTGCGAATGAGCTTTTGAGCATCTTCTTGCATCGTTGGCCAGTAATAACCCAGTATGAGAGCTTTATAGGCCAGCGTTCTTCCCCCTGGATGATTTCCGCATGTGCCGCGGTGGATTTCTTGCAGAACGTATCCAACATCTCCTGGTGCAAGGCATCTTAGCAACGGGCTCGTGGTAGACCTTCTGTATAGTTTGTCATTGATCATTATGTATCTTGTTGCTCGATTTCGTAGCTTTCTGGATTCCATCTTATCTGCTGGAAGTTCTCCATTTGATATATATGCCAAGATTGGAGTTGTCTAGTTGTTTTTTTTATTCACGGTGCATGCTTCTTCAGCTTGGTTTTCAAGTATGAAGCTTCCTTGTGTCATGATGAGTGGGTTATCATTGTCCTTAGTTGTCGATGCCTCCTTTGCTAGTTCGTTGGGTCTTTTGTTCTCTACCCTTTCACACCATTGAATGGTAGCATTCCGGAAGCCTTCTACTAGCTCTGTGGTTTTTTGTGGTAGGCTTTCATTCAGTTATCTTTGACATGAAATTTGTCGTTTAGTTGATTGACCACCAGTTTGGAATCAGTAAAGACGCTAATGTCTTTGATTCCCAAGTGTTTTGTTAACTGTAGCCTCGCTATCACAACTTCGTATTCGTCTACATTGTTGGAGGCTTTAAAGTTGAATTTTATTGCCTTCTCTAATGTGATGTCTTCTGAGTTTTACAAGACTAGTCCAACTCCGCTTCCTGCCTCGTTGGATGCTCCATCACAACGGAGGATCCATCCGTCAGTGATTGGTTTGGATTATTTTTCTCCGTTTTCATTTTTCGTCTGTTGGTTGTTCCTTCTTGCGAACTCGGGAATGAAATCTGCTAGTGCTTGAGCCTTGATAGCGGTTCTTGGGGCATAGCTGATGTCAAATCGTCTGAGTTCTATTGCCCACTTTACCATTATTCTCGATGGATCTGGTTTGTGTAGTACCGACCGAAGTGGCTTTCGATCATAACCATGATTGGGTGTGCTTGGAAGTATGGTCACAATTTTCTTGACGACACAATTAAAGCGAGCACCAATTTCTCTAGGGCTGGATAGTTGACTTCTCCCCATATCAACGCCGAACTCACTGCGTGATCAGACACAGATAGATATAGTGCTTCTTTCATGTTAGGTTTTGTTTGTAGCTTTGTGCTTCCCATGTACGTCTTAAGGCTTTGAAAGGATTCCTCGCATTCAACATGCCACTCGAATGTCTTGTTCCCCTTCAAAGTTTTGAAGAAAGGTAGACATTTGTCCAATGCTTGGGAGATGAACCTATTTAGAGCTTCTATTATCCTTTTAAGACGTTGGACACCTTTTACTTTTGTCAGTGACTGCATGTTGAAAAGCGCTTGTATCTGCTTTGGATCGGTCTCAATTCCTCTTTGGTTGACCATGTACCTGAGGAACTTCCCTGACTGTACTCCAAAGGTGCATTTATCCGGGTTCAGTTTCATCTTATACTTTCATAGTTGGGAAAAACAAGCTCAAGATCTGTGACGTTGTTTGCTCGGCGTGAACTTTTGACAAACATATCGTCAATGTAAACTTTCATTGTTCTGCCAATTTGATCTTTGAACATTCTGTTTACTAGTCGTTGGTACGTCACTCCTGCGTTCTTTAATCTGAAGGGAATTACCCGATAAAAATATGTACCCCTTTCCATTATGAAAGATATTTTTTCTTGGTCGGAGGTGTTGCGGGTTTAACTGGCCTAAACAAACAGGCTAATTTGACCCACTTGTAATAACCGCAAGTACACGGTGTCTAACTGGTAGACAACGGCATGTACAGGTTGATCCCATGAGGAAGGTGGATTAAATTGAATTTAATAATTTAATTAAACTAATTTGGAGAAAAATGGGGTTACAGTGTTTTTAAAACTAAACTAAAAATAAATTAAAAATAAAATAAAAGGAAAAGATGGATGAGATGGATTTTGTGGGGTTTGGGCTCACCGGTGAGTTAGCAAATATATTTAAATCTAAATTACTGAAATTATAAATGAGAAGCTTTAGGGATGAGGATCCCTTGCTTACACCGAAGATGTGATCATTAAAATCCAATTCCAATCATATCAAGTTTCTGTCAAACATGAACAATTTATCTCAAGCAAATAAACTCTTACCAAGCATTAAGTGTCTTTTTAGGGTACTCTTAATCAAAGTTCAAGCTCAATATTTGTTAGCACATGCTTTGAATATTGATAAAATGTGAATCTAACTACCAAACATATCAAGTTTTAATCGAACATGAAAGGTGAAAGCAATTTATCAAAATTCTGAAATAAAATTGTAATTAACAATTAAGCATTTAAGTCAGTAAAATAAATTAAATAAATTATACAACCCTTTTGGTTTGTCGCCGCCTCGGTGCGGTGGTACTCAGCAGATCAGCAGGTTGCAAACAACCAAACAGTTGGTTTCCGTCAGAAAATATCACGTCCTCTGCGCCTTCATCTCCAGCGTGTCGCGCTCCTCGCGAGCTCTTTCTCCCTCCGAACGGCTGATTCCTCTTCGATCCTCGCGAGCTTCTTTTTCCTCCGACCGGCTCCGGTACTGTTGCGAGCTCTATTTCGTGGTGGGTGATCGCGGTGCGAAGTGGCTCTGGTGGCGGTGATGGCGGCTCGCGTTGTTGCTTCTCCTTCATCTTCTTTTGTTCCTGTGAATGAGGGGCTGGGTTCGTGAGGGAGAGAGAAACTAGGACTGGGAGTCCTCCTTGTTGGTTTCTTGTCTGTGACGGGAACGAAAGAGAGAGCAGGCAGAGATGGATGAAAAAGAAGGCAAGGTGGAAAAGAGAGGATAGGGGGGTCGTGCTCCGGTGGTGGTGGTGGCTGTGTGGCGTGATGGTACAGGGAGAGGGAGAGGAACGTGATGAGAAAACAGGGAGATGCTCCGTGTTTTTTTGCGCAAGGACAGTAATGGATGATGGTGGTGCTTGGTGGTTGGCTTCTGGACGGTGGCGAGGTAAGACTGATGGTGGAGGAAGATGAGGAGGTGGGAGATGGATGGTGATGAGATGGGTGTGATGAAAATCACTTTGTGAAGGAAGGAAGATTTGTTTTTGGCTATTGAGGCTTGATTCCCTTCTCCTCCTCTCCTTTCACATTCATTTTCTATTGTATTTATAGATAATGAGCAAAATGAATAGAGATGAGATAAATGGATGATTGATGTAGTGAATCAAGGTAAAATCAAATTTGAATATGGGATAAATGGGAGAATATTCTTTAGGTTTGAGTTTATGGGCTTGGTTTTGAGTTTAGGTTATGGGCTTAGGCTATTTTCAACTCCACTTCCTCTAAAGTCACCGTCTGTGATTTATTCATTGCATTTTTCTTTGATTTCTTCGTTATTGCTTCGAATTCTACAAAAACACAAAAATGTAATAATTAATTTAAAATAAAATAAAACAAGGATTAACAAAAATATAATAGGAGGTAAAAATGTTATAATTATGTGATTATCAAATACCCCAAAACCTATATTTTGCTAGTCCTCGAGCAAAACAAAGAAGAAAACTGAAAAAAAAATCCTAACTCACTTTCGCAGGCATCGTCGATTGCACTTACCTTTGAAAACGTGCAACAAGGCTTTGAACCCCTAGATTACCTCTAGGGGGCGAGTTATAGTCTCGTGAGGGTTTCCAGAAAATGTTACCCTGATTCAACAAAACTTGGCCAAACAGTGTTTATTTGAAAACTTCAAGATATGCAAAAAACCAACATTGTCATTTTTGTGTATCAACAAATCTCCAAATAATTTTATATTCTCCAAAATTAGAAAAAATTCATAATCTTCCTCAACTCAATATGTGTGTGTGAAAAGCATTATCAACATAACTTTTCATTTTAAAATAAAATAATGACTAAATCTCCTGTAAAAAATTTGTTTTGACTTCAAACCTCTCATGTCACTCACAATAAAGCACTCAAAGATTTGGTATTTCACTCAGTTTATATGTGAGGAAAGAGTAAATAATGAAAAACAATCATCTCACATATAGTATTATGAAGAACGAACTTTTCAAGAATGGAATGAACATGATCTCATGGACAGGAATATCAATTACTTTTGGGAATGTTGAATCAAACACCATAGGTCTTGGTTATTAAATCTCCACATCTACGGAACCAACCTTTACCTAATATCAACTAGGAATTTGTTGGGTTGTAACGGGGCTTGGGTAATGGTTAATAAGGAATGTCAAAGGATTCTAACAAAAATTCTAGGAATGCATACACCCATTCAACGAACAATTAGGGCTGTCAAAAATAAACCAATGTTGCGCACCATCAATTTTTTCTTGATTTTCACATCTTTATTCTCATTGAAGAATCATTTTTTTTCACATAGAGGATTTAAGAAATATCTCATATTTTGCTCTTTAATGCCCTTTTTACACCAAGTATATTCATCCATACACATTCCCAGAAAAGTTGGGTAAAGGTTAATGGGTTAACAAATAAAAATTATTCCAAGGCTCAAAAGGCTACAAAAAAGGTTAATGTTATGGGTAAGTTAAAAGACTAGTTAATGGTCTAAAAAAAGAAAAGGAAAAAAATGCCTAGATCATTTCCTAAGTTCGGGTCAGTATTATGACATTTCAATTGAATAAGCCAAGAAGTTCTAGTGTAATAATTCAATTTTGATGTCATTCCCAAAGCAATTGATCAGAAAAATGAGAATAATGAGATCATCAACGAGATAATACGAACTTAAGAAAAATCAGAGTTTATGTATAACCCTCAAAAAAATAGAAAGGTTCAAAACTTTCAGGGTTAAGTCTCCACTATTATTCTAAGGTTTTCTAATATATACTTCACTAATCAACTTCAAGTTATGCTAACATGGCTCATGGTGCAAAGATAATCGAGTTGAAAAATCTTATGAACTAGGTCTAACTTAAGGATCATACTAAACTTTTAGTCTTTATCAATATACCAATATGTCAAGTTGGCTTGCATTTTCTTGAGCATAAAACATTTAAAATCCATTTTCATAATCGCAAAAGACCAAGTTTTCTTGACAGAAAAGCACAATTTTTTTTAAGAATAAGAACAGAAAACACTACGAAAAATACACCGACTCATGAACCCTACCCCCAAACCTAATCCAAACATTGTCCTCAATGTTTAACAAAATAATTTTGACAAATGAATGAAATAAGTACATGAGAGGAGGTTAGAACAGTATTACCACGGTGAAGATTTTTCCAATTTCCAAGTAGTCATCCATCAATGAGGCTCACAAACATAAGAATCATGGAGTTTTCATTAAAAATCGATAAAATGAAGACTCGACACTAAAAAAGAAAACTAAAAAGAAGGCAAGTTGTAAGTCAAAACTTTTTTGGAGCTAATGCGTATGAGTGAAACACAACTAAATAGGGTACTCGAAAATAAATCCAGACTAACAACAAAGACACACAACTAAAGCTAGGCTGCCTCCTAGGAGCGCTTGGTTTACCATCATCAGCCCGAAAAATATTCTTCCTAAAAAATGGTGTATCGAAAAGTGGGGAGGAAGAACATGACAAACACTTAGTCCATGGTCGTATATCAACAACCTGAACAGTTGAGGATCAATCCACCCAAATAAAGCAATCACATGGGGCACCAAATACACTAGGACATTCCAAAAGTGACCAGTAGTCATACACAACAGATGATCCTTGCGTGCTCCAAAAAGGGAACATCCTATGTCTGGTTCCAAATTAGAAGATTGAATAATTTTCCCAATAGGATGGTGAAAACTGAAATCCTCACTACAACACAAGGGATCAGTGAAAGTAGCCTTAGTAAATGGGAATGTGATGAAAGTAGATGAGACGATGGATATATCAGGTGGTACAGGCTCATCACATAAATCACATAGAGATATTGGTCTAGACAACTCATCACCTGAAAATGCATACTTGAGGGTGTCAGGTAATTGTTTAAGGTCAAGCTCAGGTGGCTCAACTGATGAGACTAGTTTTGACTCACTAAGTGGAAGAGGCTTCACTTTAGACTTCCATTTATAACTAGGATCCACAATGGGGACTGAGTCAAGCAAATCATTGACTTCCCTAATGGAATCATCAACATCAAAGTCTAAACAATCTTCAAATCAATAATTGTTTAAGCTTCTCAAAAGCTTTCAAATAATCTTCATCAAAAACAAAAACCGCGTCTTTAGCAAGTAAATTGCATAAAGGACGAGCAATTTTGCTAAAGTCTTTGATGAATCTTTGATAAAATCCAGCATGGCCTAGAAAAGATCTAATTTCCTTAATCGTCTTTGGAGGCGGAAGACTCGAAATTAAATCAATTTTGGCTTTGTCAACTTCAATTCCCTTGTGTGAAATTACATGTCCAAGAACAATGCCCTGTCGTACCATAAAATGACATTTCTCCCAATTTAAGACAAGATTTTTCTTCACACATCTATTTAACACTAAAGTTAAATGATGTAGACATTCATCAAATGAATCACCAAATACTGAGAAATCATTTATAAACACCTCGAGGAACCGCTCAAGTAGCGGGTGCGTTACACAATCCAAAGGGCATTCTCCGATATGCGAAAGTACCAAAGGGACAAGTGAATGTGGTCTTCTCTTGATCCTTGGGTGCAATGGGGATTTGGTTATAATCGGAATACCATCAAGAAAACAATAGTAATCATGTCCGGCTAACCTTTCAAGCATCTGATCAATGAAAGGAAGAGGAAATTGATCATTCCTTGTGACCAAGTTCAAGTTACGGTAATCAATACATACTCGCCACCTCGTGGTCATGCGGGTTGGTACTAATTCATTCTTGTCATTATTGATTACCGTTACCCCTGACTTCTTTGGGACAACTTGAACAGGACTGACCCAAGGACTATCCGAAATTGGGTAGATTATACCCACATCCAACAATTTGAGCACTTCAGCTCGAACAACTTCCTTTAGATTGCCAATGGTGTTACGGTCGAGTGGTTAGGGCTGTGTGGGTTTATCCCCCACGTTCTAGGTTCGAGACCCGCCGACAACATGGTTACTTTATGGTGTTGACATGTAGGTCGCACCTTGTTGATAGGTTATGGAATCCTATAAAAACCCAGCTCGCTTTCCAAAAAACTTCCTTTAGATTAGGATTAAGTCTACATTGCATTTCACACGATACTTTGGCATTATCTTCGATATGAATGCGATGCATGCAAACAATTGGACTTATTCCTTTAATATCTGTGATAGTCCACCCAAGTGTTGTTTCATGTTCTTTTAAACATCTAACAATTTTCCTTCCTGTTCTTCAATCAATGCAGATGAAATAATAACAGGTAAGGTATTGCCAACACCTAAAAATGCATACTTGAGGTTGTCAGGTAATACTTTTAGGTCGAGCTTGGGTGATTTTTCAATGGAAGGGACTTGTTTTGAATCACTGAGTGGAAGAGGTTCCACCCTAGGCTTCCATTTATAACTGGTTTCCATTATAGGAGTAGAGTCAAGCAAAGCATTGACTTCCCTGATGGAATCATTAATATCGAAGTCTAAATTAAAATGAGTCAAAGAAGCCTCTATAGGATCATTAAACTGAGGAAATGAATGTTCCGCCAAACTCTCAATCATGTTAACTTCAAAGGAATCCTCAGACTTGGGAGGTTGGTGACTTACATTGAATACGTTGAGTTCGACGACCATGTTACCAAATGATAATTTCATGATTCCATTTTGGCAATTAATGACAGCATTGGATGTGGCCAAAAATGGACGACCCAAAATAACTGGAATGTGACTAGAGGGATTGTGAATAAGTTGTGTGTCAAGGACTATGAAGTTCACAGGGAAATAAAATTTTTCAACCTTAATGATGTCACACCGTGGGGGACTCGGACGGATCTGTCTGCCAATTGCAGTGTCACTTGAGTTGGTTTCAACTCACCAAGACCCAATTGCACATATACTGAATATGGAAATAGATTAACACTTGCCCCTAAATCTAATAGTGCCTTCCCAATCATATGATCACCAATCACGCATGAAATAGTCGGGCAACCAGGATCTCTGTACTTAGGTGGGGTTTTGTGTTGAAGGATGGAGCTGACTTGCTCAGTTAGGAAGACTCTTTTGTGCACATTCAGTTTTCGCTTTTGTGTACACAAATCCTTCAAAAACTTGGCATAAGAGGGAATTTGCTTAATGGCCTCGAGTAATGGAATAGTGATTTGAACTTGTTTAAAAATTTCCATTATATCGTTGGGATTTGTTCCTTTCTTTGCCGGAACTAACTGCGATGGAAATGGTGCTCTAGGCATATAGGATGCCTTGGTGGGATCAGAGTCAAGATGATGATCCTCTTGAGAAGATGAGGCTTTATAAGCCTCCTTCTCAGATGGAGGTGTGGCTTGCTTTGGCGTGGATTGGGATTCAGGATCAATCAAATTAGACATTCTAATTTGGTTGTCAACTTATTTTCCACTTCTAAGGGTTATGATAGATTTGACATCTTCATTGCATGGCTGAGATGAACTGCCTATTTCGAATTGGCCCTTAGGATTTTGAATGGGTTGACCAGGGAATCTTCCTGCTTCTCTTTCAGGAAAGGATTTTGCTATTTGACTCACAGCCATCTCAAGCTTTTGGATGGCTTGAGATTTTTGTTGAGAAGTAGCTCTTAGTTCGGTGATAGCCTAAGAGTTTTGTTTGAGCATGGTTATTGTTTTATGCATAAATTGGTTCAATGTATCCTGTAAACTCTGAGTGTTAGAGGGAGGTACATCTTGATTGAATTGAGGCCTATTAGCAGGAATTGGAGCTCGAGGAGCTTGAGGGATAACAACTGGGCCTCTAATACATCCACAATTTCACACAATTTACCATCCACAATTACAGAAATTAAACAACCAATCACACAATTTCAAACAATTACACAAAGCACCCGGGTCGCTAATACATTGCGTGTGATAGAAGTACTTACAGTGTGCGTATTCCGTTCTGCACAAAAAGTTAGCACAAATAAAAAAAAATGTCCGACTTTTTTTTATCCGTTTCAATCAGCACACAAGCATATGCCATCAAATTACTGGTTTTGGTCTTAGAAGTCGGATTTGTAAATCATAAAAAAATTATTGGGTAACAATTAAAATTGTTTCCCTATAATTTCTTTTGACTTGGAAAAATTTGGGTTTTTTTAGGTGATTAAAAATGGAAAACAATAGAGTTTACAAAAATTATTACACCACGCACTCGTAAAACGAGGTGAAAATAAAATTAAAACTCCCTTCACAAAAAAAATTTTAATTAAAATTTGCTTGAGGTTTGCAGGATCGTCCCATTTCCTCGAGAAGGATGTATTCTGCAAAATCAAACAAATAGCATGAAATGAGTGTAAAAAGAACTTAACAAGATAAAAATAAATTTTGTTTATTTTTTTCTGAATTTTTTTTAATTAGTAAAAATAAATCTTAAATTCAATTACACCGCTACCTTCCCCGACAACGGCGCCAAAAACTTCTTGCGGGTTTAACTGGCCTAAACAAACAGGGTAATTTGACCCACTTGTAATAACCGCAAGTGCACGGTGTCTAACTGGTAGTCAACGGCAAGTACGGGTCGATCCCACGAGGAAGGTGGATTAAATTGAATTTAATAATTTAATTAAACTAATTTGGAGAAAAAAGGGTTACAGTGCTT
Source organism: Berberis thunbergii (assembly GCA_003290165.1). Classification (NCBI taxonomy): domain Eukaryota; kingdom Viridiplantae; phylum Streptophyta; class Magnoliopsida; order Ranunculales; family Berberidaceae; genus Berberis; species Berberis thunbergii. The sequence continues at coordinate 67,132 of QNQO01009801.1, forward strand.
TTAAAACTAAACTAAAAATAAAATAAAAGGAAAAGATGGATGAGATCGATTTTGTGGGGTTTGGACTCATCGATGAGTTAGCAAATATATTTAAATCTAAATTACTGAAATTATAAACGAGAAGCTTTAGGGATGAGGATCCCTTGCTTACACCGAAGATGTGATCATTAAAATCCAATTCCATTCATATCAAGTTTCTATCAAACATGAACAATTTATCTCAAGAAATAAACTCTTACCAAGCATTAAGTGTCTTTTTAGGTCACACTTAATCAAAGTTCAAGCTCAATATTTGTTAGCACATGCTTTGAATATTGATAAAATGTGAATCTAATTACCAAACATATCAAGTTTTAATCGAACATGAAAGGTGAAAGCAATTTATCAAAATTATGAAATAAAATTGTAATTAACAATTAAGCATTTAAGTAAGTAAAATAAATTATACAACCCTTTTGGTTTGTCGTCGCCTCGGTGCTGTGGTACTCAGCAGATCAGCAGGCTGCAAACAACCAACTATTTTGAAAAATAGTTGGTTCCTGCCAGAAAAATCACACGTCCTCTGAGCCTTCGTTTCCAGCGAGCCGCGCTCCTCGCGAGCTCTTTCTCCCTCCGAACGGCTCTGGCTGCTGATTCCTCTTCGCTCCTCACGAGCTTTTTTTTCCTTCGACCGGCTCCGGTACTGTTGCGAGCTCTGTTTCGTGGTGGGTGATGGCGGTGGGAAGTGGCTCTGGTGGCGATGATGGCGGCTCGCGTTGTTGCTTCTCCTTCGTCTTCTTTTGTTCGTGTGAATGAGGGGCTGGGTTCGTGAGGGAGAGAGAAACAAGGACTTGGAGTCCTCCCTGTTGGTTTCTTGTCTGTGATGGGAACGAGAGAGAGAGCAGGGAGAGATGGATGAGGAAGGAAGGCGAGATGGAGAAGAGAGGACAGGGGGGTCGTGCTCCGGTGGTGGTGGTGGCTGTGTGGCGTGATGGAACAGGGAGAGGAACATGGCGAGAAAAAAGGGAGATGCTCCGTGTTTTGTTGCGCGAGGACAGTGATGGATGATGGTGGTGCTTGGTGGTGGGCTGCTGGACGGTGGCGAGGTGAAGACTGATGGTGAAGGAAGAGGAGGAGGTGGGAAATTGATGGTGATGAGATGGGTGTGATGAAAATCACTTTGTGAAGGAAGGAGGATTTGTTTTTGGCTATTGGGGCTTGATTCCCTTCTCCTCCTCTCCTTTCACATTCATTTTCTATTGTATTTATAGATAATGAACAAAATGAATAGAGATGAGATAAATAGATGATTGATGTAGTGAATCAAGGTAAAATCAAATCTGAATATGGGATAAATGGGAGAATATTATTTGGGTTTGAGTTTATGGGCTTGGTTTTGAGTTTAGGTTATGGGCTTAGGCTATTTTCACCTCCACTTCCTTTGAAGTCTTTGTCTGTGATTTATTCATTGCATTTTTCTTTGATTTATTCGTTATTGCTCCGAATTCTACAAAAACAAAAAAATTTATAATTAATTTAAAATAAAATAAAACAAGGATTAACTAAAATATAATAGAAGGTAAAAAAATGTTATAATTATGTGATTATCAGGAGGGTACATCTATATTTGATTATACCTAGAGTATGCATCCATCAAGCTCAACATTTTGTGCCCGGCAGTTGCAACCACTATTTGATTTATTCGCGGAAGTGGGGGATTGTTTTTAGAGCATGCGTTATTTAGATCGGTGTAGTCCACGCACACCATCCATTTTCTCTTCTTTTTTCTAGCACCGTGTTTTCCAACCAGTCCGGGTAGTGAGCTTATCGTATCATCCCTGCATTGAGTAGTCGGTGCACTTCCTCATTTATTGCCAGATTACTTTCCAAGACTACTGGGTTCACTTGTGAGAGATGATGGATGGGTCTATCCCTACCATATCCTTCATTGTCCATGCAAAAACATCTTGGTTATCTTTCATCAGCTAGATCAATTCCTTGGCAAGTTTGGGATGAATCTTTGTGCTGATTGGGAGTGTTTTCTCTGCTTCGTTGTCTTGGATTGTTTCTTTTTTCGGTTGTCCAGTGTTAGGTCGATCTCGCGGACTAGTTGGAGCCGTATTTTCGACCAGAGAGTCCGAACTCTCTTCATCAAGTTGCTGTGAAGGCTCCTCCGGTCGTTGCAGTAACTACTATTTATGGGGAGTCTTTATCACTGCGAAATGACACTCACGAGCTATTAGTTGATCTCGTTTGATTCTTGCGATACCATTGTCGGTATGGTACTTTAAGCATTGGTGCATAGTGGAAAAGACTGAGCCCATTTTTTGTATCCATGGTCTCTCGAGTAGCATGTTGTACACAGTAGAAACATCGACGACAAGGTAGTCTGTCAATAATACTCGTTGCTTTCCTGGCTCTCCTGCTTCGACCGGTAGTTGAATCATTCCCAGCTGATTACATTGCTCCCCACTAAAACCCACCATAGATTGATCGCTAGGTGAAAGCATCTTATTAATGAACTGCATCATTCGAAAAGCTGTCAGGTATAAGAGGTTGGTCGAGCTGCCGGTGTCAACCAACACCCTTTTGATCCATTTAGCTATCATGACTGAGATCACTAAAACATCATTGTGCGGGAAATTAACCCCGTATGCATCTTCGTTCGGGAAAGTTAGAGTCCTCTGCATCGTTTTTGCACACAGTGCGGATAGTTTTTGGTATTTGACCTTTGCTCGTAGGTCTTTGACTATACATTTTCGGGATCGATTGGATTGCTCATTTTCTCCAGCTGCACCATGCAAAACTTATATTGTCTAATTTGTTTGTTCCATTGAGATGATTGTTTCATCATCGAGTTTGACAAATTCTCCGAGTCGTCCCTTTCTGATATGGCATTCAATCTCTTCCTTCAGACTATGACGATCTTCAATATCCTGGCCGTAATCATTGTGGAAGAGGTAGTATTTGTTCTTGTTCTGCTTCTTCGGATCTCGTTTCATTTTTAGTGGCCATTTGACATCTTCCCTTCTTGTCATAGCTTTAAGGATCTCGCTCTGACTTAGGTTCGTTGGTTGTAGTTTTATGAACTTCCTTGATTATATCCGAAACTGTTATTGGTACGATGTCTCTTAAGCTAGGCGATTTCTTATCGAGGTTTGCTGCCTTCCAGGTCTCGGATGATTTTGTCCACCATCTCAATTATGCGGTTTATATGAGCCATAAGCATTTCTATTCAGGGATTCGAGGGGATTCCTAATGATATTAGAAACGTCTGAATTGTTACCTGTTGAAGCCCTTTTCTAACAGGTGCGGTTAATTCGATGGTTGTCGCTAGATGGATGTTAGTTGATATGTCATTTTGTTCACTGCTAGATTGAGGATTCGTGGAGTGTTCCATTGATCTTGATAGTTGTTTGATTGTTAAGCAAGTCTCAGCGAGCTTTGTTACTGAATTTTCTTTTCGGAAAGGAAACTCGTCGTTCCCCGCAACGACAAACTAATGCGTCCAAAAATCATCCTCCTGTGAGTTTGACCTGCAAAACAGATGTAGACTGCGGAGGACCACCTTTTTGGTGGCTGAAGGCACTCTGATGCTTAAGTCAGCAACTCTGTTTGAAGAAGGAAGTAAATTTGGACAAAGCTCAGTTAAAGTTGCATACCTGTGTCGAATGTTCCCTTTACCTTTATAATGGTCGTGGTTAATTCTCTGCGAGACTTAAGCATGTGAGGCGCACCGGAAGGAGATGTTTCTCGTAACAGTCTCCTCCTTGATGGAGATGCGTCCATGGAGGCGTAACTCCCCCACGACTCTTTTTGGTGCAACATTCTTCTTCTATATGAGAGAACTCATGTCAGACCTGGAATTGGGCTTTGACTCGTTCGGGCTTTGTTTATATCTTCTCATTAGTGGGCCTTGTCTGGCCCTCTATGATTGGCTTTATTCTTCTTGGGTTTTATAAGCTAGCCTAATAGATTGAATGCCATATCCTCGTGATGTATATTTTCTGCCACGTGTACGACCATGATGATTGGTTTATTTTGATGTATCATCAATAACTATGGTGGATTCCTTGGTTATATCTAATTAATTTTCTTTAGTCTATAAAAATCCAAAATCATTCAATGTTGTTGTTTAGGTTAGATATAGTGTAAGTTTTGCAAATTAGTTATAAAAATTGTTCTTAATATGCAATCCCTGTGGGTCCAACCTTGTATTTCCTTGTTTTTGGTGTCGTTGTCGGGGATTGCATTAGGGGGATTTCTTTAAAGTAAGTTGTATAACCTATTTTATTTTAAATATTCCCTGTTTTATGCATTTTGGTATTTGTTGTTTTTGCAGAGTATACAGAAAGAACGATACATCAGATGGCCTAAACGATATTAGTTTAAGTTGAGTTTTGGAGGGTAGATTAATCACAAAGTTGACGATTTTCTGGATTATTTTTTTTCAAAATTTATGGAATTCGTTTGATTACTGCATTGGACGAAATCTACAATAATAACGAGGACCAAAATTTACAATTTGTTTCTTTCTGTTGTGAGGCGAGTGTTTTCTATTTTATTATCTTAGCCTCAATGGTCGAGTAGAAGTTGTAAATTAAGACTTTTTGGATTTTGGTTTTTATTTTTTAGGTAGGTAGTAAAAAAAAAAAGTTGATGCGTCCAAATCCAGTCTCCAAGAGAGTTGACCTGCAAAACAGGGTTAGATTGCCAAAGACCTTTTTGTGGTCGAAAGCACTCTGATGCTTAAGTCAGTAAATTTGTGGGAGAATACTAAACTTGGACAAAGTTCAGTTAAAATTGCATACCTGTTGTCGAATGTTCATTTTACCTTATATAATGTTCGTCATTAACTCTTCGTGTGACTTAAGCATGTCAAACGTGATGAGGGTGGGTAAACGTTCTCTGCAAATGTTTCCTTCTTTATTGAGGTAGGTCCTTGGGGGAATGATTCTTGCCATTACTTGTTTCTTCTGTAACGTCTCTCTTCTCTCAAAGGAAGATATCTATTGGGCCTAAATTCAGTCCCTTGAGTACGGTCTATTATCAAGACTCCTCCTTTGGGCCTTTTTGATGACTCGACTTGTCTTTTTAAGCCTCTTGGGTAGGGCCTAGACTGAAGTGTTTGTTCCTCATGATAGATGTTTTTTGCCTCGTGTACAGTCGTGATCGAATGCTTATTTGACGTATCATCAGCTACCCCCTTACTTAGTGGGCGTGCATGCGTGGCTAATAACTCTACGGTGGTTTAATTTTTGACTTCATCTTTGCAGTGCATTTAATGCCATTAACAATTGTCAAAACAATTGCTATTTTGATGTCTCACTCACCTGTTCATTTTAGCGCAAATTTTGGGATTTTATGTAGCCATCATATCTCGCACGTCTTCCCATTAATAATTTTTTCGATGCCCAATCCTATAAAAGGTGGGTAGGAGTTTTGTATTTGTTTATTTACATTATATCATTATCAGAGCTTGTTTTTTTTCTCTCCTTCTTCATTTTCTTCTTTGCACAATTCCTTCCTCATGGCTGCTAACAAGATGCTGAGTGGGGATGTACTCGACTCTTGTGAGGCGTTCTTCTCGCTTAAGCAGGTAACACAGGGGGCCTTAGACAATGTTCGCCGGGAGTTCTTACTGTCGTCTGATCTTAAGATTATCTTACCTAGGGTTGATGATAATCCTTGTCGCTCGAGGCCTGGCGACATTGCATTATATCTTGGCATGTTCAATTGTGGTTTTTGACTTCCTACTCCAAAGATCTTCTGGTCGTATTTGGACTTTTTTGGCATTGCTCCTGCTCAAATGGGTCCCAATGGCTGGAGGGTGATGGTTTCAACCATGGCAATAGCTATTCTGTATGAAATTTCTCTGGACAATAAGACTTTGCACGTTGTGGTGGGGCTTACGGTAAGCAGTAGTCATATTTGCTTTCTCCATTATCTTGCTTATTTTGGGAAGCTTATGGATGATTACACGGGTTGGGCGAGGCTCTGGTTTTATGCGTCCATTGATTATGGGTGTTTCAAACTTCACAATCGGCACATTCTACAGTTTTTTCGAGAGCCCAATAAGTGGAAGGAACTGTACTTCACTGTAGAGGAGCAGGCGATCCGTGATAGGTTTCTCTGGCTTTCTATAATCGTGGTGGAGGCTTTCTTTGCCCCAAATGTTGTTGAGCGTAGTGGCTTGTACACTATGAATGAGGCAGAACGTGTGACATTTAGTGTGGCTCGATTTAGTAAAGTCACCATTGCTCATGCAATCTGTGTGACGAAGAGGAGGAACATACTACTTCTGTTAGCGTTGATGATTCTAGCATTGATGGAAAAGTGAGCTCCGTTAGGGTTACAAATCTCAATGCTCATGCTACTGCTGATGGCACTGGCCTGAGTACTAGGAAGAGGAAGGTCGTTAGGCCTGCTAACCCATCAAAGCAGCTGGCGAATAGTCCTGGCCATGTTCCAAAGAAAAGGCGACTTGCTAGTTCTGTTCAACGGGTTACTCAGACTGCTCCTCGTCCGATATCATCCGGGAAAGGGGATGATGATGAGACTAAACTTGTTGTCCGAGAGGCTAAAGGGATAAATCAAACTCTAGAGAGGAGCAAAAAATAGATATTTCGTTCATTGGATGAGCATGAGAAGAGCCTCATCTCTGCTCATGGTGTGCCTGATTTTTACTACAACCCAATGTGATGCAGTCATTTTTTGCTCCCTACTTTGACCTTGTCCCGCTGACCTATTTGACCAGCACAAGTAGCACACATGACCACCGTGGGGTGACCGATGGCTTTCCGATGCTAAAGTTAGACAAGGATTTGAGAAAGGTGTAATGTTGTAGCAGGGAATTTGTAGCGTCCATTAGCTTACCTACCTCATGTCTTATTTATAGTGCAAGGAGTCTTGGTTTAACCAGGCCATCGTAGGCGTAGATTAGGTAGGAGATCTTCGGGGATATCCCTCTCTAATTAGGAGTCGTGCTGTATGAGGGAAATTCCTTGTTAGCTCCGTGCTCATAGATACACAGAAGATAGTTCCCAATCCGAAAGCATTCTGTGGAAGGGATTTTCTCTGTGTGGAAGATACTCTGGTGTTTGCTTCCTAGTTGGAGAGCAAAGAGCAGTTGTGGTTGTCCATCCAAAGCATATCCTCGAGATACTTGCCTAAAAAGAGCTTACGGGTATCGAGGATAGTTGTTAGATGTGTGGGCCTAGCATGCTGTGAGAGTTCGCGCCTATCTGGCAGACCAAAGTTGAGTGGGCTGAGAATCGCTCGGGCTGGATCCGTGTTGGCATGTTGCTTGAATCCATACTTCCTCGAGATCATCATGACACGTGTACAACTCAGGGGTGTGACCTTTTTATGTATCATCAACTACTCCCTCCGAGTTAGTAGGGTGTTTAGTTGGCCCATTGACTCATTGAATGGATACTTGTACGATCGTGAAGATTGGACTTGAAGCGTTAGTTTCGAGCGGCGCATAATATTTAATGCGTCTGCTCGAGGAGGGAAAGTTTGCTTTGCCTTCCCTATAAATATTATTGTTCTGAAGATAAGCCCTCCATTGTTTTTTGAATCAGTGATATTTTTTCTTCCAATGGCTGACAGTGTCAAAATTACTCCCCAAGATCCGTTATCCCTTGCCTGTATGAATTTCTTTGATGGCAGCCAGGTTGATGAGGGGCTTCACCCTGCATTTGAGGTAGAGAGATTGTTGGTGGAAGAGTGCTCGCACTATGAGGCTTTGCTGGGCACGATGGATTTCGATGTGCCGGGCTGGAGGTCACAAATCTCGTCTGAAGTCATTCGTGACAGATTGGAGCCTCTGGAACAGATTAGGGGAGAGCACCTTGATATTGATCTTGACTTCACCCGTTATACAAGGGCTGTTTTAGGGTCGATCAATAGAGGGGAGGGTTCTGGTGCTGCGAGGTCGACAGACGAGGAAAATGCTTCTCCTTAGATCTGTTGTACAGTAGTTCCTTTATGGTCGGATACTATGTAAACATGTTTTTCTTTGAATGAAAGTATTGTTTTGCCCTGCATAGTAGTGTTTGCTTTTTTTCTTTGTGGTCCGTATAGTCGTCGTATGTAATGACTCTTTAGTATTGGTGGAATAACACTGACTTTCTATTCCATTCTTTTGGCCATTGTGACTTAGGTTCTGCCTGGAAAGTTCGGCGATCATTGTCTGTAGTGAGAGCAATGATCCCTTGGTGAATCGTCGTCATCAGTGGACAAGCGCTTACTAGAGCTCCACTTCCTCCACCATCGTGATCCATGCAAAGTGGCTTAGGCTTTGGGCACCAAAAGCCATCGTCATCAGTCGCGAACTGACTAAGCTTACCCGGCAAGTTTGGCGATCATTGTCTGCAGTGAGAGCAATGATCCCTTGGCGAGTCATCGTCATCACCGGACAAGCACTTAATAGACTTCCACTTCCTCCGCCATCGTGATCCGCATAGAGCAGATTAGGCTTTGGTCACCAGAAGCCATCGTTATCAGTAGCGAACAAACTAAGCTTACCTGGCAAGTTCGACGATTATTGTCTGCACTGAGAAAATGATCCCTTGGTGAATCATCGTCATCAGCAGACAAGCGCTGACTAGACTCCCACTTCCTCTGCCATCGTGATCCGCATAGAGGGATTAGGCTTTGGAAACCAGAAGCCATCGCCATCAATTGCGAGCTGACTAAGCTTACCTGGCAAGTTCGACGATCATTGTTTGCAGTGAGAGCAATGATATTTTGGCGAGTCGTCGTCATCAGAGAACAAGCACTGACTAGACTCCTACTTCCTTCGCCATCGTTATCCGCGCAGAGCGGATTAGGCTTTGGGCACCACAAGCCATCGTTATCAGTCCCGAACGGACTAAGCTTACCTGGCAAGTTCGGCGATCATTGTCTGCAGTGAGAGCAATGATCCCTTGGCGATTCGTCGTCATCATTGGACAATCGCTGACTAGACTCCCACTTCTTCTGCCATAGTGATCCGCGTAGAGCAGATTTGGCTTTGGATGCCAAAAGCCATCGTTATCAGTCGCGAACTGACTAAGCTTTTTTGGCATGTTTGACGATTATTGTCTGCAGTGAGAGCACTGGTCCCTTGGCGAGTCATCGTCATCAGCAAACAAGCGTTGACTAGACTCCCACTTACTCTGCCATCGTGATCTATGCAGAGCAGATTAGGCTTTGGGCACCAGAAGCTATTGTCATCAGTCACAAACTGACTAAGCTTATCTGGCAAGTTCGATGATCATTGTTTGCAATGAAAACAATGATCCCTTGGCGAGTCGTCGTCATCAGCGGACAAGCGCTAACTAGACTCCCACTTCCTCCTTCGTCGTGATTCGCACAGAGCGGATTAGGCTTTCGACAGGTGTTCGAGTCTAGCCGTAGCCGGGTCTATCGTGACTCGCAACGGATAGTGATGGAACTTTTTGTAAAAACAAAAATATTCTATTGATAATAATTTTTTAGATGTTTTACATGCCATGCTCATTTTAGCTCATCCCCGTCGGCGTCTTCTAGCCCGTACATCCCTAGCTTGTTGACCTTAGCAACTCTATAAGGTCCTTCCCAGTTTGGGTTTAGCTTTCTTGTTCCGGCTTCTTTGGTGTTTTGTTGGATCTTTCCGAGTACCCAATCTCTCATCTTGAATTCGCGTGGCTTGACCTTCTTGTTATAATATTGCGCATTCGTTGTTGGTAGGCGGCTATCTTGGTAAAGGTTAAGTTCTATTTTTCTTCGAGGAGGTTTTGTCCCACGCGTAAGGCTTTGTCGTTGCCGTCTGGTCTGAATTCTTTTGTCCAGAAGGTTTGCACCTCAAATTCTACCGGAGCCATATCTTCTGACCTGTATGCCCGGGTGAAGAGTGTTTCCTCGATAGGGATTCTTTTAGTCGTTCGATATGCCCAGAGTATTCCCGGTAGCTCTAAAACCCATTTTCTTTTGGCCACGTCGAGTTTCCTTTTGATGGCTTATAGGATTATTCGGTTGGTAACTTCCGCTTCGCCGTTGGCTTGGGGTGTCCTGGTGAGGAGAAGTGATGCTCGACTCCCAGACTTTTGCACAGTTCTTTGACCTTGCTACCTTCAAATTGAGTTTCGTTGTCGCTGACCAATACCCTAAAGATGCCGAATCTGCAGACAATAGCGACCCATATGAATTTTTTGATATGGACCTGCCCTATTTTGGATAGGGGCTTAGCCTCGACCCACTTGGTGATGTAGTCGACGGCTACAAAAAGGAACTTTTTACCAGCTGATGTCGAAAGTGATCCGACTATATTCATTCCCCATTGTGCGAACGGCCAAGGACTAGTCATAGGAGTTAGTGACTGGGCCGACATTTGGGTGTACGGCGCGAACCTCTTACATTTGTCGCAATTGCGGACTGTATATTTGGTGTCCCGCTGCATGGTCGGCCAATAGTATCCTAGAGTCAGGGCTTTGTGGGCAAGTATTCTCCCACCTAGGTAATTCCCGCATATGTCGTTGTGGAGAGTCCCTAAAACTCGGCTAGCCTGCGATGGTGATAGACATCGAAGTAGTGGTCATGTGATCGATCTCCTGTACAACCTATTGTTTAGGAGAGTGTACTTTGCTGCTCTGTTTTAAGTCTCCGTGCTTCGACCTTTTCTGTCAGCAGAGTCCCAGAAGCTATATATTCTAGAATCGGAGTCGTCCAATCGTGCCGTGTTTTTGTGGCATAGATATCTCCGTGTTCTTCCTCACTAAGGCCTGATTCCTCTTGATATTCGATGATGTTGTTGGAGGCCAAGGCTTCTTTTGCCAGCTCGTCAACCCTTCGGTTGTTGTCTCGGGGGCACTGTTGAATTTGCCCATTATGCTAAGAACCTTGCCGCGGTAGACTATCATGCTTGGATCTTTACTGTTGAAATCTCCTTTGACCTGGTTGACCACTAGCCTTGAGTCGATGTATGTTGTTAGGCGATCTATGCCAATTCCTAAAGCTAGCTTTAGGCCTGACGGGAGGGCTTCGTATTCAGTCTCATTGTTTGAAGTGGGGAAACCGAATCTGACTTCCTTTTCCATGGTGAAACGCTAGGAGAATGGAGTGTGATACCAGACCCGCTTGCGTTGTCAGGTTAAGATACGTCGCAGCGTAAGGTTTAAGTTTGTTTGTCTGATTATGCGAGGTGGTGATCTGCCTTTGGGTCTTCTCCAATAGTAAACTCAACGAGTGCCTGGGCTTTGATGGCTGTCCTTGGAGTGTAGGTTATGTCAAACTGCCCGAGTTCTATTCACCATTTCACCGTCCTGCCAGATAGATCGGGTTTATGTAAAACCGAGCGGAGTGGATGCTTGGTCAAGACCGTTATGGAGTGGGTCTGAAAATAAAGCCTCAGTTTCCTAAAGGATATGACCAGTGCCAAAGCTAACTTTTCCAAGTTCGGGTAGTGTGTCTCTGCTTCTATGAAGGTTTTGTTGGTGTAGTATACTAGCCGCTGGGTTCCATGATCATCTCGTACAAGGGCCGAAATGATGGCGTGTTTAGAAACTGACAGGTACAAGTACAATGTTTCACCTATCACAGGCTTAGAGAGTAGCTCTGAACTCCCCATGTATGCATTCAGGTTCTGAAAGGCTTGTTTACGTTCCTCGATCCACGAAATTCCCTTACTCCCTCTTAGTATTTTGAAAAATGGGAGGCATTTGTCGGATGACTATGATATATATCTGTTGAGTGATGCTACCCTCCCAGTCAGACTCTGAACATCTCTGATAGTGGACAGCGATTTCATGTCGAGAAGAGGCTGAATTTGTTTCGGATTGGCCTCGATTCCCCTTTTGTTTACTATATAGCCTGCGAGGGAAGTTGTTACAATCAAGGCGTCATTATGCGGGCGTTGTATGCCCTGAAGATCCTCATGTGTGAACGTAAGAGGCGCAGATGAGCCTCGTCTTTGCTCATGTTGCACCGAGTGCTCACCACGTATAGCTTGAATCCTCATGCTATGCAAATCCCTTTTTCTGGACCTATTGGATAGTTCGGACTCAGAATATGTTCCATGAAGCACTGTGTTTTGTCGAGCGTTGACGCCTCGTATCCGATTCTCGCCGACTCTTTTCCCAAGTGAGGGAGTTTTGAGCCTCCTTTGTCAGACCTGACTTGTTTGTTGGAGGATCCATCGCGATTGCCATTGGCACAGGGGAGTGAGCTGAATGCCCGTGCGCGGCAGGAATTACTGGGAAAGATGGTATAGGGACCGCCCTTGCATTGGACGTGTTCCCTGGTTCTCCGTCGTTTCCTGACCTGGTGGTCACCATCTATCTGGATTTTGGTAGGAGACAACGCTTAGTCTAGCATTAAGAACTATGTCGTCCCCACGGACGGATCTGAATTGATGCAGTCATTTTTCGCTCCCTGCTCAGACCTTGTCCCACTGACCTATTTGACCTACACAAGTAGCACACGTGAGCCACAGACCACTGTGGGGTGGCCGATGACTCTCCGATATTAAGGTCCGACAAAGATCTGAATAAGGTGTAATACTGTAACAGGGAATTTGTAGCGTACCTTAGCTTACCAACCTCATGTCTTATTCATAGTGCAAGGATTTCCTTGTTAGCTCCGTGCTCCTAGATACGCGAGAGATAGTTTCCAATCCGAGAGCATTCTGTGGAAAGGAGTTTCCCTGTGTAGAAGATACTCTGGTGTTTGCTTCCTAGTTGGGAGCAAAGAGCAGCTGTGGTTGTCCGTCCAAAGAAGATCCTCGAGATACTTGCCTGAATAGGTCTTACGGGTATCAAGGATAGCTGTGAAATGTGTGGGCCTAGCATTTTGTAAGAGTCCAGGCTTGTCTAGTGGGTTGAAATTGAGCAGGCTGAGAATCGGTCGGGCTAGATCCCTATTGGGTTATTGCTTGAATCCGTAGTTCCTCGATTTTTATGTATCATGACATGTGTACGGCTCCGGGGTGTGACAATTTTTCTGTATCATCACAATGTATGACGAGGTTGAAGTTGATCGTGGTCAAATTTCTAAGTCTTCTTATCCTTTTCTTCTTTCTCCGAGTCGCTCTGCTGATGTTTCGAAGTTGCCTGGTTTACTTCCTGCTCGTCCCACTATTGCCATTGCCGGTTTAAGAAGAGTGGCAAGAGTAGTAGTTTTATTATCACTACCATTCCGATTGTCCACCCGACTACTGGGAGCGGGGCTTCATCTCTTCCTGATCTTCAAATTCTTCATCTACAGATTGGTGTGAAAAAACCCAACCTAGAAGACATTTGTATTAAATTGGATGGGAAGTTCAGCTGGTTTTCAGAGAAAGACGTGCAGGATAGTGCACGTAATCTCATTGTCGAGTGGCATAGATGGTTGGTTGAGGGAGCTCCAATGCCCTTGCATCAGCCTTGTAATAACCTCTATCAAGGTCTTAAGCAGATAATGGAGAGGATGGATCACCTCACTTATGCAGGTTTAATGGGTTCAGATTACAAGGCTACGTGTGATCAGATGGCTGTCATGGAGAGGAAGAGTGCGGGGCATGCATTGGTGTTTTCCCACATTCTTCGTCAGTCTGATGAGTTGAAGGCACGATTGCAGAGCAAGAAAAAGTAGTTGAGGCTGCTCGGGCTTCATTGAAGGAAGTGGCGGTTGTTCGGGACAAATTTTCTTATGAACTTGAGACCTAGGAGACAAAGTTGAACAAAATGTGATCAATTGGATGTTTTTGAGAAGGAGTTATCCAGTGAGAAGGCTGATCGAGACGATGCCATGCGGCCCGTTGATGAGCAATCTGCCAGTCGTAAGGTTGCTGAGTAACGAGTGTTGCAGTTAATCGTTGAGCTTGCTATTGCTAAGTCAGAAGCTTCTGCGAGGCTCACCACTGTTGAGGGAAAACTTTTGTCGACCAACAATGCGCTTGCAACAGTCACAGATAGATTGAAGGCTATAGAAGCGGCAGACTGGAATAGGGTCGTTGACAGTCGAATTGACCTCATCAACTTTATCGAAATGAAGAAGGGTCTTGATGTGTCGAGATATCGTGGCTTGGATGACCACGTCTTTGAAGATGATGACAATGAGGTATATGTTCAGGATCCGCCAAATGATCTGGTTGATGAAGAACGGTTGTATCCTCTTCCTTCCGAACCTGTGCCATCGTCTGCTCCTATTGCTGAAGAGAAAGCTTCATCTCCTTCTGGAGACAAGCTCTACCACCTCCTACTGACAATACTGCTAACATCTATACTCAATCTTTTCCAAGTGCTCTTGCGAGTAATGCTTTGATTACTTCGACGGTCTCCTTTCCAACTTTCGCGTTTTTTGTTCATTTGTCTTTTTTCGTATTAATCATTCTCTAATCTGCATGCCTTTTCTGATATGTTGTTTCTTTGGAAATTGTCGTAGCTTGTCTAAAGTCTGGATTAACCATGATATCTGGTGGTGGACAAAAAAATGGTTTGATGTCGTTACTCTTACTTTGTACATCTCTCTGTCTCGCTTGGTAGTTTAGAATTGGCTAAATTTCTGCCTTTGTACTTGCTTCTTAGTTGTCTGAAACTTTTGATTCATCTTGACTTCCTTAAGTACATTTCGTGGTTTGACTTGTTAGTCGGGCCAAGAAATTTCTTGATTAAATCTTACTTATACGTCCCGACTCTTTTAAACACTCTTCATGGTCCGACATGTTTAGTTGGGCCAGAAGATTTATGAGTGAGTTTGACTTATATGTTCAGACTCTTTTAAATACACTTCATGGCACGACGTGTTAGTTGGGCCAGAAGATTTACGAGTGAGTCTGACTTGTACATCCAGACTCTTTTAAACACACATCATGGTCTGACATGTTAAACGGGCCAGAAGATTTACGAGTGAGTATGAATTATACGTCCAAACTCTTTTATACACACTTGGTGGTCTGACATGTTAGTCGGGCCAGAAGATTTACGAGTAAGTCTGACTTATACCTCTAGAATCACTAAGTTTACTTCATAATTGATCAGACCAAAAGTTTTATGGGTTTGTCTGACTTATTTGTCCTGACTCCTTTTAAAGCTTGCTTCGTGGTCCGATATTTTGGTCAAGCCAGAAATTTTATGAGTAGATTCCTAGTTCGACTTTGTTGTCCTGACTGGATTAGACTGTATGAATACAAGATGAATTGTTCCCAGAAGTTGGAAGTTTATTGATAATACTTCATCAAGTGTTTGACATTCAATGGTCATGGTAGTTGTTCACCCTTAGAATTTTTCAACTAGTATGTTCTTGGTATGTTGATTTTTACCACTTTGTATGGTCTTTCTTAGTTTGGATTTAGTTTACCCGTGCCTGGTTATTTTGTATTGAGTTGGATTTTTCTTAGTACTCATTCGCCGATGCTGAATGTACAGGGTTTTACTTTTTAATTGTAGTAACTTGTCATCCATTGTTGGTAGGCTGTTGTTTTGATCAAGACCTTTTCTCATTTCTCATCGATAAGGTCTAATCCAACTCGTAGTGCTTCATTGTTATCTTATGTTCGAAACTCTTCGATTCTTAATGTTGGCATGCCAATTTTGACTGGTACCATTGCCTTAGATCCGTATGCAAGGACGAACGTTGTTTCTCCGATTGGAATTCTCTCCTTTGTTTTGTAGGCCCAAAGGATGCCTGGTAGTTTGAGCATCTACAATCCCTTTGATGCTTTGAGATTATTTTTTATTGCTTCTAGGATTGTTCTGTTGGTCACCTCTACTTGTCCGCTCGCTTGTGGGTGGGCGGGTGCTAAGAAATGTTGTTTGATACTTAAGTTCTAGCAAAACTGTTTTACTTTCTTGCCTTCGAATTGTTTACCATTGTTAGTGACAATTAATTTGGGGATTCGAAATCACATATTATATCCTTCCAGTAGAAATTTTCAATTTGAACTTCTTCGATCTTTGCCAACGTCTCTACTTCTACCCATTTGGTTAAGTAATCCACTGTTACGATGATGAATTTATTTCAGTCAGACATTGGAAGTGGTCCCACGATGTCCATTCCCCATTGTGCAAATGGTCACAGACTAATCATTGGGATTAGGTTTTGGTTTGACATGTGAGTACATGGGGCGAATCTTTGACATTTGTCACAAGTGTGACCGACTTCATTGGCATCTGTTGCATTGTTGGCCAGTAATATCCCAATGTTAAGGCTTTGTGGGCTAATGTTCTTCCTCCTGAACGGTTCTCGCATATACTAAAGTGAATTTCTCGTAGAACATAGTCAGCATCACCGAGTGAGAGGCATCTTAGTAGCGGTCCTGTTGCAGACTTTATGTAGAGTTTGTCGTTAATCAGTGTGTATCATGCTACTCTGTTTCATAGTTTATGGGCTTCCATCTTGTCCATTGGAAGTGTTCCGTTCTGTATGTACGCCAGGGTGGAGTTATCAAATTGCTCTCCTGATCTATTGTATATTTTTCTTGCACTTGGTTTTCAAGTATTGAGATCTCTTATACTGTGACGAATGGATTATCAGTTTCTTCAGCTTGTAATGCTTCCATGGTGAATTTGTCTGTTGTTTTTTGCTCTTGCGCATCGTTGAACGGTTGCAGCTCTTAAGCTTTCGATCAACTCATTTTTATTTTGGTGATAAGCTTTCATCCGAGCATCTTTGACTTGGAATTCACTGTTCAACTGATTGACCACCAGTTTGGAGTAAGTGAAAATGCTAGTTTATCTTATTCCGAGGTTTTTGTGGCAGTTGTAATCAGGCTATCACTGCTTCATACTTGGTTTTGTTGTTTGAGGCTTTGAAACGGAATATTATAACATTTTCCAACATTACACTTGTCGAGTTGTACCACATTATTCCCGCTCCACTCCCCTTCTCGTTGGATGCTCTGTTGCAACTCATGATCCATTCGTGAACAATTCATTGATTTGTTCTTCCTTTTGATTGTTGTTTGGTAGATGTTCGCTGATGCCCATGAATTCAACAATGAAGTTTGCTAATGCTTGAGTTTTTATTGCAGTCTTAGGAACATTACTGATGTCGAATAGACCGAGCCCCATGGCCCATTTCACCATTCTTTCGAATAGTTTTGATTTGTGCTGCACCGACCGAAATTGTTGTTCGGTTATGATAGTGATGAGATGAGCTTCGAAGTATGGTCGTAGCTTTCTTGAAGATACGATCAGGGGGAGTGCCAGCTTCTCCAACTTCTGCCTGCTCAAATGTCTTGCTGATGTAGTAGACTGGCTTTTGTGCTCCTTTTTCCTCTCGTATCAGTGCTAAGCTGACTGCACATTCTTATACTGATAGGTACAAGTACAACGTCTCTCCTGTTCTTGGTTTTGATAACAGTTCAGTACTTCCCATGTATGCCTTCAAACTTTGGAAATCCTTTTCACATTCTTTACTCCACTTGAACATTTTGTTTCCTTTCAAAATTTTGAACAAGGGAAGACATTTATCTAATGATCTGAAAATGAATCTGTTCAAAGCCGTTATTCTACCATTGAGGCTTTGCACCCCCTTGATGTTAGTGGGCAGCTGCTTGTTGAGGAGTACTTGTATCTGTTTCGGATCAAGTTCGATTCCTCTCTGATTAACCATGTACCCAAGGAATTTCCCTGAATCTACCCCAAATGTGAATTTTTCTTGATTCAGCTTCATTTTGTACATTCGAAGTTGAGAGAAGGCTTGTTCGAGGTCCTTGATGTGGTCATTTTTGTGCAAGCTTTTGAATAACATATCATCGATGTATACCTCCATTGTCTTGCCTATCTGATCCTTGAACATTGTGTTTACAATAAGTTGGTATGTGGCTCCTGCATTCTTTAGTCCAAATGGCATCACTTGGTAGCAGTACATACCTTTTTTTGTTATAGAATATGTTTTTTCCTGGTCGGGTGGGTGCATTTATATCTGGTTGAAGCTCGAGAATGCATCCATGCGTCCATGAAGCTTAGGAGTTTGTGTCCGGCAGTGGCGTCCACTATTTGATCTATTCATGGGAGTGGGAAACTGTCTTTTGGGCTTGCCTTATTTAGATCCATGTAGTCTACACATACTCTCCACTTACCATATTTTTTCTTGACCAAAACTTTGTTGGCCAACCAGTCTGAGTAGTGAGATTCCTTTATCATCCCTGCATTCATTAGACGATGCACTTCCTCGTTTATTGCTTGGTTGAGTTCTTGGGCAATCGACCTTCTTTTCTACTGAACTGGCTTCTTGTCCGGGTTGACTTTCAATAGTTGGATCAACTGATTAGTTAGTTCTATGGGAGGGATCAACAATTCAGTACTTCCCTGTGAGTGATGACAGAGGGATCAATGTTTATCATGTCTTTCATTGTCAAGGCGAAGACGTCCTAGTTGTCTTTCAATAGTTGGATCAACTGATTAGTTAGTTCTGGATGGATTTTTATGCCAATCCAGATTGTTGTTCCTCTATCTTCACTATCCAGATGGATTGTTTTGTTTTTTCTTCTGGTTGTCCAGTATTTGGTCGGCCTCTCGGACTGATTGGAGTTGCATTATCCTATGGGAAGTCTGGATCTATTTGCGATTGACCAAGTTGCTGCAACAGCTCCTCTGGTCGTGACAGAAATTGCTATCTTTTCGGAACCTTCATTGTTGCGTATTGGCATTCACGCGCAGCTGGCTGATCTCCTTTGTTGACCTCGATGTCGTCATCAATGTGATACTTCAGACATTGATTCATGGTAGAGGATATTGCACCCATCTCGTGTATCTAAAGTCTTCTGAGAAGCATGTTGTACGCGGATGGTGTGTCGACAACAAGGAAGCCCGCTAATAGGACTCGTTTACCTAGCTCTCCTGCTTCGATTGGTAATCAAATCATTCCAAGTACGTGACACTATTCTCCGTTGAAACCTACCATCGACTGGTCGTTGGGTGTAAGTATCTCTTCGCTGAATTGCATCTTGCAGAATGCCATAAAGTACAGAAAGTTGGCTGAGCTACCCGTGCCGACTAGTACTCTCTTGATCTCCCACCTGGATATAAACACTAAAATCGCCAAGACGTCATTATGGGGGAAATGACGTCCATTTTCATCCTCTTCGAAAAGGTTAGAGTTCATTGAGTTGTTCTAGTGTGTTATATTGAAGGATCCGGGTATTAGATCCTTGCCCAAAAAACCCGGATTGATCGCTTTCGTGATCGATTAGATCATTCTTTTTCTTTAGCTACGTCGTGAAGACACTGCAACACAAATGCCCAATAATAGCATTTGTTAATAGCGTTTTTACTAAATACGCTATCAAAGATCAAATTTTTGGCGTAAACAAAAATGAAAACGCTACAAAAAAAAGGCGGGATTTTTGGCGCTCGCTTCTGTCCTCCCTCTTTTTACTGGGCGCTCGAGTTAGATAGAGCACGATGAAACTCCACCATCCCCTCAATCTCGTCATCTCCCTCACTGATTGCTCCCTCATCTCGCCATCTCCCTCCCTGCTCTCTCCATATCTCCATCTCCCTCACTGCTCCCTCCATCTCGCCATCTCCCTCACTGCTCCCTCCATCTCTCCATCGCCTCACTGCTCTCTCCATATCTTCAGTTCCATCTCTCCGTCGCCCTCCCTCTTTCGATATTTATGTTCTTCATTTCTGATATTTGGTTCTAATTTTGTTCGTTTTTCAGTACAATGAGATCCTTGGGAAAGGAGCTTCAAAGACAGTGTAAGAAACTTAAAACCCCATTTGTTATTTTTTCATCCCTTTTTGAGATTTTGAAGAAATTTCAGTTTTTTATGAAAACTTTTGCAGTTTTATAAGATGGGTATATGTTGATTTAGTTCTATGTTGGTGGGTTTTCTTCCTTTTTGGTTTTGGGTGTTGCAGTTACAGAGCTTTTGATAAGTTCGAAGGGATTGAAGTGGCTTGGAACCAAGTCAAGCTGTATGATTTCCTTCAGAGCCCTGAATCTTGAGAGGCTTTACTGTGAAATCCATCTTCTCAAGACCTTGAAGCACAAAAACATCATGAAATTTTACACCTCTTGGGTTGATACGGCCAATAGGAACATCTATTTTGTAACTGAGATGTTCACTTCTGGGACTCTGAGACTCTGAGACAGTAAGTTTTCATGGGATTTCATTGATTTCCATTTTCAGTGTTTACGAGTATGGTACTTGAGATTTGGAATTTAGGGTTGTAATGTTTTTTGTAATTTTGATTCTCTTTTGATTAGATATAGGTAGAAGCACAAGAGGGTAAACGTTAGAGCAGTGAAGCATTGGTGTAGACAAATCTTGAAAGAACTAATAGTGAATACCATATCCTTTGCGATGCCTTTCAAGCTGAAACAACTGCCTATTAAGATCAAGCGAATTGTAAAGTGATTAGCTTTCAGATACATTGAAAAGGAATTAGATTTCAGATGCATGTTAGGATTCCAGATGCTCTATTCATGAACACTGGATTCAATTGATATTTCCGGTGATGTCGGCATCATTGTAGATTCTGCGTACTTCTTACCCTTTTCAGTGGATATTTTCTTTTACTTTCCTGTTCTATTTTCAGACCAATAATATACTATTTTCCTTGTTTGTTTTCTCTGGGTGTCCCGTCTCTTTACTAATTAAAACATTTTACACAAATGGTGGTCTTCTGATTGCAGGCATGGAATACCCAAACTAATGTTGTGATTAGTCTTAGTGCACCTGTTGGACAAGTGTATGCCTTGTTTGCAGACAATGGAATGCTTTTTTGCTGGAATTCAGGTTATCATTTTCTTTTCTAATTTGTTTTTCCAACCAGACATTGAATTTATAAACAACATTTAACTGTTGATATTTTTCTTTTTTCTGATGTGGGTGTGCCTTGCATATTTTGCACTTGTTGCAAGATGGTAATATACTAGTATGGAGATTTAATGATGCAACCAACAATTTTGAGCCAACTACTTCTCTCACTGGACATAGCCTCTCTATTGTGTCATTAGTTGTTGGAGCCAATAGGCTCTACTCTTGATCCATGGACAAAACAATCAGAGTAAGTTGGTTATATAATCACACTTTCCTATTTACAGATGTGTATTGTTTCACTTTTGGTATTGATATTCTTAAACATTATGGTTCCCTTGTCGGTTTGTACCATGTTTCCCTTGTCGGCCCTGTGATTCTCTTGATTGCATAGTTTTACCTTTTTACTATATATGTATCTGTTTGCCTAGCTGACAAATAAAAAAGAGCAAACCGAAGGTGATGACTTGGAATAGAAAAACATATATTTTTCTTCCATGGTCATAAAAAAGGGAATGGCTTCTTAAGTGCTCGTTTTACAAAATTTAATTAGGTAATCACTTTATGACCCTTATGCTGTAAGCTCAGCTTATTGCCAATTGTTTAATTAGTAGCATTTTGAATGTTTAGAGCCTCCAATTATTTAATTAGTAGCATTTTGAATGTTCAGAGCCTCAGAGGTGAATGATTTCTGCTGAGTCCCATTTATTCATGCGTGCAGATCCTTACTTGAACATAGATGCAGAAACCATGTCTCCCTTCGAGCATGGGGAAGTGTTTGTCTTAGATGATGGTGGTGAGGTAAACAACTGTTATTGGTTTTATGTTTTTTAAAGTTATTTACCTCAATTTCTTATCTCTGAAAGGAAGATAATATATTGTAATTTATTTTTATTTAATTAGTTTTTTTATTTTTATTATTTTGAAGGTGGACCTCGATCTTGGAAACTATGAAAGGTTCCTAGATGTCAAGCTGACCCGTGACAACAATATCACCACTGGAAAGATTTACCAGGTAAGTTGGTTGACTGCATGGCACTGATGGTTGCATATATCGTGCGCTAGTGTATGAGGAGAAAGTTATACTTTTGATAATCTAAAGGTTACTAATGTCAGTGATATATTTTCTTGATTTACAAATCAACAGTCTGTACTTGAAAAGGAGAGAAGGGGAGATTATCTAGGGAAAACTGTTCAGGTGTGTCTCAACTGTTACTCTGTTACTTGTCCTTTGATTTAAGGACATAAGAACATACTAGTGGTTTGAAGCACATGTGCAAGTCAGCTGGTATCATGGATTTACTACATTCCCTATGATTAAAAGATACAAATTTATGAAATCCTTGAATTTCTTAACCTTTTTTCTCACTCGCCTAGGTCATTCCACACATTACTGATGCCATTCAAGATTGGATTGAGCGTGTTGCAATGATTCCTATTGATGGTAAAGAAGGACCATCAGATGTTTGTGTCATAGAACTACGAGGAACTATAGGTATAAATATGCATACTCTGATAATTGGAAATTTGCCATAGAGCATTGCACTTGAAACAAGAGGGTTACACGAATGATTATATACTTTCTTAGCCTAAGTAGAACACGTCTGCTTGCAGGGGATATTGAATCATTGCCATTTATTGAAGCGTTAGGTCAATTTTCTTATCGAGTAGGTACGTAGATGATGTAGCGATTTCATTGCCATTTATTCTGAATGTTGTTGGTGAGCAGGTATATAAAAACTAATTGTGGTCATCCTTCTCTGAATGTGATTGTACATATTATGAAATATTGCATAAAGTACACTAGCCTGTTAGCATGGGACTCTTCTGTTTTCATTTTTCAATGGGTAACTAATGGTGTTTTACACTTACAGAAAACAAAGCCAACCCAACATAGTGTTCGTGGATTGAGAAGACTGGGATTGACACCCAATATCTTAGCTTGTCGCAGCACAAAGGTGTGCTTCTCCTACTTCAACCCTCCTTCTAGGCATTTTCATAGGGACATAAATCTCTAAAATTGATGTCTTGGACAGGCACTTGACGAAAACATTAAGGAAAAGCTCTCTCAGTTCTGCCACGTTCCAGTATGATAAAAAAATTGCTTTTTTTTGTTAAATTAGTTTTGGATTCAGTGCCTGTGATTCATGGCATCAGAGTTGCTGATAATGTCAAATTATTTTCTCCTAGGCAGCAAACATTGTAACACTCTATGACGTTTCAAACATTTGGCGTATTCCTTTGCTGCTACGAGTAAGTTTATTTGCAGTCATGTTTAATTTTAATTAGCTACAGCTTTTTGTGGATATATTGTTATTATTATTATTATTATTAAAAACTTATTGCAACTGTGCGAAATTTTCTATTCAAATAGGATCAAAAGGCACATGAAGCAATCTTGAAAGGGCTGAATTTCGTAGGGTTTGTCCAACAAACTTGGTCCCAATATATTAATGTTTTGGCTCAGAGTGGGGTTCTATTGCTGATGTCAAGATGGGTTCTTTTGAACTTTTTTTGTCAGTGTTGTTGACCTGGTTTTTATCACATGCAGCATGGCTAAGGAGCCTGCTTTGGAGGATTGGACTGCCAGGGCTGAACTATGTGACATGCTGCATGATCCTGTAGGTTTCAAAACATGTATTATAAGTTTTATTCAATTTTGTCGGACACTTAATACTGTTTTCTATGTAATTTTCAGGTCAGAATTGCTATGGTTGGGAAGTATACTGGTCTTTCAGATTCGTACCTTTCCTTATTAAAGGTATACTGATTATTGTTTGTCCTGATTAATGGTTTCATATTTTTCAAATCTGAAATATTTTACTCAACTTATTTTCTTATCTTTCGTATTAAGATAGTTCAAGTACTGGTTCTGGTTAGCAATTCTGTGATTTTGCATATGTTTACTGAAGGAAAGAACTATTTTTCTTGCAAAATATCTTTTATTGTTTTATATACAGGGTGCATTATCTAGTAATTTGTGGTAGACTTGCTTTAATAAGAAATGGAAGAAACAAAGAAATTGTTGATTTCTGTAATCTATGTGAGTGTGACAATCCATGTGGCTGTGCACGACAATCAAGTGTGTTTTTGGTTGTCAAGTAGATTGCATTGATTTTACATACCTTCTAGCCTAGTTATTTTCTTTATTTGTTGGAAAAAGGTCAGATATATTAGTCCCAATGACAAATAGACTTCTATCATGAACCATTAAGCGAGTTTGGATTCTTAACCTAGTTAGTGACAAGAAGTTGTAAAAGACTTCCCAATAAGATTGGAGTCGTTGCATGTCATCTCTGGAGATGGAAGTGGGGTACTCAAACCTGCTAGATCATTATGGAGACAAAGCAAAATGCAAGGTCCCTCTCCCTCCCTCGTTGTTTTCCTTGCTGATTTCCTCGCCAGTTAGCCAAGTTCGTGCAATTATTTTGTAAACAATTTACTGAGGTCTGGTGATGTTTTATCTGTTGGATTCATGTGTTTTGGGAGGATCCCTAAAAGTTTCCTTTGTTGATATAGACGAGTGTTTGTTTGATTTGGGGAGTCGTTTCTATATTATTTGGATATCATGTACCACTTATTTATTTTATTTGAGCTATAACTTTGTAAGAACTGTGCATCAACTTAGGTGATGATACATAAAAACGGTCACACTCCTGAGTCGTACACGTGTCATGATGATCTCGAGGAACTACAGTCTCCAGCATCAGTCCAATGTTGATCCGACCCAAGCGGTTCTAAGCCCGCTCAGTTCAGTCCTCCAGTCGGACTCAGACTCTCACAACACGCTAGGTCCACACGTCTCACAACTATCCTCAATACCCGTAAGCCCTCATTAGGCAAGTATCTCAAGGATTAGTTTCCAAAGGGAAACTACAACTCCTCTCCCCTTCCAAGTAGGAAGCAAACACCAGAGTATCTTCAACAAAGGGAAAATCCCCTCTTTGAATTGCTCTTGGATTGGGAACTATCTCCTACATATCTAGGAGCATAGAGCTAATAGGGAACTTCCCTCTTACAGCACGACTCCTAATTAGGGAGAGATCTCAATGAAGATCTCATTCCTAAACTACGCCTACGATGGCCTGGTAGAACCAAAACTCCTTGCACTATAAATAAGACATGATGTTGGTAAGCTAAGGTACGCTACAAATTCCATATTATAACGTTATACCTTCCTCAGAGCCCTATATGACTTTAGCATCAGAGTGCTATCGGCCACCACAAAGGTGGTCCGTGGCTCACGTGTGCAGGTGAACGGGTCAAACCAGGAAGTGAAAAATGACTGCATTAGTTTGGCGTCGTTTGTGGGGACGACATAGTTGGTAATTTACACTAAACATCGTCTCCTTTAAAAAACATAGAGAGATGGTGACCACCAGGTCACAAAACCACGAAGAACAAAGAGATGTGTCTAACGCTCAGGTTGTCCATGTATCGCCCCTTTCAGTAGTTTCTGTCATGCGCGGGCATCCAACTCACGGTTCTGCGCAAATCGAACCCCAAATCGAACGAAGGATCTCTTTTCATGCTCCAGGCTCTGTCTATAATTAAGGCGCTCACATCAATGAAGCAAAGGCCTGGCGATACACTAGAGACATATTTAACCCACTTTAATAGTGAGTTAACCATCGACCACACGTGCAACAATACAACGACTGTTTCAACCTTCATTAACGGATTGCGGAGAGGAACAATTTTCTGATGCTAGGCCCTCCAGCGAACATGACATGACAGACCTAACGAAGCAAGCACAAAACTTCATTGCTGTGAGAGTGGAACAGAGAAGAATCGAACCCGGGGAGCCATCGGTCAATAGAATACATGTGCTTCACGGAGCACATTCCAAGTCCGAGCTATCCAACAGGTCCAGAAAAAGAGTTCTACGAGATATGAGGATCCAAGCGATACGTGACAAACAGTCGATGCAACTTGGTCGGAAGTAAGGCCAATCTTCGCCTTTGGTATTTACAGATATGGATTTCCAGGGCATACAACTTTCTTATTGCAACGCCATGGTGGTGACAGTTTCCCTAGTGGGTTGGTAGGTAAGAAGGTCCATGGTTGATACCGAGAGCTCGATGAACGTTCATTTTCCTCCGTATGCTCCACAACATCCAACTAGATAAAGCAGCATTAAGTCCCGATGGACAGACTTCAGTGGCAAAAATGGTTTCCCATGGGAAAGATACAGCTGGTAATCATAGCGGAAGAACACCCAACTCATAAAATTTTGTTTCAGGAGTTCGTAGTAATTGACACACCTTCGGCGTACAATGCAGTTTGGGAAGGCTCTGGATACACCAGATGGAGATCAGTTGGGGGCCAGGGAATGCCAATACATGGCGACTTTGCCACTGGACAATGCTCAACAGGCAGCCAATCCAACGGCTAAGACTACCCTCTGTTCAACCTGAAGCATCGAGGGAGAACTACTGACACTGAGCGTGAAGGTGCTGACTTGGCTAGATTCATGTTTGTGTTTGTTGGTTGAGAGGAATAGCGGAGACCGTGTGGCGAGCTGCTTGAGACTCCCACCATCCGAATCATTTATGACCGATCAAGGTGAACAAAAGATTAGGGGAGTAAGAGTCTCGCGACCAGGCTGAAGAGCAGTGGTCTCGCGGTAAGCCATCAAAATCAGTTCGGGATTGATTAGGCTTCCACCATCCAAATCATTTATGACTGACCAGAGTGATGGAGATTTTATTAACCGAAATTAATACGCTAATAAACCCTACTTGTGATACCGCAAGTGCACAGCTGTCTAACTAGTAGACAGTGGAAAATACGGGTAGATTCCACGAGGATTGACGAGACAGTCGAATTCTAAGACTTATTTAAACTAATTTAGAGTTGGGGGTTACAACAGATGTAAAATACTAAATTAAGAGAATGAAATTGAACACTTAAAGATTAAATTGATAAGATGATAAGAGAGTGGACCGAGAAATCGAATCCACCGCTGGTTCTTCGAGATTCATGTAATCTAAATTATTATTTTCAAGAATCAACACGACTAATCTAAATATTAACCTACATTTGCAATTGATTTTAGCAAAGGCATAAACCCCTAGCATTGCATGTCTTTTTACGACACACACAATCACAAACTTATTTTAACTAATTCTAAGCCCCTAGCATTGCATGTCTTCTTACGGCACACACAATCACAAATTCAAATTAATCTATTAAAGCAGGCTTTGAATATCAACAAAGGAAACTTCTAGCTACCTATTAGTCTAGATAATTGATCCGGATATAATCGGTGAAAGCAAATTATTGAAATTCAGAAATCAAATGTGTTTAACATTCAAGCTAATAGAAAACAATAAATTTAGATACAACAAACTCTAGGAAACCCTGTGGTTTCATCTTTGCCACGACGTGGGGTCTAGAAAATTATTGTGGATGATGTCACAATACTTGTGTAGGTGGAATCCATCTCAGTTCGAACAAGCGAAAGGCTGCAAGTGGACGGTGATGTCTCAGATTGGATCTTGGGGTGCCAATAATCGTGCAATAGTGAATACGAGTGGTACATAACAAAAACACGAGTGCAAATAGCATGTTCAAGTTTCTGTTTTAAGTTTCCCGCCAATAACTTGACTTCTTCGTCTCCAACGAGACGCTCCCTGCGTCTTCGTCCGGTAATCTTCCTCTTCACTGAACATGCAAGAGAGATGAATACTAAGTGAGGAAGTTATGATAAAGAGAGAAGACGAAAGGAGGAAGAGAACGAGGGAGGTGCTCCTTGTTTCTGCTCCTATTCTTGCTCGGTTGTTGACTCTTCTTCTTCGGTGAACCTGCAAGCAAGAGAGAAAATCAGTGAGAAAAGACAGAAAGAGGGAACGAAGAGATGGCAAAGTAGTGGCTCGACGGTGGTTGGACGATGGCGTGCGAGCTCTGTTTCTGTGCTGCTCTAATCTGCCTTGCTGAGCCTGCAAGAGAAATAAAATTAGATAGAACAAGAGTTAGGGACGAGAGAGTGGGTGTTGGTGACGGCTGGCTACAAGGTGGTGTGCGTGGGTCTGTTTCGATGGTGGTGGACGGTGAAGTTGTGAGGGGGAAACAGGGTTTTGCTCTTTGTTTTGTGCGTGAGAGATGGGGGCAAGGTGAGAGTGAGATGGTGATGATGGCGAGGTGAGGTCGTTGTCGGTCCTCCTATCGAGCGAGGATTGCCGGTAGGGTGGATAGAAAAGAGAAGTGAAGAAAACAAACGTGGAAGAGGAAGGAGACCTCCAAAAAAAAAAAAGGAGAGAGGAAACCTAAATAGGGTTCTCCTCCTTCCTTGTTAGGTTGGGTTTGAGTTTCTAGGTCAACTTTTGGGCTTGGGCTTATGTTAAATTAGGTGGATCTAGGTTGTTTGGGTTAGGTTTAGACATGTGACTTACTACTTTGTACCACCACTAGAATCAACCAATTGATCATTCATCAAATTGTCGCCTTAATGTGATTTCATCGTTCACACTCAAATTCCTAATGAAAATGAAATAATTAGAATAAATATAATAATCGAAACACTAACATATATAAATTAAGAGATATATTATGTATTAATTACGTGAATATCAAATACTCCCAAACCTATATTTTGCTAGTCCTCGATCAATTAGGTCTTTATTAGGTTGAAATGAGGCTAAGATTTGGCTAACAAGAATGGAAAAAGATATTAATAAACACGTGGGGCTCTGAATAGTAAATCAATGTTCTACACCATTAATTTTTCTTTTTTTGAAATTCTTCTTCATATTTTTTTTCTCTTTTCTTCGAAGTATCAATCTTTTTTTTTCTTTTTTTTCCCTATAAAATCAACGACATGCTTTCCCCTTCTGCACAATAAAACATTTCAATTCCGATGATTCATGAAATATTTAGTTTCAACTCTTTTTATTTGGCCATTCAAAAAATATATCAACCATACACATTCTCAGAGACATTGGGTAAGGATAAAAATAGTATGGTATATTACACCCTAACTGGAGTAGGTAATGGAGATGAGGTTAGCAAAGAAAAAGTCTATTCAAAGACTCAAAAGGCTGCAAACGGATATTTATTATTAGGTAAGCTAAAAACGCTAAAGAACGATTAAAAAAAATACCTATATCAATTCCTAAGCTCTAGTCGGTATTATGACATTTCAACTAAATAAACCAAAGTGTAATAATTCAATTTTAACATTATTATCAAAGCAATCAATAAAAGAAACAAGAATAATGAGATCATCAACAAAATAATGCGGACTCAAGAAAAGTCAGAGTTTATTTAATAACCCTTAAGAAAAATAGAATGTCTCAAAACTCACAAGGGTTAAGTCATCTCCACTATTATTCTAAGGTTTTCTAGTTAATATCTTACTGATTAACTTCAAATTATGCTAACTTGGCTTATAGTGCAAGAGTGGTCAAGTTGAAAAATATCATGAAATATATTTAACTTAAAGATAATATCAAACCATATGTTTTCTTATTGATATATAAAAGTGACAAGTGAACGCATGCATTCCTCAAATTTAAAGGCATACTTGAAAGTGCATCCTCTTCATTGGAAAGGAACTTAGATTTTGAATGCATTTTCAAATTGAAATTTTTCACATAATCATAATTAACTATGTATTCAATGGAGATTGAATAAAATACAATAGTCAATTGTGAAATACATTTCAATTCAAAATTTTCGAAGAATGCAGAAAAACTCATAAACCTCACCCTCAAACCTAAACCAAATATTGTCGTTAATGTATAAAATGATGATCATGACAAATGCAGGAAAAATAAAAGATGAGAGTTATAGTGATATTACCAGGGGAAAGTTTTTGCCAATTTCGACGAAATCATACACCAATGAATGCTAAAAAACATAAGAACTGTAGACTCATCATGATAAATTTCTAAAAACAATACAGGACACAAAAAAATATACAAATGAAAAAAAGTTACATGCATCAGTTGTAGGTCAAAATTGTTACAGAGCTAACAAGTATGAGTGAAATGCAACTAGAAAGAACTCGAAAATCAATCCAGACTGACCATCATGACACAATTGAAACTAGGTTGCCTCATAGGAGCGTTTGGTTTAACGGCATCAGCCCGACATATATTCTTTCTCATAAATGATGTACCATGAAATGACGAGGAAGACATAGCGAACACTCCTCCAAACCTAAACACTTAGTCCACGATGTTGACCAGATCATATATAACAATAACCGAAAAAGTTGAGGACCCGTCCAACATATAGTAGCACCCACATGCAGCACAACAGAAACTAACACATCCCTAAAACGACGAAGACGCCATGCACAATCATAAAGAAAATGCAAATGAACCCGCGGTCGTAAAGAAGTCATAGGGATCCGGAGCAGAAAGTTGTCACCAACATGGATATCTAGCAAATGACTCTTTCCTACTCCTAAAAAGGTACATCCTATGTCTGGTGTCAAATCAGAAGATTGAATGTGTTGCACAATAGGATGGTCAAAATTAAAATCATCCCTTAAAAACAAGGGATCCACATAGGTAGCGTCAGTCACTATTAAAGGGATCGAAAGATGCATGTCTATAGATAAATCAGGTGGTACAGGCTCATCATATATAACAAAATGAATTGCACAAAGATTATGAGCTAGATAGCTCAACAACACCCCCCAAACGTGAAATCAACACTATCTATGGGATGTATTCTCTCCCAAGAATATTGAGAGTCAGACTTCATGCAGGAGTCACTAGGAGGACATGTGTCAAATGGATCATCATGAAAAGGCAAGAAAGGGAATGGGTCAAAAAACCCAATAGTATCAGCCAAAAGGTTCAGTTTTGACTCACTGAAAAGAACGAGTTCCACTTTATGCCTCCATGTGTAACCCGGATCCATAATAAGAGCCGAATCAAGAAAAGCATTTACTTCTCTAATGGAATCATCAATATCAAAGTCTAAACCGAAGTGAGTCAAACATGCTGCTAAGGGATCATCTGATGCAGACTGCAATAAGGAATTCTCCACCGAACTCTCAATCGTGTTAACTTCACAAACATCCTCAGACTCAGAAGGTTGTTGGCTTACATTAAAAACATTGAGTTCGACGGTCATGTTGCCAAATGATAGTTCATGATTCTATTCCTACAGTTAACAAAAGCATTAGATGTGGGGAAAAATGGACGACCCAAAATAGCTGGAATGTGACTGGAGGGGTTGTGAACAGGTTGTGTATCAAGAACTATGAAGTCCACTGGAAAATAAAATTTTTCAACCTTAATGATCACATCCTCTATAACGCCGTGGGGAATTCTCATTGACCTACCCGCCAATTGCAGTGTTACTTTAGTCGAGTATTGCAAAAAATTAATACTCGCCCCCAAATTCAACAATTCCTTATCAATTGTATGATCACCAATAACACAAGAAATAGTCGGGCATCTAGGATCTCTATACTTAGGCGGAGTTTTGTGTTGAATAATTGAACTTGTTTAAAAATTTCCATTACATCGTTAGCAATTGTTCCTTTCTTTGCTGGAGCTAACCGTGATGGAAACGGTGCCCTAAGAAAATAAGATGCATGAGTGGGGTCAGAGTCAAGAGGCACATCTATAGAATGTGAGGCTTTATTAGTCTCCTTGTCAAATGGAGATGCAACCTGCTTTGACTTAGACGGAGATGCAACGACACTCAAATCGGACACTTGTACCCGATTGTCAACCTGTTTTCCACTCCTAAGGATAGTAATAGATTGGACATCTTCATGGCGTGACTCAAATGTACTACCAACTGCGAATTGTCCCTTCGGGTTTGGAACAGGTTGACTAGGAAATCTCCCTAGCTTTCTCTCAGAAGAATACTAAGTAATCTTACTCATAGCTATCTCAAGTCTATTGAGGGCTTGAGATTGGTGTTGAGTCGTGGCTTTCAACTCAGATATGTCCTTAGAATTCTGCTCAATTATACTTTCTGAGCGCTGCAAAAACCGATTAACTATTTCTTCTAAACTTGATGTGTTGGATGGAGGAACTTGGTTAAGGTAGGGCCTAACAGGGCTAGAGGCTTGAGGAGTCTAGGAGACAACAACAGGTCCCCCTTAGTGTAATAGTTAAATAATTGGCGAACCCTGAAATGTAATAGTTAAATTGCGAATTATTGCAATAGTTAAATTGCGAATTATTGCCAGGTCACTGCATCGCATTAAAAGAGTTGACTTGCTCAGCATAATATGCAGGATAATCGTTTTGCAAGTCACAATTAGCTATTGAATGACCAGGACTCGAACATTCAGCACAGACTTCAGATGAAGCGTTTGCAGGAAGTGCAGGTTGAGTAAAATTCAAAAGTGCATCTATCTTTTGAGCCATGGTCATAACAAATGTCTCTAACTTCGAGGCAGAAGGGGGTGAACAGATGTATCTCTAACTTCATATATATCGCCCTAACGCCTATCAGACTCCTTTCTCGAATAATCCCATTGCTGAGAATTTTCGTAAAGTGTTTCAAAGAATTCCTATATTTCATTGATGCTCATTTTCATTAGTGACCCACCACTAGTGGCATCAATCATAGGATGGTTTTGAGGAGTTAAACAGTCTTGAAAGTATTGAACTAGTTGCCACTTCTCAATTCCGTGATGGGGATACCTGATAATGAGTTCATTGAACCCTTCCGAACATTCATAGAAATGTTCGTCCTCTTTTTGCTGAAAGTTAGATAAATCTCGTCGGGGGGCATTCGTTTTATGAATGAGGAAGTACTTTGTCAAGAACTTTCTTGACAACGCATCCCATGATGTCATGGATCCTGTCTCTAATGCATTTAACCATGATTTTTCCTTATCTTTCAAAAAAAAGTGAAACAACCTAAGACAGACCAAATCAACAGAAAAGTTCTGGTACTTCAGGGTGGCGCAGATGTCAAGAAACTCTTTGACATGAAGATAAAGGTCTTCTTTCTCAAAACCATAAAAAGAAGGCAGTAGATGAATAATAGATGGTTTGAGTTTGAAACTGTTTGCATTTGTCTTAGGTAAAACAATGCAAGACGAAGCACTACTAGGAAGAGAGGCGACGTAATCCTTAAAGGCCTTCCCCTCAACAATCTCAATGGATAAGGATGATGAACCTAAATAGGTAAAGGGGACTTCAAAGAACTCCTCGAATTCTTGTTGAGCAAGTCTACTCTTAGAATCAAACACCCAGGTATGCATAAACTACTGGATAACGAAGGTTCACAGTCAACACTCCTAAACAAGCTTCAATTTTTATTTTTATTTTTATTTTTTTAATTTAATTTTTTTAAATGCAAACCTAACCTCCATATGAAGATGACCTAACTCTAAAAAATAAGAACAACGAAACCCTAAGTGACACCTAAATGATGCACAAACAAAATAAATGGCAGACGGCCTTAGAGATTTTTTTTTACTAATGCAGGGCTGAAATTCAATTCAATTTACCTAACCGTAAGAGAGGCACGGTAATTTCCTATCAATTCGCCACTACAAAGTTGATCCTACCTTTTTTTCTACTCTCTAGCTCAAAGTGAAATGTCAGTTTAAGAACTGTTCCCAAATGGGATACGTTCCTTTACTCGACCACTTTAAGCTATCAAACATCCAAAGACGGTCCCTATGAGCGTCACACCCATGTCATAGATAATTATCTTGCTACAAATTTTAAATAGTGAAGGCCTAAGTTTCTAACCTTAAAATAGATAGTGATTAACCTATCCGCGGGAGAAGGCACGAAAGTTTCAACTCAGTCCTGCCACTATTCAAATTTGAATGCAATATACTACCTAGAACAAGCTAAACACAAGTGATCACACAGAAACCGTGTGTAGATGTGGAGGGTAGAAGTTAACTCCGGCGTGAACCTCTTTCGGGTTACTTGTAATGCTGGGTAGAAGTCGTAACCCGACTCGTAACACAAGTGATCACACAGAAACCATTTGAGCTCTTATGTGTGTGAGCGCCTGCAAAATAAATGAAAAAAATAATTCAAACACAAGCAAATAAAACAAATAAGAAAAGTGACTCGTAACATTGTTCCCAAAAAGAAAATTAAACCTAATTTATAAACTAGCAAAAACAACCCTAGATTTCAATTGTACCGTTACAATCCCCGGCAACAGAGCCAAAAACTTGATGGAGATTTTATTTACCTAAATTAATAAGCTAATAAACCCTACTTATAATATCGCAAGTGCACAGCTGTCTAATTAATAGACAATGGAAAATACGGGACGATCCCAAGAGGATTGACGAGACAGTCGAATTCTAAGACTTATTTAAACTAATTTAGAGTTGGGGTTACAAATGATGTAAATTACTAAATTAAGAGAATGAAATTGAACACTTAAAGATTAAAATTATAAGATGATAAGAGAGTGGACGAGACATCGAATCCACCACAGGTTCTTCGAGATTCGTGTAATATAAATTATTGTTTTCAAGAATCAACAAGACTAATCTAAAGATTAACCTACATTTGCAATTGATTTCAGCAAAGGCATAAACCCCTAGCATTGCATGTCTTTCTACGGCACACACAATCACAGGCTTATTTTAATTAATTCTAAACCCCTAACATTGCATGTCTTCTTATGTCACACACAATCACAGATTCAAATTAATCTATTAAAGCAGGCTTCGAATATCAACTAAGGGAACTTCTAACTACCGATTAGTCTAGATAATTATTCCAGATATTATCGGTGAAAGCAAATTATTGAAATTCAGAAATCAGAAGTGTTTAACATTCAAGCATATAGAAAACAATAAATTTATATACGACAAACTTTTGGAAACCCTGTGGTTTCATCTTCGCCACGGCGTGGGGTCTAGAAGATCATGGTGGATGATGTCACAACACTTGTGTAGGTGGAATCCATCTCAGCATGAACATGCGAAAGGCTGCAAGTGGACGGTGATGTCTCAGATTGGATCTTGGGGTGCCAATAATCGTGCAATAGTGAATACGGGTGGTACAAAACAAAAACATGGGTGCAAATAGCCTGTTCAAGTTTCTGTTTTAAGTTTCCCACCAATAACTCAAGTTTTTCGTCTCTAAAGAGACACTCCTTGCGTCTTCGTCCAGTGAGCTTCATCTTCGCTGAACCTGCAAGAGAGATGAACACCAAGTGAGGAAGATATGAAAAAGAGATAAGACAAAAGGAGGAAGAAAACAAGGGAGGTCAAGCAGGGAGGTGCTCCTTGTTTCTGCTCCTAACCTTACTCAGCTGTTGATTCTTCTTCTCTGATGAACCTGCAAGCAAGAGAGAAAATCAGTGAGAAGAGGCAGAAAGAGGGTACGAAGAGATGGAAGAGTGGTGGCTCGACGATGGTTGGACGGTGGCGTGCGGGCTCTATTTTTGTGCTACTCTACTCTACCTCGCTAAGCCTGCAAGAGAAAGAAGAATCAGATAGAACAAGAAAAAGGGACGAGAGAGTGGGTGGTGGTGACAAATGGCTGCAAGGTGATGTGCGTGGGTCTATTTCGGTGGTGGTGGACGGTGAGGTTGTAAGGGAGAAACAGGGTTGTTGTTCTCTGTTTTGTGCATAAAAAATGGGGGCAGGGTGACAGTGAGATGGTGATGATGGCGAGGTGAGGTCGGTGTTGGTCCTCCTATCGAGCGATGATCGCTAGTAGGGTGGATTGGTGGGGTGGCTGGAAAAGGAAGGAGAAGAAAAGAAACGTGGAAGAGGAGGGAAACCTCCAAAAAAAAGGGAGAGAATGGAGAGAGAAAACCTAAATAGGGTTCTTCTCATTCTTGTTAGGTTGGGTTTGGGTTTTTAGGTAAACTTTGGGCTTGGGCTTAAGTTAAATTAGGTGGACCTAGGTTATGTTTGGGTTAGGTTTAGACATGTGACCCACTACTTTGTACCACCACTAGAATCAACCAATTGATCATTCATCAAATTGTCGCATTAATGTGATTTCATCGTTCATGCTCAAAATCCTGTAAAGACATGAAAACGAAATAATTAGAATAAAATATAATAATTGAAACACCAACATATATAAATTAAGGGATATATTATGTATTAATTACGTGAAATCACAGTGTAGACGACAGATTCGGGGAGTAAGGGTTGGCGACCAGGCTGAAGAGTAGTGGTCCCCGTGGCAAGCCGTCAGAATCAGTTTGGGACCGACTAGGCTTCCACCTTTCGAACTGTCCACACCCTCCTCGCGCGGTGGGGGCTACGAATTCGAAAGGGTTTGGCTATCATGCTGAAAAGCAGTGGTCTCGTGGCAAGCCGTCAGAATCAGTTCAGAACTGACTAGGCTCACACCATCCAAATTATCTACACCTGAGTGCACCAGGCTACAAACTTGGGAGTGTTTTGGCGGCCGCATTGAAAAGCAGCGGTCCTATGGCAAACCGTCGAGATCAGTTCGAGACTGACTGTGCTCCACCTTCTAGACTATCGACACCCTTGCGCTGAGCTACAAGTGGGTGGTTGGTGATTCGGCGGCCACGCTGAAAAACAGTGGTCTCGTGGCGAGCCATCGGAATCAGTTCGGGACTAACTAGGCTCCCACCTTCCAGACTATCTACACCCTCGCAGTAGAGGCTACAAATCCAAGTTTTTATTAGAAGCTTTCATTGCTAGTCGTCACTAGCTAGGTTTACCTGATTAGGTTCGGCGATCATTGGTCGCAAATGGGGCAGTGATCCCTGGCAAGTCGTCGTTACCAGGCGTGGCAGCACTGATTAGACTCTTACTTCCTAAACTGTAGATGCATGCGCTAAGTAGACTAGGTGTCAGGGTGAACTAGAAGTTATCATTGTCAATGTTGGCTGACTAAGCTTGCCCGACTTGACAAAAGGTTCCGTCTGCTGAGGGGCATGCGAACCTAGTGGTTCATGGTGGATGAAGTTACCTTAACTCAGCAAGTGGTAAAGTCTGTATATCAAAGTTGACTAGGATCCTCGAGTGCTCATGCCAAGCATGCGACAGGGTGTTGTTTCAATAATAGGCTGAGCCTATGGGCCCACAAAGAAGGGGCTAGGGCTTCCTGCGTGGTGCGTTGCATGTGCGGCGTAGATCGTGCGGTGACACATGTATGGTGTAAGCCATGTGACGTTTGAGTATATCGGTTACTCCCGCTCAATTGACGGGGTTGCGTGCAGCGCCATTAATTGATTGACGTGGTCTGCGCAGTTTCCTTGGGAAGCGTCGTCTTCCATTTTTCCATACGACATTCAATACTTGGCAGTTAATGTTGGAGTGCCTATTTGGTGAACCAATATGTCTATATAATGGTGTTTTCCAATCGTTATAGGCACTATCTTTCACAGAGCTTATCTTCTATATTGTTCTCGCTTGAAGAGAATGTTTTGGGTTTTCCAAAGACTAAAGAGAGTGCTTGAAGAAAAGACTTTGGGTTGTTCTGTTGAAGGTTAGTGTTTAACCAACAGAGACCACTGTTGGTCAGAGGCTGACCAGTCTTTTCCAGTAGTGACTCATTACGTGTTGGTGGACTAGTACTACCTTCTACTCTTTATTCCTTTTACAAAACTTATTAGGCCTTGGGCACCAAAAGTCGTCGTCATCAGTCGCGAACTCACTGAGCTTACTTGGCAAGTTCAACGATCATTGTCTGTATTGAGAGCAATGATCCCTTGGCAAGTCATCGTCATTAGTGGACCAGCACTGACTAGACTCCCACTTCCTCCGTCGTCGTGATTCGTGCAAAGCAGATTAGGATTTGGGCACTAGAATTTGTCATCATCAGTCGCGAACTGACTGAGCTTACCTGGCAAGTTCGACGATCATTGTTTGTATTGAGAGCAATGATCTCTTGGCAATTCGTCGTCATCAATGGACCAACGCTAGCTAGACTCCCACTTCCTCCACCATCGTGATCCATGCAAAACAGATTAGGCTTTGGGCACTAGAAGCCGTTTTCATCAATCGCGAATTGACTGAGCTTACTGGCAAGTTCGACAATCATTGTCTGTATTGAGAGCAATGATCCCTTGGCAAATCGTCCTCTCCGCACCGATGGATTGTCGAGGGGTGTGTTCCCGCTTGCCATGGCCTTTGCAACTCACTGGGCGGAAGAGCTGATTGCTCCTGTACCGCTCGAAAATGGTGTCTCTCCTGTCTTTTGGTCTTGCACTGGGTCAGGCTGCTCTACATGATGTAGATGAATCTGGGAGCACTCTATCTGTTTTAATGCAGCGTAGTGGCAGGCTCGTGTAGTAGGTTGGTCCCCACGTATTGTTCCTTTCGAGTGGTTAACAATATACTTAACACATTGGTGAAGGGTGGAGACCACTATTTCCATCTGGTGGAGCCATGGTCTTCCCAGGATGAGATTGTAGGAAGATGGTGCGTCTACCACCATGGAGTATAGAAATACGACCTTCCTAAGATGCGATTCACCTACTACCGTATCTAATCTTATCTTTCCAATGGGGAAGCATTTCTCATTGCTGAATCCGATTAGCGTGTGTTCTGAAGACGTCAGGTTTTTCTCCTTGAGGTTCATGTTGCGGAATGCGTTGTAGAACAAAACGTTAAGTGAACTTCCTGTGTCAACTAGAGCTCTCTTTACCTCCCATCTTACTATGAATATCGAGATAACTAAGGCGTCGTTATGTGGCGCTCGGACTCCTTTGAGGTCCTTGTCCGTAAAGGTCAAGGTGATTATAGGGCTCTGGACCCTTGAGTGGCAGATGTGTCTATCCTCATCAGCTAATTGTGTCTGCATATCTAGTAGTGTCCACTTGCGAGACCTGTGTGACCAGTCTTCATTTGGTTAGACTCCATGAAGGACGTATATTATCCGAGGAGTCTCATTTTCCACCTCTTTGACCGACTCCCCCTGTCCTTGGTCAATTATGGCTACTTCTCAGACTTTAGAAATTCTTTCAATTTGCCCTTGCGGATCCAGTGCTCTACTTCACACCGCAGACTCTTGCAGTCATTGGTATTGTGGCCACTTTTTTGTGATACGCACAGTACTTGTTGTTATCCCTTCTGGCATGGTCTCCGCGTGTCTTCGGGGGCCACTTCAGTTCCTCCCAATTTCTCATGGAGTTGAGTACATCCAACAGACTAGCATTCAGGGGTGTTACGGCTCTGGATCCAACGTAGTTGGATGACTTTCTAGCCTGGGAAGATCAGGATCCAATCTGTTGCAAGTGTGCTTTCTTTTGCTCCGCTCCTTTTCCTTGCGCCTCTTTCTTTATTTCTTATCCCCCGAAGCAAAGGGATTTCTGTCGCCTTCGGTTTTTCTCTTGGCTATCCTTGAATCCTTCAGGATGATGTGTCTCTGAACGCTTTCGAGGAGCTCCGCCATGTCCAAAATGGGCTCCAAGGTGAGGTCCTCGAAGAGTTTTCCTTCTCTGAGGTCCGTAGTAAAGGTTGTCACAGCTGTATCGTTGCCGCACCCATCGATGAGGGTCGATTCGTTGTTGAAGTGCGTGACATACTCTCAGAGCATCTCACCAGACCTTTGTCTTAGAGAGAGTATGTAGTGTGGGTCTTTTTTGAAACGCTGACTTCCGACAAAGTAGGTCAGGAATTCCTTCACAAGTGTTTTGAAAGAATCAATTGACTTCGATAGAAGGCTGTGGAACCACGTCAATGCGAGGCCTTTGAGACTGGTAGGAAAGGTTCTGCACATGACAGATTCAGATCCTTCCTTGAGAGCCATCACGTGTTGGTAATGGCGTAAATGATCGAAGGGATTAGTGGTCCCATTGTAGGCATCTAGCTTCGGGGGAGTGAAATTTTTGGGAGAGCCTCATTCATTATCCGGTCTACGATTGGCGGGACGGAAAGGCGATAAGGATGTCAGGATCATGTGCTCCTTTTCGAAGGGGATTCTCGAGGCCGAGCCTCTCTGTCCTGACAGCTGGATCAGCATTAGCCGCACAACCTCCCTTAGTCCAATAGGAACTGGTGGGGGCCTAACTCCCCTGCGCTTGTTCCATATCGTCCACTAGAGGTGGAGGTCCGAGTTGTTCTTGGTCTCCATCAATATCGGGTGGATTCTTTCTCATGAGAGTCTCCACCGCCTTGATAACTTGTTGTAGTTGGGATGCCAGCACCTCGATTATGAGGTTTGCCGTTGGTGCAGAGGCGTGGGTAGCAGTGTTCTAAAAATCGATCTAGGCGGCCGCCTAGGCGGCGCCTAGGCGCTAGAAGGTGGAAAACCGCCCAGATTAATGCATGGGCGGCTGTCTGGGCAGTCTGGGCGGTCTGGGCTGGTCTAGGCGGGTCTGGGCGGGGTCTAGGCGGTTTAGGCGGCCTAGGCGGGGTCTAGGCGGTCTGGGAGATTTTTTATTTTTATTTTTTTTATTTTTTTATTTTTTTATTTTTAATAAGGTTGATTGTGTTCTTATTTTATTTTTCTTTTCTATTTTTTAGAAATAAACTATTTAATTGTTTTTTTAGAAAATCTCGGGAATGGCCTTTGATGATGATAATGATGAATATGTCTAAATGTAGCGAAGGATGATTACTTAATGGAATTCTCAAAGGATCTGCCGGTACCAATTTTACTAATGTAGATTTTATCAAACACAACTGAGGTTATTCATGCAATTTGAAGAAAAATAAAAGAGTACACAAATTCAAATTTATATAAAGTACCCATCATGACCAACTTCAGTCATTTGAGTTTTAATAAATTTTGTTCACGATTGTTAATTTTTCATGTTTTTAAATTTTGCATATATATATTGACATTAAATTGGATGTAATTGATAAGGTATTATGTTTAACTTTTGTAAATTATTAAAGTTATAATACAAAACTAGGACCGCCTAGGCCCCTGGGCGCTAGGCACCTGCTCGCCTCCCGCCCAGCGCCTAGCGATTTTTAGAACACTGGTGGGTAGGTTGCCCGTGCATGGTAGGAACCGATATAGGGATAGCCGGAGCGTTGGACGTGTCCCCTGGTTCATTGTTGCGTGACGTAGTGGTCATCAACTCTCTGGGATTTGGTAGGAGACGACGATTAATGTAAAGTTAAGAACTATGTCATCCCTATGGACGACGCCAAACTGATGCAATCATTTTTCGCTTCCTGCTCTGACTTGTTCCTGCTGACATGTTTGACTTGCTCAAGTAGCACACGTGAGGCACAGATCGCCGTGGGGTGGCCGATGACACTCCAATGCTAAAGTCAAACAAGGATATGAGGAAAGTGTAATGTTGTAAAAGAAAATTTGTGGCTTACCTTAGCTTACCAACCTCATGTCTTATTTATAGTGTAAGGAGTCCTAGGTTAATTGTAGGCATAGATTAGAAAGGGGTCTTCATGGAGATCATTTTCTAATTAGGAGTCGTGTTGTAGGAGGAAAGTTCTTTATTCGCTCCATGCTCCTAGATACACGAAAGATAGATCCCAATCCGAGAGCATTCCATCGAAGGGAGTTTCCTTGTGTGAATACTCTGGTGTTTGTTTCCTAGTTGGAAGCAAAGAGCAACTGTGGTTGCCTGTTCGAAGAATATCCTCGAGATACTTGCCTGAAAAGAGCTTACGGGTATTGTGGATAACTGTGATACGTGTGGGCTTAGCGTGCTATGAGTGTCCGAGCCTGCCTGGTGGGCTAAAGCTGAGTGGGCTGAGAATCGCTCAGGTTTGATCCATATTGGGTTGTTGCTTGAACCCGTGGTTCCTCGAGATCACCATGACACGTGTACGACTCAGGAGTGTGACCATTTTTATGTATCATCAATTATGATTCAGTGTGAATTGACCGGGTTTTGCTTGTTTGAAATTTATAAAAAGAAGTGAAACATCTCATTAAAACTTTTGTAAAGGAAAAACAATGAACTCAAACTATTCATTGCTTTAGAGTTTGAAGTTACATCTTGTCATTTCTATTTGATTTTAATTTCAATTCTTTAATATTGGATAATTAGAGAGAAAGAATAAAGTTATCAATCTTGCTTTTTCTTTGATGCAAAATGATAGGAAGATCAAGTTAAACGTAGAGATAAACATTGCAATGAACATATGAAGTTACCAATTTTTAGCAGAGTCTGCCAACGAAATAGTTCATATTTATATAATGTGAGATTAAAGATGTGATTCATCCATTTGATCCAATGGTTGAAAGTCCAACCTTCACTGAGAAATTTGATTTACTCATCGAATAACCACTCAAAAAAATTAAAATTGTATAAGGATTTTCAACACTAATTTGAAATTTGATTTATTTGTCAGAAAATGAGAAATTATACATACCCCATAGATGGTCAGATTCTTCATAGAAAATGTTTTAACTTTCCATTTAAGCGTTGGCCCGCCAAAAATATGTGTGCAACTCATGTGCATTTCTTTGTCAAGATTTTCACGTTTAAAATTTAAATAGTGGAATCTTTTGAAAAAGTAATAAAATTTTTAAGTTGCACGCTCATTTTTGTCCGTGGTCTATGGCTATTCGCTAATTTCCCATATTCCAAGGGTATGTTAAATTGGTATTGGGTGGGGGTATGTCTGACTATTCTATATTATAAATAAGAATGATGTTTGAGGTTGGAGAAAAAAGTTAGTTAGAATTGAAAGTTGCAAGTAGAAGGACAAATGAAATTAACAAAAAGGTGAAATTGTTTGTGGAATGCATGTGGCGGAGAAAGAAATTTTTGTTTTTTAAATGAAAATCGTCATAATTATCTCCTTAGTTGTCAGGTTTTAGTAGACTTGGTATAGTTGAAATGAATTTTCGAAGATCTTTCCAATAAAATTATTCACTAATACAAACGCTTAAAGTTTTAAAACCAATTACTAATAAAAAAGCTTAAAGTTGTAAATATGCATTTCACGCCATATGCATTTTTTCAAAAAAGAAAGTGTAATCTAATGCACTTCACTTCGAAAGTATTTTCAATATTTAGACACATTCAAGCAAAAACCTTGAACTCCATATTTTGAAAAATAAAAAATTGTGGATGATTAATTGTGGCGGTTTTAAAATCTGTTTATTTCCTAGTTGCTTAAAATTTTAACCGAGTTTGACCTATTGCCACGACTCACCTTTTGTCGTGCCAACGGCATGAAAAATACTCTAGTCTATCTTACAATTCAACTACGTGTTTCACTATTCATAAGGAATTGGAGATAAAATATGGCTAAAATTAAAAATTGGGAAATATGTTGAGGTTTGAGATTCATTTACTATAATGACACATTTGTAAATATAAACATGTAGAATGACAAAGAAAATGAAAAATTGTGGAAAATACATGTGGCAATGAGAGAAAATTTTGTGTAATTTTCTTGTCAAAATTAAAATTGTCATAGCAATTTGCTTGGTTGTCGAATTTTGATAAACTTGGTATTGTGAAAATGCATTTGTGAAGATTTTTCCAACAAAATCAATGAGCAATACAAACGCTAAAAATTTTAAAAATATATATTTTATTATTAAAAAACGTCTAATGCATTTCATGTCGTTAATTTAAAAAAATGAGATAAGTCGATTATACCAAAAAAATTAGAGGGCATTTTAATGCACATGCAAACAAAAACTTGAACTATGTTTTTGCGAATTCAAAATTTGGGGAGAACCAACTCTTGGGGTTTGAATTTTTTTTTTTTCCAAACTGATTTGAATTTTGACGGAGTCTAATCCTAAATAAAAGTGATTCAAGGTGAAAGTGTGGATGGTGGCGGAGGTGTTCCATACATGATATTTAACAATATATATATGTGTGTGTGTGTGTCAACCATAGTTGAAAGATGAAGAGTAGCCTAAAATCTAAGGGGGATTGCGTAGATATTGAAAAGAAAAGAACACCAACAAAAAACATCAAAATTCAAAAGCATTCTTTTGCTTCCGCCAACCTTGACCATATCTCAGAGACAATGAAACAAAAGGTAAGGGATAGTCTACT
Source organism: Berberis thunbergii (assembly GCA_003290165.1). NCBI lineage: Eukaryota > Viridiplantae > Streptophyta > Magnoliopsida > Ranunculales > Berberidaceae > Berberis > Berberis thunbergii. The sequence continues at coordinate 110,669 of QNQO01009801.1, forward strand.
GATAATAGGAGATATCCTTTAACAGAGATCCCACCTACTGGGAGCGGCAACCCTATTTTATCCAAACACTGATTCCATGGGGACCTCCATCATTTCATTCATCCAATCAAACATGTTTCAAAGCTGTCAAACACCTCCAACAACATCAGACTTGGAGATGCAGAACAACTGGTTTGCATTAATCCATCTATCTCACTTACACTAGTCACTTACTAAAACGCGTTTTAAAAAGTTAATAACATCTATAAATTCTCCACATAGCCCCTCCTCAACTTCAAACTCACATTCTTCCCGCCATTCAACATTTTCACTCTTTAAAAAAAAAAAAAAAAAAACAATGCAGTACTCTCAATGCACTCAAAAGGCTGATCAATCTGCAGGCACAAGTGGTACTAGACGCCACCCTACTTATAAGGGGATAAGGCGTCGGGGCAATGGCAAATGGGTGTCCGAAATTAGGGAACCTAAGAAGCCAAATCGTATTTGGCTAGGTACATTTCCAACTCCGGAAATGGCTGCTATTGCATATGATGTTGCTGCACTTGCACTCAAAGGTAATGAAGCCGAGCTCAATTTTCCAAACTCGGCTTCATCACTGCCTGTCCCAGCTTCTTCCTCTGCCCGTGACATCCAAGCTGCATCCGCTACTGCTGCTTCTGCAGCAGGGGCAGCAGCGGATTCTTTATCTATGATGGAAAACAGCACTGGCGGCACAAACATTAATACTAGTTCATCAGTATCGACTAATGAAAGGCCTGATCAAATGTGGTCAAATAACGAGTTCATGGATGAGGACTTAATGTTTGACATGCCCAATCTTCTTGTGGATATGGCAGACGGAATGCTACTTAGTCCTCCTTGTTACGATGTAGCTGGAGATGACACCAACTATGCTCATCCCGGTGATCAGAACCTGTGGAACTATCCTTGATAACTGAATCTACTAACTATGATAATAGATGCATGACCATATAGTGTGATTAAATTAAGTAGGCAATGGAGAAGACTTTGAGGTAGACAAGATAATATGGCTCTCCCTCAAAATAAAGTGTAAGTGGCTTTACTTGCTTGTATTCTAAATGTGTGTTCGTTCATTGTAATTCATAAAGATAAATTGATAAGTTCAGTTTTACATAACAATGATTGGTAATGGGGGATTATTATAGATCAGTATCTAAGTAAGAACCTTGAGCATGCATGTATATGGATAATAAAACCGTATTTGTATACTGAATCTGGAGGTTGATTGACAAACAACATTATTTTTATGCTTTGTTTGCTGCTGAGTCGAAATTTTCAAATTATCTTATCAAGGCAAAGAGTTTATAAGTATTCTTAAAGTAGAATACTTAAGATGTTGATCAGTCATTCAGTTGGTTTGTATTATGTATATGGATGGCTTCTAACTAAAATAAACATGGTTATGATTGGAAGTAGGCCCCTACTATTCGCTCTCTACTCCATGAGAAAATTATGTGCCATGTCGAGTGTTAAATTTGTTGTTTAAAATGATTTTTGTTGCTAAAAATACATGATCAAGCTCAGCCCGAAAGTAATTAATTTCTTAAGGAATAACAGAGAATATTGAAACCTATACCTTGTTGTAGACTATATATATCAACTCTCATTATTAGGCAGGGAGTTGGTTGCTGATGTGCGATCCATACTTATAAATATGTGTTGAAACAATATGCTGTTAATTCGAAATAAATAGTAGGAACGATGGTACCAGTATTCTTGGGTTGAGTCGCGGACTAGGTCGCTCTCTTTAAGACGTTTCGCGGCTCTGCCCAAATTTGTGCAAGCAGTTTCGTAGCCCCGCCGTCCCCAGGATAAAACAGCCCAGAACACAATTTCTGTCTCGTTCACAAATTGCACAGTGTGTGAACGGAATACATATCACCCTCTTCTTAATTTGCTCGGAATCGAAATCGGCAAGAACAAATGTAAAACACGGACTGTTTTTGTTTTGAAGACACAAGACTGTCAGTACTGGATGCTGGACCTTTTTGCAAGAACTGGAATTTGATTTCTAACTGGAAGCACAAATTGTATCTGTCTCTGTTTCAGCTGTATTGCAAAACTTGAAGCTGGAAAATTCGAAGATCTGTTTTGAAGAAAGAAGCAGCTCTGTTCTTGATTCAGAATGAGCTCACAAGAACTCTGTTTGGAAAACCAGCAAATACAGAAGAAGCTCTGTTTTGAAATATGTTTTGATGCTCTGATTTTTTCTTATTAAAGCTCTGAATTTCGAGATTGTTTTATAGGAGAAAAAACGACAATGAAAACCGTTAGCTTTGGATTCGCGGAGCTGAACGCACCAAGACGAATCGCGGAGCCGAAAGCAGGGAAACATGTCGCTGAAATCACGGGACCGAAAGAGAGAGCTTGTCTCTGTTTTGTGTAAATAAAATTTTAGCAAAAAAATGGTTTGCTTTCTAAATGACCCGTACCCGACCCGACCCGGACGGACGGACGGCGGCGGGCGCGAGGGCCTATCTCTCCCCTCCTCATAAAAGAGTGGTACCCCCAAGGGGTCCAAACCCAAGTCCTACATATCTTCTTATATACTCTACCTCAAAGAGATATATAGTTGATATGGGACTATCCATTAGAGTGTAATTCAAAACAGGGGAGAGGTCCAGGGTTCAAAACCAGATAGCCACATATTTGGTTTTTTCAATTTTTGTTATTTTAAAAAGACAAAATCTCAACAATCCCCCACTTGGATTTTTAAAACAATTTTCATCGAGCAATCTATAACAATAAGATTGTGCATAAACAAAAGTGTCTTTCGACTTGAACTCTTGCGTAGTGTTAATGCTTTAGAATATACTAGAGTAACTCGTAGTTTTGAACTCTATCTCTAACAGACATTACACGCACAACCTTTTCATGGGTGAAGTCTAAAAAGCCCGTGCTTTACGGCCATGCACGTATATCCCAGTAAGTGAAGGCTCTAGGAATTTTGCCCACAAATTCCATAGGAAGCGGCCAAACTTCCACAATCACTTAGGTGAGTCTATCAAGAGTACTCCTGTAGCTAGGTACTCCACTCCAAATAGAGTATAGACATCATTAAGAGTTTTTAACTCATCCTTCTATCGCTTCAGGAATTCATGCTTAAGTCTAGGAATGAGATTTCTATTTTGTCAGCATGATTCACATCATATCATTCACGACTTGTTATTACCCATTGAAACCTATTTCTTGGGATCTCCAGTCTATAGGTTGGGTTACCGTCATGAATAACTCATCAATCTAAGGGCGTTAGTCCCATTCCTTTCGAGGTTTTGAAAACCTTTTCTCTAGCTAATCCTTTCGTCAAAGGATCAGCCAAGTTCACATCAGTTCGTACATGATCCACTCTCACAGCACCAGTAGATAGAAATTCTCTAATCGTACTGTGCTTACGACGTATTTGTCGTTTCTTGCCGTTATAATAACGGTTCTGTATTTTTGCAATAGCCGCGGTACTATCGCTATGGATCAAGACAGCTGGAATCGGTCTTTCCCATAAAGGGATCTCTGCTAGCAGGTTTCTCAACCAACCTGCTTCTTCACTAGCCGTAGCTAATGCTATAATCTCTGACTCCATAGTGGACTGTGCCAAAATGGTCTGTTTCTTTGACTTCCAAGAAACAGCTCCACCAGCTATATTGAAAATATAGCCACTGGTGGCTTTGGAGTCATCTGAAAGGGTGTTCCAATCAGCATCGCTATATCCTTCAAGGACAGCGGGAAACTTCTGATAATGTAATCCGAGGTTCTTAGTCCTCTTCAGGTACCTCATGACCCGTTCAATTGCATGCCAATGCTCTATACTAGGTCTACTTGTAAATCTGCATAGTAATCCAACAGCGTAAGCTATGTCGGGTCTAGTGCAATCGGTAGCATATCTAAGACTACCAATGATGCTCGCATACTCAGATTGTCTAACACCGTCACCGGTGTTCTTGAACAACTTGACACTAGAGTCATAAGGAGTACATGCAGGTTTACAGTCAGAGTAATTATATTTCTTTAGGATCTTCTCGATATAATTTGATTGATCCAAAGAAATTCCCTTTTCAGACCTAGTAATCTTTATACCAAGGATTACACTCGCTTCTCCAAGATCTTTCATATCAAAGTTTGCACTCAATAAAGCTTTCACTTTATTCACGGCATGGATATTAGAACCAAATATAAGCAAGTCATCCACATACAGACATATTATAGTGCAAATGCCATTTTCAGCTTTATAGTAAATGCATTTGTCACTTTCGTTCACATTAAAATCATGTGCGATGACAAGGTTATCAAATTTTTCATGCCATTGTTTTGGAGCTTGTTTTAAACCATAAAGTGATTTATCTAGTTTGCAAACTTTGTGTTCTTGTCCTGGAATAACAAAACCTTCAGGTTGGTCCATGTAAATTTCTTCTTCCAAATCGCCATTAAGAAACGCAGTCTTAACGTCCATTTGGTGCAAAACTAGGTTATGTATTGCAGCAAGAGAAATTAACACTCGAATAGATGTAATTCTGGTTACAGGAGAATATGTATCAAAGAAATCAACATTTTCTCTCTGTCTATACCCTTTCACTACGAGACGAGCCTTAAACTTGTCAACATTACCATCGGGTTTCAATTTCTTCTTAAATATCCATTTACATCCTATTGTCTTGCAACCTGGTGGCAGATCGACTAAGTGCCAGGTTCTGTTAGACTCAAGAGAGTACATTTCATCATCAATAGCCTCTTCCCAAAAATTGGCATCAATAGAGGATAGAGCCTCTTGAAAACTAAGAGGATCCTCTTCGACTGAGAAAACATGGTAATCGGGGCCAAATGTCTTAGAAGTTTGTTTCCGTTTACTTCTTCTTGGCTCAGATTCTGTGATTTTTTCAGTTTCATTAATCCTGATCAAGGGTACATTGTTAGTGGATGTACCCCCACTATTCCTCGAAATAAAAGGAAATTTATCTTCATAAAAGTCAACGTCATTTGATTCTATAATAACTTGATCTTTAATATTATAAAATCTATAAGCTTTGCTGTTAATAGCATATCCTATGAATACACATTCATATGCTCTACTAGCTAGCTTATTCCTTTTAGGATCAGGAATTCTAACATAAGCTAAACAACCCCAAGTTTTCAAATAAGACAAGTTTGGTTGTCTATTTTTCAGAATCTCATAGGGCGATGTTTTACTTTTCGATTTGGGAACTCTATTTAGCACATAACAGACTGTCAAGATGATTTCTCCCCACCAGTGCGATGCAGCACCGGAATTAAGCATTATGGCAACTACTAACTCAGTAAGAGTTCTATTTTTCCTTTCAGCTTTGCCATTCATCTCAGGAGAATATGGTGCAGTTGTTTCATGAATAATTCCTTGAGAATTATAGAATTCAATGAAAGTTCTGCTATCATATTCAGTGCCTCTATCACTTCTAAGTCTCTTTATCTTTCTATTAAATTGATTTTCAACTTCAGTCAAAAATAATTTAAACATATCAAAGGCATCACTTTTATTTTTCATTAAGTATACAAAAGTATAATCAGAACAATCATCAATAAACGTAATAAAATAACGTTTTCCATTTCTAGTCAAGATACCATCAAGTTCACATATATCTGAGTGTATCAGATCTAAAGGTTCAGATTCTCTAACTACAGATTTATGTGGAGTTTTGGTTATCTTTGCTTGACTGCAATAGTTGCACTTTTCAAAGTCATTTAAGGACAATTTTGGAATTAGTCCTAAGTTACTCATGTTTGTAATAATGCGTTTATTAACATGACAAAGTCTAGCATGCCAGATATTAAAAGTGCACAACATATAAGCAGAACTAGAAATTTTATTCGCTTCAACATTTAACTTAAACATTCCATCAGTGGCATACCCTTTCCCCACAAATACATTATTCTTAGTAATGGTGTACAAATCAGCCCCTATAATTTGAGTAAACCCAGCCTTGTTCAGAAGAAAACCAGAAACTAGGTTCTTTCTCATCTCTGGAGTATGTAAGACGTCTTTCAGAGTAACTGTCTTTCCAGAGGTAAACTTCAGTTCGACTGTTCCAGTTCCAGCAACTGTAGTGGAGTGGGAATCACCCAACAACACTTTCTTGTCCTCAGCTTCAGAATAGGACTTAAACATTTCTCGATCATAGCAGACATGTCGAGAAGCACCAGTGTCTATCCACCATCCCTCGGATCCACCAACAAAATTGATCTCTGAGATCATGGCAATTAGTTGGTCTTCGGTTAGATTCGCCTGAGGTGCAGGGCGAGATCCATTCCGGCAGTTCCTGGCCATATGCCCTGGCCTACCACAGGTGTAGCAAAGGAACTGTGCTGAATCATTCTTGAAGGGATGTTTCTGTCCTTTCTGATTTCGCGGAGGATTCTGATTCTGATTCTGATTCTGATTGTTGCGGTTCTGCTGGTTCCGTTTCTGATAGTTTCGGTTTTTATTGTTATTCTGATTTTTCATTGTCTTTCCACTGGGTTTCATAGAAACAGGGGTAGACTTCTTATGGTTTGAAATAATCAGAACTTCATCTTTCTGATCTTGTTTCCTGGCTTCCTCCTCAATACGAAGTCGGGTTATCAGACTTTCTAGGGAAAATTCTTTAGTTTTATGCCTAAGGACATTCTTAAAATCTTTCCAACTAGGGGGTAATTTGTCTATCACAACAGCTACTTGAAACTGCTCATCTAAAGTCATTCCCTCAGATATTATTTCATGAGCAATTTTTTGAAGCTCGTGTGATTGGGTTTCCACAGACTTATCATCAGTCATCTGAAATTTCAGATAGCGACTGACAGCATATTTCTTTGTGCCAGCCTCCTCAGTGTCATATTTCTTTCTAAGGGCATCCCAAATATCTTTTGCAGTTTGTTCAGAGCAATAATAATCATATAGGTCACCAGACAGACCATTCAGGATAAAATTTTTACATAAAAAATCATTTCCAATCCAACGGTCTAATTCTTTGGTTTGGGTTTCAGTAGGTTCAGCAGGCAATTTCGGTTTTTTCAGTATCACAGACATAAGCAACATTTTGTGTTGTTAGAAAAAACAGCATCTTTTGTCTCCATCTTTTAAAGTGTTGGCCCTCAAAACGAAAGGGCCGATTAAGGTCTTTAGCAGCAATTTCAGTAATAGCATTCATGGCAGCAGACATAGAAAACTCGTCTTAAAATTGTTGAAACAATATGCTGTTAATTCGAAATAAATAGTAGGAACGATGGTACCAGTATTCTTGGGTTGAGTCGCGGACTAGGTCGCTCTCTTTAAGACGTTTCGCGGCTCTGCCCAAATTTGTGCAAGCAGTTTCGTAGCCCCGCCGTCCCCAGGATAAAACAGCCCAGAACACAATTTCTGTCTCGTTCACAAATTGCACAGTGTGTGAACGGAATACATATCACCCTCTTCTTAATTTGCTCGGAATCGAAATCGGCAAGAACAAATGTAAAACACGGACTGTTTTTGTTTTGAAGACACAAGACTGTCAGTACTGGATGCTGGACCTTTTTGCAAGAACTGGAATTTGATTTCTAACTGGAAGCACAAATTGTATCTGTCTCTGTTTCAGCTGTATTGCAAAACTTGAAGCTGGAAAATTCGAAGATCTGTTTTGAAGAAAGAAGCAGCTCTGTTCTTGATTCAGAATGAGCTCACAAGAACTCTGTTTGGAAAACCAGCAAATACAGAAGAAGCTCTGTTTTGAAATATGTTTTGATGCTCTGATTTTTTCTTATTAAAGCTCTGAATTTCGAGATTGTTTTATAGGAGAAAAAACGACAATGAAAACCGTTAGCTTTGGATTCGCGGAGCTGAACGCACCAAGACGAATCGCGGAGCCGAAAGCAGGGAAACATGTCGCTGAAATCACGGGACCGAAAGAGAGAGCTTGTCTCTGTTTTGTGTAAATAAAATTTTAGCAAAAAAATGGTTTGCTTTCTAAATGACCCGTACCCGACCCGACCCGACCCGGACGGACGGACGGACGGCGGCGGCGGCGGGCGCGAGGGCCTATCTCTCCCCTCCTCATAAAAGAGTGGTACCCCCAAGGGGTCCAAACCCAAGTCCTACATATCTTCTTATATACTCTACCTCAAAGAGATATATAGTTGATATGGGACTATCCATTAGAGTGTAATTCAAAACAGGGGAGAGGTCCAGGGTTCAAAACCAGATAGCCACATATTTGGTTTTTTCAATTTTTGTTATTTTAAAAAGACAAAATCTCAACAATCCCCCACTTGGATTTTTAAAACAATTTTCATCGAGCAATCTATAACAATAAGATTGTGCATAAACAAAAGTGTCTTTCGACTTGAACTCTTGCGTAGTGTTAATGCTTTAGAATATACTAGAGTAACTCGTAGTTTTGAACTCTATCTCTAACAGACATTACACGCACAACCTTTTCATGGGTGAAGTCTAAAAAGCCCGTGCTTTACGGCCATGCACGTATATCCCAGTAAGTGAAGGCTCTAGGAATTTTGCCCACAAATTCCATAGGAAGCGGCCAAACTTCCACAATCACTTAGGTGAGTCTATCAAGAGTACTCCTGTAGCTAGGTACTCCACTCCAAATAGAGTATAGACATCATTAAGAGTTTTTAACTCATCCTTCTATCGCTTCAGGAATTCATGCTTAAGTCTAGGAATGAGATTTCTATTTTGTCAGCATGATTCACATCATATCATTCACGACTTGTTATTACCCATTGAACCTATTTCTTGGGATCTCCAGTCTATAGGTTGGGTTACCGTCATGAATAACTCATCAATCTAAGGGCGTTAGTCCCATTCCTTTCGAGGTTTTGAAAACCTTTTCTCTAGCTAATCCTTTCGTCAAAGGATCAGCCAAGTTCACATCAGTTCGTACATGATCCACTCTCACAGCACCAGTAGATAGAAATTCTCTAATCGTACTGTGCTTACGACGTATTTGTCGTTTCTTGCCGTTATAATAACGGTTCTGTATTTTTGCAATAGCCGCGGTACTATCGCTATGGATCAAGACAGCTGGAATCGGTCTTTCCCATAAAGGGATCTCTGCTAGCAGGTTTCTCAACCAACCTGCTTCTTCACTAGCCGTAGCTAATGCTATAATCTCTGACTCCATAGTGGACTGTGCCAAAATGGTCTGTTTCTTTGACTTCCAAGAAACAGCTCCACCAGCTATATTGAAAATATAGCCACTGGTGGCTTTGGAGTCATCTGAAAGGGTGTTCCAATCAGCATCGCTATATCCTTCAAGGACAGCGGGAAACTTCTGATAATGTAATCCGAGGTTCTTAGTCCTCTTCAGGTACCTCATGACCCGTTCAATTGCATGCCAATGCTCTATACTAGGTCTACTTGTAAATCTGCATAGTAATCCAACAGCGTAAGCTATGTCGGGTCTAGTGCAATCGGTAGCATATCTAAGACTACCAATGATGCTCGCATACTCAGATTGTCTAACACCGTCACCGGTGTTCTTGAACAACTTGACACTAGAGTCATAAGGAGTACATGCAGGTTTACAGTCAGAGTAATTATATTTCTTTAGGATCTTCTCGATATAATTTGATTGATCCAAAGAAATTCCCTTTTCAGACCTAGTAATCTTTATACCAAGGATTACACTCGCTTCTCCAAGATCTTTCATATCAAAGTTTGCACTCAATAAAGCTTTCACTTTATTCACGGCATGGATATTAGAACCAAATATAAGCAAGTCATCCACATACAGACATATTATAGTGCAAATGCCATTTTCAGCTTTATAGTAAATGCATTTGTCACTTTCGTTCACATTAAAATCATGTGCGATGACAAGGTTATCAAATTTTTCATGCCATTGTTTTGGAGCTTGTTTTAAACCATAAAGTGATTTATCTAGTTTGCAAACTTTGTGTTCTTGTCCTGGAATAACAAAACCTTCAGGTTGGTCCATGTAAATTTCTTCTTCCAAATCGCCATTAAGAAACGCAGTCTTAACGTCCATTTGGTGCAAAACTAGGTTATGTATTGCAGCAAGAGAAATTAACACTCGAATAGATGTAATTCTGGTTACAGGAGAATATGTATCAAAGAAATCAACATTTTCTCTCTGTCTATACCCTTTCACTACGAGACGAGCCTTAAACTTGTCAACATTACCATCGGGTTTCAATTTCTTCTTAAATATCCATTTACATCCTATTGTCTTGCAACCTGGTGGCAGATCGACTAAGTGCCAGGTTCTGTTAGACTCAAGAGAGTACATTTCATCATCAATAGCCTCTTCCCAAAAATTGGCATCAATAGAGGATAGAGCCTCTTGAAAACTAAGAGGATCCTCTTCGACTGAGAAAACATGGTAATCGGGGCCAAATGTCTTAGAAGTTTGTTTCCGTTTACTTCTTCTTGGCTCAGATTCTGTGATTTTTTCAGTTTCATTAATCCTGATCAAGGGTACATTGTTAGTGGATGTACCCCCACTATTCCTCGAAATAAAAGGAAATTTATCTTCATAAAAGTCAACGTCATTTGATTCTATAATAACTTGATCTTTAATATTATAAAATCTATAAGCTTTGCTGTTAATAGCATATCCTATGAATACACATTCATATGCTCTACTAGCTAGCTTATTCCTTTTAGGATCAGGAATTCTAACATAAGCTAAACAACCCCAAGTTTTCAAATAAGACAAGTTTGGTTGTCTATTTTTCAGAATCTCATAGGGCGATGTTTTACTTTTCGATTTGGGAACTCTATTTAGCACATAACAGACTGTCAAGATGATTTCTCCCCACCAGTGCGATGCAGCACCGGAATTAAGCATTATGGCAACTACTAACTCAGTAAGAGTTCTATTTTTCCTTTCAGCTTTGCCATTCATCTCAGGAGAATATGGTGCAGTTGTTTCATGAATAATTCCTTGAGAATTATAGAATTCAATGAAAGTTCTGCTATCATATTCAGTGCCTCTATCACTTCTAAGTCTCTTTATCTTTCTATTAAATTGATTTTCAACTTCAGTCAAAAATAATTTAAACATATCAAAGGCATCACTTTTATTTTTCATTAAGTATACAAAAGTATAATCAGAACAATCATCAATAAACGTAATAAAATAACGTTTTCCATTTCTAGTCAAGATACCATCAAGTTCACATATATCTGAGTGTATCAGATCTAAAGGTTCAGATTCTCTAACTACAGATTTATGTGGAGTTTTGGTTATCTTTGCTTGACTGCAATAGTTGCACTTTTCAAAGTCATTTAAGGACAATTTTGGAATTAGTCCTAAGTTACTCATGTTTGTAATAATGCGTTTATTAACATGACAAAGTCTAGCATGCCAGATATTAAAAGTGCACAACATATAAGCAGAACTAGAAATTTTATTCGCTTCAACATTTAACTTAAACATTCCATCAGTGGCATACCCTTTCCCCACAAATACATTATTCTTAGTAATGGTGTACAAATCAGCCCCTATAATTTGAGTAAACCCAGCCTTGTTCAGAAGAAAACCAGAAACTAGGTTCTTTCTCATCTCTGGAGTATGTAAGACGTCTTTCAGAGTAACTGTCTTTCCAGAGGTAAACTTCAGTTCGACTGTTCCAGTTCCAGCAACTGTAGTGGAGTGGGAATCACCCAACAACACTTTCTTGTCCTCAGCTTCAGAATAGGACTTAAACATTTCTCGATCATAGCAGACATGTCGAGAAGCACCAGTGTCTATCCACCATCCCTCGGATCCACCAACAAAATTGATCTCTGAGATCATGGCAATTAGTTGGTCTTCGGTTAGATTCGCCTGAGGTGCAGGGCGAGATCCATTCCGGCAGTTCCTGGCCATATGCCCTGGCCTACCACAGGTGTAGCAAAGGAACTGTGCTGAATCATTCTTGAAGGGATGTTTCTGTCCTTTCTGATTTCGCGGAGGATTCTGATTCTGATTCTGATTCTGATTGTTGCGGTTCTGCTGGTTCCGTTTCTGATAGTTTCGGTTTTTATTGTTATTCTGATTTTTCATTGTCTTTCCATTGGGTTTCATAGAAACAGGGGTAGACTTCTTATGGTTTGAAATAATCAGAACTTCATCTTTCTGATCTTGTTTCCTGGCTTCCTCCTCAATACGAAGTCGGGTTATCAGACTTTCTAGGGAAAATTCTTTAGTTTTATGCCTAAGGACATTCTTAAAATCTTTCCAACTAGGGGGTAATTTGTCTATCACAACAGCTACTTGAAACTGCTCATCTAAAGTCATTCCCTCAGATATTATTTCATGAGCAATTTTTGAAGCTCGTGTGATTGGGTTTCCACAGACTTATCATCAGTCATCTGAAATTTCAGATAGCGACTGACAGCATATTTCTTTGTGCCAGCCTCCTCAGTGTCATATTTCTTTCTAAGGGCATCCCAAATATCTTTTGCAGTTTGTTCAGAGCAATAATAATCATATAGGTCACCAGACAGACCATTCAGGATAAAATTTTTACATAAAAAATCATTTCCAATCCAACGGTCTAATTCTTTGGTTTGGGTTTCAGTAGGTTCAGCAGGCAATTTCGGTTTTTCAGTATCACAGACATAAGCAACATTTTGTGTTGTTAGAAAAAACAGCATCTTTTGTCTCCATCTTTTAAAGTGTTGGCCCTCAAAACGAAAGGGCCGATTAAGGTCTTTAGCAGCAATTTCAGTAATAGCATTCATGGCAGCAGACATAGAAAACTCGTCTTAAAATTGTTGAAACAATATGCTGTTAATTCGAAATAAATAGTAGGAACGATGGTACCAGTATTCTTGGGTTGAGTCGCGGACTAGGTCGCTCTCTTTAAGACGTTTCGCGGCTCTGCCCAAATTTGTGCAAGCAGTTTCGTAGCCCCGCCGTCCCCAGGATAAAACAGCCCAGAACACAATTTCTGTCTCGTTCACAAATTGCACAGTGTGTGAACGGAATACATATCACCCTCTTCTTAATTTGCTCGGAATCGAAATCGGCAAGAACAAATGTAAAACACGGACTGTTTTTGTTTTGAAGACACAAGACTGTCAGTACTGGATGCTGGACCTTTTTGCAAGAACTGGAATTTGATTTCTAACTGGAAGCACAATTGTATCTGTCTCTGTTTCAGCTGTATTGCAAAACTTGAAGCTGGAAAATTCGAAGATCTGTTTTGAAGAAAGAAGCAGCTCTGTTCTTGATTCAGAATGAGCTCACAAGAACTCTGTTTGGAAAACCAGCAAATACAGAAGAAGCTCTGTTTTGAAATATGTTTTGATGCTCTGATTTTTTCTTATTAAAGCTCTGAATTTCGAGATTGTTTATAGGAGAAAAAACGACAATGAAAACCGTTAGCTTTGGATTCGCGGAGCTGAACGCACCAAGACGAATCGCGGAGCCGAAAGCAGGGAAACATGTCGCTGAAATCACGGGACCGAAAGAGAGAGCTTGTCTCTGTTTTGTGTAAATAAAATTTTAGCAAAAAAATGGTTTGCTTTCTAAATGACCCGTACCCGACCCGACCCGACCCGGACGGACGGACGGACGGCGGCGGCGGCGGGCGCGAGGGCCTATCTCTCCCCTCCTCATAAAAGAGTGGTACCCCCAAGGGGTCCAAACCCAAGTCCTACATATCTTCTTATATACTCTACCTCAAAGAGATATATAGTTGATATGGGACTATCCATTAGAGTGTAATTCAAAACAGGGGAGAGGTCCAGGGTTCAAAACCAGATAGCCACATATTTGGTTTTTTCAATTTTTGTTATTTTTAAAAAGACAAAATCTCAACAATCCCCCACTTGGATTTTTAAAACAATTTTCATCGAGCAATCTATAACAATAAGATTGTGCATAAACAAAAGTGTCTTTCGACTTGAACTCTTGCGTAGTGTTAATGCTTTAGAATATACTAGAGTAACTCGTAGTTTTGAACTCTATCTCTAACAGACATTACACGCACAACCTTTTCATGGGTGAAGTCTAAAAAGCCCGTGCTTTACGGCCATGCACGTATATCCCAGTAAGTGAAGGCTCTAGGAATTTTGCCCACAAATTCCATAGGAAGCGGCCAAACTTCCACAATCACTTAGGTGAGTCTATCAAGAGTACTCCTGTAGCTAGGTACTCCACTCCACATAGAGTATAGACCTCATTAAGAGTTTTTAACTCATCCTACTATCGCTTCAGGAATTCATGCTTTAATCTAGGAATGAGATTGTTATTTTGTCAGCATGATTCACATCATATCATTCACGACTTGTTATTACCCATTGAACCTATTTCTTGGGATCTCCAGTCTATAGGTTGGGTTACCATCGTGAATAACTCATCAATCTAAGGGCATTAGTCCCATTCCTTTCGAGGTTTTGAAAACCTTCTCTCTAGCTAATCCTTTCGTCAAAGGATCAGCCAAGTTCACATCAGTTCGTACATGATCCACTCTCACAGCACCAGTAGATAGAAATTCTCTAATCGTACTGTGCTTACGACGTATTTGTCGTTTCTTGCCGTTATAATAACGGTTCTGTATTTTTGCAATAGCCGCGGTACTATCGCTATGGATCAAGACAGCTGGAATCGGTCTTTCCCATAAAGGGATCTCTGCTAGCAGGTTTCTCAACCAACCTGCTTCTTCACTAGCCGTAGCTAATGCTATAATCTCTGACTCCATAGTGGACTGTGCCAAAATGGTCTGTTTCTTTGACTTCCAAGAAACAGCTCCACCAGCTATATTGAAAATATAGCCACTGGTGGCTTTGGAGTCATCTGAAAGGGTGTTCCAATCAGCATCGCTATATCCTTCAAGGACAGCGGGAAACTTCTGATAATGTAATCCGAGGTTCTTAGTCCTCTTCAGGTACCTCATGACCCGTTCAATTGCATGCCAATGCTCTATACTAGGTCTACTTGTAAATCTGCATAGTAATCCAACAGCGTAAGCTATGTCGGGTCTAGTGCAATCGGTAGCATATCTAAGACTACCAATGATGCTCGCATACTCAGATTGTCTAACACCGTCACCGGTGTTCTTGAACAACTTTACACTAGAGTCATAAGGAGTACATGCAGGTTTACAGTCAGAGTAATTATATTTCTTTAGGATCTTCTCGATATAATGTGATTGATCCAAAGAAATTCCCTTTTCAGACCTAGTAATCTTTATACCAAGGATTACACTCGCTTCTCCAAGATCTTTCATATCAAAGTTTGCACATCAATAAAGCTTTCACTTTATTCACGGCATGGATATTGAACCAAATATAAGCAAGTCATCCACATACAGACATATTATAGTGCAAATGCCATTTTCAGCTTTATAGTAAATGCATTTGTCACTTTCGTTCACATTAAAATCATGTGCGATGACAAGGTTATCAAATTTTTCATGCCATTGTTTTGGAGCTTGTTTTAAACCATAAAGTGATTTATCTAGTTTGCAAACTTTGTGTTCTTGTCCTGGAATAACAAAACCTTCAGGTTGGTCCATGTAAATTTCTTCTTCCAAATCGCCATTAAGAAACGCAGTCTTAACGTCCATTTGGTGCAAAACTAGGTTATGTATTGCAGCAAGAGAAATTAACACTCGAATAGATGTAATTCTGGTTACAGGAGAATATGTATCAAAGAAATCAACATTTTCTCTCTGTCTATACCCTTTCACTACGAGACGAGCCTTAAACTTGTCAACATTACCATCGGGTTTCAATTTCTTCTTAAATATCCATTTACATCCTATTGTCTTGCAACCTGGTGGCAGATCGACTAAGTGCCAGGTTCTGTTAGACTCAAGAGAGTACATTTCATCATCAATAGCCTCTTCCCAAAAATTGGCATCAATAGAGGATAGAGCCTCTTGAAAACTAAGAGGATCCTCTTCGACTGAGAAAACATAGTAATCGGGGCCAAATGTCTTAGAAGTTTGTTTCCGTTTACTTCTTCTTGGCTCAGATTCTGTGATTTTTTCAGTTTCATTAATCCTGATCAAGGGTACATTGTTAGTGGATGTACCCCCACTATTCCTCGAAATAAAAGGAAATTTATCTTCATAAAAGTCAACGTCATTTGATTCTATAATAACTTGATCTTTAATATTATAAAATCTATAAGCTTTGCTGTTAATAGCATATCCTATGAATACACATTCATATGCTCTACTAGCTAGCTTATTCCTTTTAGGATCAGGAATTCTAACATAAGCTAAACAACCCCAAGTTTTCAAATAAGACAAGTTTGGTTGTCTATTTTTCAGAATCTCATAGGGAGATGTTTTACTTTTCGATTTGGGAACTCTATTTAGCACATAACAGACTGTCAAGATGATTTCTCCCCACCAGTGCGATGCAGCACCGGAGTTAAGCATTATGGCAACTACTAACTCAGTAAGAGTTCTATTTTTCCTTTCAGCTTTGCCATTCATCTCAGGAGAATATGGTGCAGTTGTTTCATGAATAATTCCTTGAGAATTATAGAATTCAATGAAAGTTCTGCTATCATATTCAGTGCCTCTATCACTTCTAAGTCTCTTTATCTTTCTATTAAATTGATTTTCAACTTCAGTCAAAAATAATTTAAACATATCAAAGGCATCACTTTTATTTTTCATTAAGTATACAAAAGTATAATCAGAACAATCATCAATAAACGTAATAAAATAACGTTTTCCATTTCTAGTCAAGATACCATCAAGTTCACATATATCTGAGTGTATCAGATCTAAAGGTTCAGATTCTCTAACTACAGATTTATGTGGAGTTTTGGTTATCTTTGCTTGACTGCAATAGTTGCACTTTTCAAAGTCATTTAAGGACAATTTTGGAATTAGTCCTAAGTTACTCATGTTTGTAATAATGCGTTTATTAACATGACAAAGTCTAGCATGCCAGATATTAAAAGTGCACAACATATAAGCAGAACTAGAAATTTTATTCGCTTCAACATTTAACTTAAACATTCCATCAGTGGCATACCCTTTCCCCACAAATACATTATTCTTAGTAATGGTGTACAAATCAGCCCCTATAATTTGAGTAAACCCAGCCTTGTTCAGAAGAAAACCAGAAACTAGGTTCTTTCTCATCTCTGGAGTATGTAAGACGTCTTTCAGGGTGACTGTCTTTCCAGAGGTAAACTTCAGTTCGACTGTTCCAGTTCCAGCAACTGTAGTGGAGTGGGAATCACCCAACAACACTTTCTTGTCCTCAGCTTCAGAATAGGACTTGAACATTTCTCGATCATAGCAGA
The DNA here is from genome assembly GCA_003290165.1 of Berberis thunbergii. Lineage (NCBI taxonomy): Eukaryota > Viridiplantae > Streptophyta > Magnoliopsida > Ranunculales > Berberidaceae > Berberis > Berberis thunbergii. The sequence continues at coordinate 127,906 of QNQO01009801.1, forward strand.
CATGTCGAGAAGCACCAGTGTCTATCCACCATCCCTCGGATCCACCAACAAAATTGATCTCTGAGATCATGGCAATTAGTTGGTCTTCGGTTAGATTCGCCTGAGGTGCAGGGCGAGATCCATTCCGGCAGTTCCTGGCCATATGCCCTGGCCTACCACAGGTGTAGCAAAGGAACTGTGCTGAATCATTCTTGAAGGGATGTTTCTGTCCTTTCTGATTTCGCGGAGGATTCTGATTCTGATTGTTGCGGTTCTGATTGTTCGGTTCTGCTGGTTCCGTTTCTGATAGTTTCGGTTTTTATTGTTATTCTGATTTTTCATTGTCTTTCCCATTGGGTTTCAGAGAAACAGGGGTAGACTTCTTATGGTTTGAAATAATCAGAACTTCATCTTTCTGATCTTGTTTCCTGGCTTCCTCCTCAATACGAAGTCGGGTTAATCAGGCTTTCTAGGGAAAATTCTTTAGTTTTATGCCTAAGGACATTCTTAAAGTCTTTCCAGCTAGGGGGCAATTTGTCTATCACAACAGCTACTTGAAACTGCTCATCTAAAGTCATTCCCTCAGATATAATTTCATGAGCAATCTTTTGAAGCTCGTGTGATTGGGTTTCCACAGACTTATCATCAGTCATCTGAAATTTCAGATAGCGACTGACAGCATATTTCTTTGTGCCAGCCTCCTCAGTGTCATATTTCTTTCTAAGGGCATCCCAAATATCTTTTGCAGTTTGTTCAGAACAATAATAATCATATAGGTCACCAGACAGACCATTCAGGATAAAATTTTTACATAAAAAATCATTTCCAATCCAACGGTCTAATTCTTTGGTTTGGGTTTCAGTAGGTTCAGCAGGCAATTTCGGTTTTTCAGTATCACAGACATAAGCAACATTTTGTGTTGTTAGAAAAAACAGCATCTTTTGTCTCCATCTTTTAAAGTGTTGGCCCTCAAAACGAAAGGGCCGATTAAGGTCTTTAGCAGCAATTTCAGTAATAGCATTCATGGCAGCAGACATAGAAAATACGTCTTAAAATTGTTGAAACAATATGCTGTTAATTCGAAATAAATAGTAGGAACGATGGTACCAGTATTCTTGGGTTGAGTCGCGGACTAGGTCGCTCTCTTTAAGACGTTTCGCGGCTCTGCCCAAATTCGTGCAAGCAGTTTCGTAGCCCCGCCGTCCCCAGGATAAAACAGCCCAGAACACAATTTCTGTCTCGTTCACAATTGCACAGTGTGTGAACGGAATACATATCACCCTCTTCTTAATTTGCTCGGAATCGTAATCGGCTAGAACAAATGTAAAACACGGACTGTTTTTGTTTTGAAGACACAAGACTGTCAGTACTGGATGTTGACCTTTTTTTGCAAGAGCTGAAATTTGATTTCTAACTGGAAGCACAAATCTGAAAATTTGCAAGAACTGGAAGCTCAACTCTGTTTGCAAATAAAACTGGAGATTTCAAATATGCAAGAACGTTTGTAGCGAAAAACAGATTTGAAGACAGACTGTATCTGTCTCTGTTTCAGCGGTATTGCAAACTTGAGCTGGAAAATTCGAAGAACTGTTTTGAAGAAAGAAGCAGCTCTGTTCTTGAGCTCACAAGAACTCTGTTTTGTTTCGTTCTTACTAAGCTCTGATTTCAGATTGTCTTATGGATGAAAAACGACAATGAAAACCGTTGGCATTGGATTCGCGGAGCTTGAACACACCAAGACGAATCGCGAGCTGAAAAGCAGGGAAACATGTCGCTGAAATCACGGGACCCGAAAGAGAGAGCTTGTCTCTTTTTTTTTTTTTGTGTAAATAAAATTTTAGCAAAAAGAGGTTTGCTTTCTAAATGACCCAACCCAACCCGACCCCCGCCCGACCGGACGGACGGCGGCGGCGGCGGGCGGCGAGGGCCTATCTCTCCCCTCCTCATAAAAGAGTGGTACCCCCAAGGGGTCCAAACCCAAGTCCTAACTATCTTCTTATATAACTCTTTCTCAAAGAGGTATATAGTTGATATGGGACTATACAATTGATACAACGATCAATCTAGGGGAGAGGTCTAAGGTTCAAAACCAGGTTTACACACAATTATTTTATTTTAAAAACCAAATGTTCCAACAATCCCCCACTTGGATTTTTAAAACAAATTTACAATCCTCCACGTGGATGGAAAAAACAATTTTTCATCGAGCAATCTGTAACAATAAGATTGTGCATAAACAAAAGTGTCTTTTGACTTGAACTCTTGCGTAGTGTTAATGCTTTAGAATATACTAGAGTAACTCGTAGTTTTGAACTCTATCTCTAACAGACATTACACGCACAACCTTTTCCATGGGTGAAGTCTAAAAAGCCCGTGCTTTACGGCCATGCACGTATATCCCAGTAAGTGAAGGCTCTAGGAATTTTGCCCACAAATTCCATAGGAAGCGGCCAAACTTCCACAATCACTTAGGTGAGTCTATCAAGAGTACTCCTGTAGCTAGGTACTCCACTCCACATAGAGTATAGATCTCATTAAGAGTTTTTAACTCATCCTACTATCGCTTCAGGAATTCATGCTTTAATCTAGGAATGAGATTGTTATTTTGTCAGCATGATTCACATCATATCATTCACGACTTGTTATTACCCATTGAACCTATTTCTTGGGATCTCCAGTCTATAGGTTGGGTTACCATCGTGAATAACTCAACAATCTAAGGGCATTAGTCCCATTCCTTTCGAGGTTTTGAAAACCTTCTCTCTAGCTAATCCTTTCGTCAAAGGATCAGCCAAGTTCACATCAGTTCGTACATGATCCACTCTCACAGCACCAGTAGATAGAAATTCTCTAATCGTACTGTGCTTACGACGTATTTGTCGTTTCTTGCCGTTATAATAACGGTTCTGTATTTTTGCAATAGCCGCGGTACTATCGCTATGGATCAAGACAGCTGGAATCGGTCTTTCCCATAAAGGGATCTCTGCTAGCAGGTTTCTCAACCAACCTGCTTCTTCACTAGCCGTAGCTAATGCTATAATCTCTGACTCCATAGTGGACTGTGCCAAAATGGTCTGTTTCTTTGACTTCCAAGAAACAGCTCCACCAGCTATATTGAAAATATAGCCACTGGTGGCTTTGGAGTCATCTGAAAGGGTGTTCCAATCAGCATCGCTATATCCTTCAAGGACAGCGGGAAACTTCTGATAATGTAATCCGAGGTTCTTAGTCCTCTTCAGGTACCTCATGACCCGTTCAATTGCATGCCAATGCTCTATACTAGGTCTACTTGTAAATCTGCATAGTAATCCAACAGCGTAAGCTATGTCGGGTCTAGTGCAATCGGTAGCATATCTAAGACTACCAATGATGCTCGCATACTCAGATTGTCTAACACCGTCACCGGTGTTCTTGAACAACTTGACACTAGAGTCATAAGGAGTACATGCAGGTTTACAGTCAGAGTAATTATATTTCTTTAGGATCTTCTCGATATAATTGATTGATCCAAAGAAATTCCCTTTTCAGACCTAGTAATCTTTATACCAAGGATTACACTCGCTTCTCCAAGATCTTTCATATCAAAGTTTGCACTCAATAAAGCTTTCACTTTATTCACGGCATGGATATTAGAACCAAATATAAGCAAGTCATCCACATACAGACATATTATAGTGCAAATGCCATTTTCAGCTTTATAGTAAATGCATTTGTCACTTTCGTTCACATTAAAATCATGTGCGATGACAAGGTTATCAAATTTTTCATGCCATTGTTTTGGAGCTTGTTTTAAACCATAAAGTGATTTATCTAGTTTGCAAACTTTGTGTTCTTGTCCTGGAATAACAAAACCTTCAGGTTGGTCCATGTAAATTTCTTCTTCCAAATCGCCATTAAGAAACGCAGTCTTAACGTCCATTTGGTGCAAAACTAGGTTATGTATTGCAGCAAGAGAAATTAACACTCGAATAGATGTAATTCTGGTTACAGGAGAATATGTATCAAAGAAATCAACATTTTCTCTCTGTCTATACCCTTTCACTACGAGACGAGCCTTAAACTTGTCAACATTACCATCGGGTTTCAATTTCTTCTTAAATATCCATTTACATCCTATTGTCTTGCAACCTGGTGGCAGATCGACTAAGTGCCAGGTTCTGTTAGACTCAAGAGAGTACATTTCATCATCAATAGCCTCTTCCCAAAAATTGGCATCAATAGAGGATAGAGCCTCTTGAAAACTAAGAGGATCCTCTTCGACTGAGAAAACATGGTAATCGGGGCCAAATGTCTTAGAAGTTTGTTTCCGTTTACTTCTTCTTGGCTCAGATTCTGTGATTTTTTCAGTTTCATTAATCCTGATCAAGGGTACATTGTTAGTGGATGTACCCCCACTATTCCTCGAAATAAAAGGAAATTTATCTTCATAAAAGTCAACGTCATTTGATTCTATAATAACTTGATCTTTAATATTATAAAATCTATAAGCTTTGCTGTTAATAGCATATCCTATGAATACACATTCATATGCTCTACTAGCTAGCTTATTCCTTTTAGGATCAGGAATTCTAACATAAGCTAAACAACCCCAAGTTTTCAAATAAGACAAGTTTGGTTGTCTATTTTTCAGAATCTCATAGGGCGATGTTTTACTTTTCGATTTGGGAACTCTATTTAGCACATAACAGACTGTCAAGATGATTTCTCCCCACCAGTGCGATGCAGCACCGGAGTTAAGCATTATGGCAACTACTAACTCAGTAAGAGTTCTATTTTTCCTTTCAGCTTTGCCATTCATCTCAGGAGAATATGGTGCAGTTGTTTCATGAATAATTCCTTGAGAATTATAGAATTCAATGAAAGTTCTGCTATCATATTCAGTGCCTCTATCACTTCTAAGTCTCTTTATCTTTCTATTAAATTGATTTTCAACTTCAGTCAAAAATAATTTAAACATATCAAAGGCATCACTTTTATTTTTCATTAAGTATACAAAAGTATAATCAGAACAATCATCAATAAACGTAATAAAATAACGTTTTCCATTTCTAGTCAAGATACCATCAAGTTCACATATATCTGAGTGTATCAGATCTAAAGGTTCAGATTCTCTAACTACAGATTTATGTGGAGTTTTGGTTATCTTTGCTTGACTGCAATAGTTGCACTTTTCAAAGTCATTTAAGGACAATTTTGGAATTAGTCCTAAGTTACTCATGTTTGTAATAATGCGTTTATTAACATGACAAAGTCTAGCATGCCAGATATTAAAAGTGCACAACATATAAGCAGAACTAGAAATTTTATTCGCTTCAACATTTAACTTAAACATTCCATCAGTGGCATACCCTTTCCCCACAAATACATTATTCTTAGTAATGGTGTACAAATCAGCCCCTATAATTTGAGTAAACCCAGCCTTGTTCAGAAGAAAACCAGAAACTAGGTTCTTTCTCATCTCTGGAGTATGTAAGACGTCTTTCAGGGTGACTGTCTTTCCAGAGGTAAACTTCAGTTCGACTGTTCCAGTTCCAGCAACTGTAGTGGAGTGGGAATCACCCAACAACACTTTCTTGTCCTCAGCTTCAGAATAGGACTTGAACATTTCTCGATCATAGCAGACATGTCGAGAAGCACCAGTGTCTATCCACCATCCCTCGGATCCACCAACAAAATTGATCTCTGAGATCATGGCAATTAGTTGGTCTTCGGTTAGATTCGCCTGAGGTGCAGGGCGAGATCCATTCCGGCAGTTCCTGGCCATATGCCCTGGCCTACCACAGGTGTAGCAAAGGAACTGTGCTGAATCATTCTTGAAGGGATGTTTCTGTCCTTTCTGATTTCGCGGAGGATTCTGATTCTGATTTCGGTTCTGATTGTTGCGGTTCTGCTGGTTCCGTTTCTGATAGTTTCGGTTTTTATTGTTATTCTGATTTTTCATTGTCTTTCCACTGGGTTTCAGAGAAACAGGGGTAGACTTCTTATGGTTTGAAATAATCAGAACTTCATCTTTCTGATCTTGTTTCCTGGCTTCCTCCTCAATACGAAGTCGGGTTATCAGACTTTCTAGGGAAAATTCTTTAGTTTTATGCCTAAGGACATTCTTAAAATCTTTCCAACTAGGGGGTAATTTGTCTATCACAACAGCTACTTGAAACTGCTCATCTAAAGTCATTCCCTCAGATATAATTTCATGAGCAATCTTTTGAAGCTCGTGTGATTGGGTTTCCACAGACTTATCATCAGTCATCTGAAATTTCAGATAGCGACTGACAGCATATTTCTTTGTGCCAGCCTCCTCAGTGTCATATTTCTTTCTAAGGGCATCCCAAATATCTTTTGCAGTTTGTTCAGAGCAATAATAATCATATAGGTCACCAGACAGACCATTCAGGATAAAATTTTTACATAAAAAATCATTTCCAATCCAACGGTCTAATTCTTTGGTTTGGGTTTCAGTAGGTTCAGCAGGCAATTTCGGTTTTTCAGTATCACAGACATAAGCAACATTTTGTGTTGTTAGAAAAAACAGCATCTTTGTCTCCATCTTTTAAAGTGTTGGCCCTCAAAACGAAAGGGCCGATTAAGGTCTTTAGCAGCAATTTCAGTAATAGCATTCATGGCAGCAGACATAGAAAACTCGTCTTAAAATTGTTGAAACAATATGCTGTTAATTCGAAATAAATAGTAGGAACGATGGTACCAGTATTCTTGGGTTGAGTCGCGGACTAGGTCGCTCTCTTTAAGACGTTTCGCGGCTCTGCCCAAATTTGTGCAAGCAGTTTCGTAGCCCCGCCGTCCCCAGGATAAAACAGCCCAGAACACAATTTCTGTCTCGTTCACAAATTGCACAGTGTGTGAACGGAATACATATCACCCTCTTCTTAATTTGCTCGGAATCGAAATCGGCAAGAACAAATGTAAAACACGGACTGTTTTGTTTTGAAGACACAAGACTGTCAGTACTGGATGCTGGACCTTTTTGCAAGAACTGGAATTTGATTTCTAACTGGGAAGCACAAATTGTATCTGTCTCTGTTTCAGCTGTATTGCAAAACTTGAAGCTGGAAAATTCGAAGATCTGTTTTGAAGAAAGAAGCAGCTCTGTTCTTGATTCAGAATGAGCTCACAAGAACTCTGTTTGGAAAAACCAGCAAATACAGAAGAAGCTCTGTTTTGAAATATGTTTTGATGCTCTGATTTTTTCTTATTAAAGCTCTGAATTTCGAGATTGTTTTATAGGAGAAAAAACGACAATGAAAACCGTTAGCTTTGGATTCGCGGAGCTGAACGCACCAAGAGAGAGCTTGTCTCTGTTTTGTGTAAATAAAATTTTAGCAAAAAAATGGTTTGCTTTCTAAATGACCCGTACCCGACCGGACGGACGGCGGCGGCGGGCGCGAGGGCCTATCTCTCCCCTTCTCATAAAAGAGTGGTACCCCCAAGGGGTCCAAACCCAAGTCCTACATATCTTCTTATATACTCTACCTCAAAGAGATATATAGTTGATATGGGACTATCCATTAGAGTGTAATTCAAAACAGGGGAGAGGTCCAGGGTTCAAAACCAGATAGCCACATATTTGGTTTTTTCAATTTTTGTTATTTTAAAAAGACAAAATCTCAACAATATGTATACGAGAATTGAGTCAAGCTGAAGCTTTTCCAATGCAATACTAAACCGTGACTCAAATTTCATAAAATCATGGATCCTAAACCTTTTTTCATAATGCAATTCAGGTGGGTTATTCATAAAACAAGTCCAATTGTTCAATGGTGCATATGTCCGTTTGTTTTGTTGCTTATTCTGACACAATTAATGTTAAATTTTAAAAATTTTGGTTGGTCTAAATACCTGATCAAAATGTGTGTTTCATACAAAACTTAATGATATCTTTATTGAGCATTATTCGAATTGAACAATAAGTTCTTAAGTTCTGGTAATCTATATAGGATGTGGTTTAAAAAGTTATTTAGGTCACCTCATCTGAAACCAAATATCAGAACTTTGAGTTTTATGCAAAATTAATCAGTTTTTTCTTAAGACTCAAAAGCCATATTTTCCCTTCCAGTGAGAAATGAGTTGTTCGTAGGTCAACAAACCTCATAGATTATTTTTTCAAATAACGAAAAAATAGCTTTCCTGTAGATTTACCTGTGCAATATACTGCCAACATATCCTTATTTAAAGACAATTTTACTTCAGTCTGTGTAGTACTCCTGCCTACTGGTAATAACCTGGATGGGTGCCAAAGTAACTGCATTGAAACTCCAACTTTAGAGAGAATCTCAGTCCTAACTTTTGAGAGAAACCAAACTCCCAAAATATCAAACAAAACTTGTACAATCAAAACGTAAGCATTTTATGGCATATGAACTTGTAATAGCTAAATTATAATAGTTAACCAACGACTTAATCTCTTCCAATGGTCAAGGCTTGATTAATTTCCTGGGTAGAATCAAATTTCTAACCAATTAAGGCATAGGTGCAACAGCTAGCTACCTTAAAACGTGCAACATACTTGCATAACCACTAGTTAATTATAAAACATTTGAATCTAAGGAAACTTTTGTCTTTGGGAAGTATTAATGGATGAAAAAGCAGAAGCCCATGGTTGACAATGGGTGCTAAACTCGTCACCGAATCTGGTTTTGGATTCATGAACCTTAACTTTAGGACCACTTATCTTAATCATGACAAATATACACCAAAACAAGATAGCACTTTATAGAAACTAAAAAAGATCTCAAAATTAAACAGAAGAAACTGCCAGGAAGTTGCATATACTAAGGAAAAACATGTCACATTTAACAGTGTCAATTAAGATACAGAGGAATTAATCAGACATTAAGGGTTACAGTTAAGCACCACTTAATATCTAATTATCAGCCTCTTGACTGTGCCCCCACTGTGGTGTTTATCCATTTCTTCATCCTTCACTTCCATCCATTCTTTAGTTTAATTACTTTCTCTAATCTTAGTACGGGTAATTAGTACTAAGCAGATACAAGTCACGATAATATATTTTTATGATGTTTTTGTCGGTGCCGCAAGCTTTTGTTTACAACACTAGCAAAAAAAAAGAAAAAGGAATTCATAATCACCAGCGTGCATTTGATGTTGTATGCATCACTCAACCGCTGCTGACATACTTTCAACACTACTTCATATGCTTTTGTAATTCAACATCTGTGCCTATATTTTAGCATTTGATCAAATAAAACACACATGTTTATTTGTCGGCCTCGTATTTAAAAAGGATAATTAATTAAATATAATCCAACCAACAAGATTAAATACTTAATCTATGGAGTTGACCCAGGTTAGGCTTGGTTGAGTATCTCTTAGTTTGGTTGGGGAAACTCAAATTCTTTTTGTGGGGATGGGATAGGGTGGATTGGTCTGAGTTTATATATATTTCAGATTTGGCTCGGGCTGGCTGCTCCTACTCCCACCAGCCTGTAGGTAAAGAACCCAAGACGTGGGGGTGAAACCACCATAGCTTTAACAATCCAACTAGGCTACCATTGGCTACTCCCACCATTGTTGAGCTAACTTTTCTGGTTTTGGGGATGAAGAAGAAATAAAAGTACCGTATTTCGCCATTTTGGAGTACCTTATTATTCCGTAAAGATTCAGAAAACCTTCAATGATAACATTCAAAATCTACATTCACTCTAACAGTGGTACAGCATTTTGGATTCTATAGTACACATGGAATCACAGGTAAGGTTAACTGCAGTTTTGGACAAATAAGGGATGGACAACCACCCAAAATTTGGTAGACTGCCCGGTGCTGTAAAGGCAATCCAAGACAAAAGTGGCCATTTAAGTTGGTGGTGAGACATATATTTCCAATTTTCTTAGGTACTATGATTTGTCGGACATAAACAGTATGTTTCACGCGTTGTTGTTGTTGTTTTTTTTCTTTAATGAATTTTTGTCTCTATTAAGATAAAAACACGAAGAATGCGTACATTGAAAATGAGAAAACCTTGAAGAGCCATTCCCTTTTCTTATTTTCCACTCCCAATTAAAGATCCAAATTAATCATAGTACATTACTTGCTGCATATCACCCTTCTTTAATCCAACTACAACACACAAAGTAACCCTGCACCCCCTTTTCCTTTTCTATCTGCTAATTCTTACTTTCCTATGTGAATAAAAATGGCATAATTTTTCTCTGTCTAGATCAAGGAAAAACACTTAAAACTTTCAAAATTAAGATCATTTTTTTTTAATCTAGGATGACTTTGGTAGTGGCTGTCCATACAAGAATGACTTGAAAAGTTGAAGAGCTACTCTTGGTTTGAATAGAGGAACTTCATGCCCTGCACCTCTTACTGTTGCAAATGTTAATCCTTCATAAACCTCTGTCCACCCTCCCACCTAAACAAAATTCCAACTTTAGGGAACTATAAAACTAACTAATGTTTTTTAGTTATCAATGAAATTCGAAGAAGAAAATCGAAAGATTGGGTTGCTGACCTGTTTTTTGACATACCATGGATACCATGGAACTTTGGTGGCTAATTTCAAATGTCCAAGGGAAAACCTAGTGGCAGTAACTGGGACAACTGAATCCACATCACCGCTGTAACAGGAGATAAATTAGTCAAATATAATTCGAATAATATAAACAAAACGAAAGCGTAAATTTTTTAAATAATATAATAGAAATAAACCTGAACACCCAAATCCTCAAACCAGCATCTATCATCTCTTTGTAAATAGGTAGAACTGATATAGCTGTATCGTTCCAATTTCGGTTCAGAGTTCCACTGCAAGTAAAAATATGTGAACAAGTGGTCAAAACAGAACTATAATCAATTTAAATGCACTTGATCGAAGAGTAGTTATTCACCTGCATGCAGTCCACTTATAAGAAATCTTAGTGAAGTTGGCATGAAGTGCTTTCTGCACATCAGCTCTATTGTAATAAATCTCAGCATATTTTTCAGTACATGGATCATATCCTGAAATTTGCCTGAAAGTCTGCGCAAGAGGGAAAACAAATTAAAAACAAAGCAAAGATAATAACAAAATATTAAAAAACATATATAACACCTTCCAATGCGGTCGATGAGGCAAATGAAGGGTTTGTTGGGTAGATCTACTGCCATCTGATTTGTTGCATGGTGTTGCATATATATTGTACTGATCAATATTCCCAAATTCTTGATCCATAGCATATGAGTATAATGTTTCACATTCGTTTGAGTTCTTTTGCTGCCGAAAATCACATGTGTTAATGAGTTGCTTGTAAGTCTTATCAGAGATCATCGCATGGCTCCACCAGTATGTTACCGTACCAAGGTTGTCAAAGTAGTTATCAGTCACTGCATTACCAACCTAAACAACATTTCAAATCAGTTGTTAAATATGTATCATCTCAAAACAACTGAAATCTGAAATTAAACATGTGCTTATAAAAAAAAAACATGAAATTAAACATGTAAATTGATTTTCTAAAATCAAATTAGGAAACCATTAAGAGGTCCAATGTAATGGACCCAATGACAATCTAACCCCGGCCCATTACCTTCCACAAGGAGAAATAAATAAATAAAATGCAAGAGAAAACAAAATGTACCATTATTCCTTTTAGATTTATGGGATGCTTAGACTTGGTGTTGTGAATCATAATTGCGCGGGCCAATTGAGGGACATAATGCCCTGCGTAGCTCTCTCCTGTCAAGTAGATTTCACGATGTTTGTAGCGAGGGAAGCGTCCTAACCACTTAATAATGAATTTCAGTGAGTCCTTCGCTGAATCACCAACCATTACATTATTAGCGGAAAAAAAAAATCACCGAACCATTAGACCATTATTTACTAGTAACTCAAAGATCATAATTGGGCTCAAGTATGATTGAGCCCATCGAAGTCAAAATTTACAGTCCGCCAATATCTGAAGGCCCACTAAAAGATGGGCCCTTACCAAACAAGGTACAATAGTGGACATGCATACATAGTTATAACGAAAAATGGAAGTGTAGTACAACTTACCAGTGCGTTCATCGCCAGTGTTAAAGAGATCAGAAGATGTGTTTGTGTAAGAGAATCCAACGCCAGCAGGTGTTTCAAGGAAGAGAAGGTTTGAAATGGTGTTCCAGGAAAACTTGTTCAAGTATAAACCTGATCCAGTTTTGTTTAACCTAAACGGACCTATCTCCTCTGATGCACCATATGCAATTGATGAACAACCTGGACCTGAAATAAATAAATAAATATCTCAACATAAATCACACAAAATTCTGATAAACCATTGCGTAATATCATATCCCCTTGTGTTTTTTAACTCCAAATTTTGATTTTATCTCAATAGGAAAACTATTTGATCCAAATTAATACAAAAAAACATGGAACGCTTGAGGGGGCCATCGTATTCGTTTGGGGTGGGAGCGCAATAGAAAATCATTTGGATGAGGGCCCATGTCAAGAGGTTTGAGAACATGGAGGGCCTTGGGCTTGATGGGTGTGATGAGCCCATCACATAAACTATATGGATAGCTCACTTACTTAGGTTGGTGGGCCCTAATCCGATATTTGATACTTACTCAAAGCCTTGATTGATTTGTCCTCCATTGCATGTGCAGAGCAAGTGCTGCTTACAGCGCTTGAGCTGTACAAACTTGATGAGGGGCGAGTCCTACAACATGGCTGGCAAACTAGCTGACAAAAAATTCAACTCAATCACTATTAAATAAATAAATACTGTTTTGTGTTGCTTTCCTTTCATTCAATTCTTCTCATTTATTTCCCTACGTACGACTTTCTGTGTTAAAAACTTAATACAAAAACTGTGAGAAAGATTAACTAACATGTTCTCTTCATTTCCATCATCATAATGTCGGCATATGAAATGACATCACTTAGAACCTTTGATCCGAATATATTCTCTAAACATTTTATTTGAAGTACTTTGTGTTTTGTACACATATCTTGAAAATCTAGCTAATTTCTCACGCACAACATCATCATCATCAAAGTCTATTCTCGATATTTTTTGGTTGACTACGTCAATTTTGGTTCTCCAAAAAATATCCTTCATATATCGACAAAAAATGTCCTTCATTTCATTTCAAGATTCTACTAACATAATTTACAGAAATAACAAAATGGGTTAAGAACCCCGCCATTTTAAGATGAAAGTGTTCACTCACCTCCATTGAGCCAAATGACCAAGGGTTTGGACAATGGGTGATGAACTGCCTCAGTGAGCCAATAGAACAGAGCTCTCCCAGCCAATTTGTTGACGGTAACATAACCAGAGAATTGCTGAAAAGAGACTTTTGGCTGCCCTGGAAGTGAAACTATCCTGTCTGCTTCTTCTTCTTTTGTTGCACCCACTGTTATAGTTGTGAGCACCGCAAAGTACACCACCATCAACACCACAAGCTTCTCCCATTTGGCCATGTGAATGGCCATGAACAAGAAAAATGGAGAAGTGATGAGGAGATGTATGTAGGAAGGAGCACTACAAGCTGTTATGAGGGTATGTAGTAGGATTTGTGCTGTTGTCAATGAAATAAATAGGAGAGAGAGGGACAGAGTTGGAGCTAGAAAGGAGATCAGAATAAGTTCCAACAAAGTTGGCCCTAGCTAGGTTCTCAGGTCATACTAATTTCCTCCTTGAAATTTTATTGAATTATTATGACCTCCTTCATGTTGGTCAAATATTATTAAAAGGCATCGCAAGTCCAGCAACATCTGAGTTGGGAGGGGTTAAAGGATTAAAAAAAGAAGCATAGGGCTCTATTTCAGGGTCTTAGGGATTGTTTGGCTTTGCTTTTAACTAGAAGCAACCTTCTACTACTACTTAATTAGACGTGGACCACCAAGTTAATACGTTTGTTAACTTTCAGAATTAATTGAAAACTATTCAAAAAAAAAAATCACGGAGCAACAATGTAATACTTACTCTAATCTAAAGCAAAATTTTAGAAGTTTAACTTTAATTAAATCCATTGACTTCTTAAAAATAAATTAACAGTACCTTAGCAACGCTCGGTACGTACGTAAGACAAGCAAGGTAAAAAAAAGTATCTCGAGCTTGCTTATCTATGTCATTATTGCCACCTAGCATCTTGATCACCTCCACCTCATTGAATACTTGATTTTGCTCCAATCATCTAAAGTAAACACATTTAATACCTGAAGGCTAAATAACGGTGGAACACCTGGTGAGTATCGAACCTATAACCTCTCATAAGGAGAGTAGATGTTTGACCGACTAAGTTACAATTGATGGAGTTGCATGAAGGTAGTTGTCATGGAAAACAACCTTTCTTGACGAAGTTTGATCACCACTACAATGAAAAATTAACATGTGAGGTAAACATATCCTATTTTGGGTTAGATCTTTGGTCTTCCAATATTTTATGTTTTTAAATAAAGACAAATAAATAACAATATTTAGGGTAGCTCCCGTTATTTTTTGTTTATTTCACAGACAACTTGCACATAAACTATATTTTTCACTAACCCATTTTAGGTGAAAATTTAAGGAACCGTGTGTATTAATGCCAAGAATAATATGCTTAAGTTTCAGCCTGATTCAACAAATGATCTTTGAGATAACAAAATTATTTTACCTGCACATGATTTGTATTTTGGGTTAATTTGCGATTCGAACCTCTAGTTTATACCACTTTTGAATTTGGTCCCAAGTTTGTTCAACTTTGAGTCTGAGTCCCAAGACCACATTGACCGTTAGCTCTAATTAATTTTTATTTTTTAAAATAATATTGACTATGGTATAGATAAATTTAGACTTTAAGTTCCATAATTTGTATCAGCTTTGCATTTAAATCTTATATATGTAATAGAGAGTTGATGGTCAACGTAATATTGGAACCTAGACTCAAAGACTTAAGACCTAAATTCAAAACTGATACAAATTATAGGGCCCAAACACAAATTAACCCTTATATTTTTCATTTCTTTGTATGAACTGAATTTTGTAGGCAAAGTGCAAACTAATGTTATATAGGATTATTGATCAGTGTAAATGACTTGGTTCCTCAAGGGTATTGGAAAACCTTGACTGCTCAAGAATGTTATTACATGAGTGCCAAAGATGTTTGGCTAATTTTGAGGGGCTTCGTAGAAAATTATTGATGAGGTAAATGGAAACCCCCCTAAAATCTAAGAAGGTTATACTAAATCACCATTTCCTAAAGAAAACAGCTGTGGGTCCCTTGAATTTATTACACAAGAAAAGGGGGTCACATGGTTACGCACGCCCACAAACAGTCCCTTGAATCCTCCATTAATTGCTCTTGTATTTAGGTTATCTATCGTAGACTTTTGACCGCCTTTCTCTTAATTTCCTTATTCTCCTTATCCATCTTCAATCTCTCCGTTAACTTTTCAACCAAAAAAACAATCTTTCCCTTTTTAGTTGAACTCCTTTTATTTTTCTTCGTTTACTTGAATTTATTTAGTACTCAGCATTTTCTCTGATTAATATAAATGATGACTGGAAAATCACACATGTATTCGATTCTTTCATGGAGTTCACACAAATTTGGTTAGAAAAACATGATAAAATGAATTGTTTGGGGGCTAAAGAGGGACAAAGATGTTATGATTAGCAACTTTTGTTGAGTGTGGTAGTGATTAGGGGGTTCAGAAAGGATGTTATATCTTTAGGTGCACGCCAGGGGCCAGGTAGAGAGAGCCCAGCCCCAACACCTACTAGCTAGCACTAGCAGTGGTGATTTTCATGAATGCTATATTGAAGAGAGGAGAAATGATGGTGGTTGTTTTTTAATGCATGGCTTGTGTGATGAGATGACCCTACAAAAGTGTTAAGTTTAAAGGCTTATAAGAATGTCACGAGTTTGGAACCTTTCATTATGTTATTTTCTCCTAGCTCACTACTATTTTAAGTAGTTTGTTGATGGGATAAACTTCAGCATCCATCCTTCTTTCTTTCTTATCTTTCTTGCAAAAATACAACACATTGCTGCAATTGCCATCCAGATGAGCTTATAAAAAAAATTCAAGTAATCATAGTTCATTTTACAGCTTTCATTCTTTCGTATAGATCATAATAAAACAAGCATTTAAGCGTTTCTCTAGTAGAAAAGTTTAATTTTCAACATAATCTAAAACTAATACACGACTGAATATAAACGGTAATGATAGGGTCTGTAATATTTATCATTTTGTTATTGCTTTATAAATCATTTGTGGTACTGATCAACATGGGGAATGTGATTCAAACCTAAGGGAATGGTTAAACACCATTTAGTAGGAACTTTACTCAACAAATCTTTTGCATGCTCTGATTTCACTTTAATACTATTTTAGTTAAAGGTGAAAATATTGAAAAGTTAAAGAGTTAACCTTTCTGATTTGGGCTATAGAATAGTAAGATAAAATCTTTACACCATGTGCATGACAAAGTTTCATAGTCAAACTCAATGATATCAAATATGTGAATCCGAAGTCACTACAAAATCCCAGTTTATCTGGTCTTAGACCATCACTGAATTTACAGTTAACATATTAAAATAACCTGTTGGAACCTTGTAATTAAACCGCAAGTTTCATGATTAATTGGTATATGAGATCACCATAATCTGTGAATATCAAAGTATATTTGATTGTCTAAACTTGATTTTTTTTTGTTCCATGCACAGATGGATATTGAATGCAAAAATTCTCTGGCACGCAATGGGTTGAAAACCGATAGCATTCCACCATGAACTATGATAACTCCTTAGGTTTTGTTCAACTGTATGTAATATTCTCATTCTATACAGAGGTACTACATTCTCATGTTTCTCGCAGAATTAGTTTCTTTATGGAGGAGTATGATCCCTACGTAAATGAGAATTTGTTAGAGAATAGAAGTCTACCTATGTTACAACATAGGAAAGTGTCACAGAATAGAAGTCTACCTATGTTAGAATAGAATGGGTTAGGAAGACTTTCCTATTGTATTTTGGTTTCCTAAGTTTGGTTAGATTTCCTATTATATTTTGGTTTCCTAAGTTTGCTAGGTTTCCTATTTCTATTAGGTTATGTCAAAGTTATATATAAGCTTGTATTCTATTCAATGAAAAGAAAGAAAAACAATATTTTCAATACAATTCTTTACATGGTATCAGAGCAACTTTCTTTGGTGACCTAAGACTCTGGGGATTCAAGCTCTTCCCCGCCTCTGATGACTATGCAAGAGGCGGGGGAGGGATGACAGCCGGAGAAACATCCTCGACAACAAAGTTCAACTAAATTGAAGGGAAATTGCACTCTACAGCAACTTCATGCATATCAGCAACACGCCGCCAACCTGCAATTCAATCAAGGAAGGAGGGCCAACAATACCAAAATATGTCTTGTCTCGAATTGAGCTATACCACTCAAATTGAGCAATACCAAAATCTATGTTGTCTCGAATTGAGCTATACCACTCAAATTGAGCAATACCAAAATCTATGTTGTCTCGAATTGAGCTCTACCACTCAAATTGAGCAATACCAAAATCTATGTTGTGTTGTCTCGAATTGAGCTCTACCACTCAAAAATTGAGCAATACCAAAATCTATGTTGTGTTGTCTCGAATTGAGCTCTACCACTCAAATTGAGCAATACCAAAATCTATGTTGTCTCGAATTGAGCTCTACCACTCAAATTGAGCAATACCAAAATCTATGTTGTCTCGAATTGAGCTATACCACTCAAATTGAGCAATACCAAAATCTATGTCTCGAATTGAGCAATACCACTCAAATTGAGCAATACCAAAATCTATGTTGTCTCGACTTGAGCAATACCACTCAAATTGAGCAATACCAGGACTCGTCCAGACTCGACGATAACGATTTCATCACCAAATAGGTCTTCAAAGTTTTCTCCAAGCTGCACATTTCGTCTGCATCTACATGTCCAGCTTGCGGGGGGGTGTTAGAGAATAGAAGTCTACCTATGTTACAACATAGGAAAGTGTCACAGAATAGAAGTCTACCTATGTTAGAATAGAATGGGTTAGGAAGACTTTCCTATTGTATTTTGGTTTCCTAAGTTTGGTTAGATTTCCTATTATATTTTGGTTTCCTAAGTTTGCTAGGTTTCCTATTTCTATTAGGTTATGTCAAAGTTATATATAAGCTTGTATTCTATTCAATGAAAAGAAAGAAAAACAATATTTTCAATACAATTCTTTACAGAATTAAAATGTTATCTATAACCACAATTAATTTCTTCTTGTCTCTGGACCATTCCTTACCATCTGTTAATGGATCTGATTTGAGATCTCTACACTACATTTCTTTCAAACTGGGTTTGACACAAACCCTTCCTTGCTAAATCGGGCCTGGACCCACTATAATTTCCAACACCCTTGCAGCTATAATTAGTCAATTAATTATTAATGTATATCTTCAAATAGGCTTGTGTTGTATTGATTCTCTGTTTTCTTCTTACCTTGCTGTTGCTTAAAGTATAAACGATAATAATTACTTTCAATATCAGTGCTCCTTTTTCACACTGTTCTCTGGGCTATCTGATTCCTACAATAGGGTACCTTCTTGTGAATTGCAATAATGGGAAGAAGATACTTTGCCCATCTTTATGACCTGATTGGCTAAAAATATGCACCTCCTTTGGCAGTCAATTGAATACAGAGTCTTCTGAGATGCTTACCACATTTATCAATTGTGCTAGGAAAAACACACCCCAATACATTTCATCAGGACCCAGCCTCTTCATTGCACCCATCACATTTTTTTTTTTATATTTATTTTAAATTATACATATACCTTCGCACATTTGTTTCAATTAGCTAACTCGATCTATTCAATCTTAAACATTATAGGGTTGTTATAATTAAATAGACAATTTGATGTTGGGATCACAATTTTTCGCTCATCTTTCAATAAAGATAAGAGTCAGTCGTGTTATATTTGATACATGGTAATCACAACTTAATATGTTGGATGATAAAATTTAACTATTAGATATATTTGTTACATTACATAGATCTGAATTTCCTCATACTTAAAAACAAGTGGAAAAAGGCTCCAGTAAATAGTTCTTGATAAGAATTTTCATACTAGGATAAATCAGTGATTAACTGACAAAACAAAGACATATCAGTGATGATGATGTTGACCATCATGCATGATGAGATGATAATAATACGATGAGCTACCATGGGACTTAGAGACATAGTTGCAAGGATTAAAAGAAAAATTGCCACGCTTGCTGATCACAAGGTGGAGCACCGGTACAGAGCTGCAAATAAACTAGCTAGACTTTATCTGAGTGTTGAATTCAAAATTATCATTCCTAATTCATTTGCTGAGGATCTTAAAATGTGTACGAAGATAAAATGGGCAAAATATATGTGAGAATGTAATGTTCTTTTTCTTTGAAGGTCTAGGGATGTGGAGCCTATAGAACCCCTGCTCAACTTCTTAAAAAAAAAAATTAATAATATGATGATCATATCACTTGTTTGAACCCAGGCCAAAACCAATAATTAGTATTTATAAGCTCATTGATATTTTCACACTTGGTAGTTGTTGTAAAAAAGTGTAAAGCTATATATTAACTACTGTGGTGCATATTCAATGGCCCGATTGTAGATATGGCAGAGATGCAGAGAAAGAGAGTGAGTAGTAGGTACTGGGGCTAGAAATATACAGATGGGAATGGTTACAGTGGTAAATAGTAATTGATAGGAGAGGGAGATCAGTACGCAGCTCATCATCTCATAGGGTCAAATGGAGGAATTATGAGTGCACATACATACCAGAGAAGCTCATTATTTCATTGAATTCAAAACAGAACATTGAAAAGCTAAATATTTCATTGTGTTGAGTGTAATTAGCTATTGGCTAGACAGGTTATGAGTTAGATGAGTTGTTAGTCTGTTTGTTAATCTGTTTTGACAACTAGTCATTCTTTTGAGTTGTCTATATAAACAATGTAAGATGTACATTTTCTCATATGAGATACATGAGCTTTTCTAGCTGGCCTGGGTTTTCAGCCTGGGTTGACTGCTTGGGTGGGTGAATTTACACTTTTACCCCCTCCTTTTTAAACACTTTTTTCAAAAAGGTTGTTAAAGAGGGGGGGCAAAGGTGTAAATTCGCCCCCCCAGGCAGTCAACCCAGGCTGGAAACCCAGGCCATTTAGAATTTCTGGAGATACATTAGAACTTTCTTTCATAACTTCCTTTAGAAGCTAACATGGTATCAGAGCATTTCCATTTCTCTTTTTTTCTTCTTCTTCATTTCAGTAGTATCAATGGTAGATTCAACCTCCTCCAATGTTGCATCACTCACCAACTTTGCCATGAAAAATTCAAAACCAGTGATGTTTACTCATGCTTTGTTTGTAAAACTGAATGAACACAACTACTTGTTGTGGAAACAACAAATGTTGGCAACAATCAGAGGGCATAAACTTCACAAGTTTATTGAGAAAGCTTCACTTCCACCAAGATTTCTCTCCATTGAAGATCAAGCAAACAATAATGTAAATCCAGAATTTCTCAACTGGGACAGCAAGATCAACTTCTGTTGTCATGGCTTCTTTCTTCTATGACTGAATCTCTGCTTACAAGGTTAGTAGGTTGCGAAACATATGAACACATTTGGAAGATTCTTGAAACCTTCTTCAACTCTCAAACTGTTGCTAAGATCTCCTAGTTTAGAACTCAGCTACATAACTTCAAGAAAGGAGATCTTTCCATCAATGAATATCTACTGAAACTTAAGTCTATCATTGATCAATTATCATCCGTAAGACATCAACTTTCTCCAAAAGATCATATTAATGCCATTTTTGATGGATTACCACAGTTATATGATACATTTGTAGTATCAGTGAGCTCTAGATCAGATGACTACAGTGTAGCAGAGGTTGAGTCTCTTTTGCTTGCTCAAGAATCAAGAATTGGAAGACATATGAAAGATCTTGATGTGTCTAGTTCTATAAATGTGGCTCATGCATCATACAAACCATCACCTAGATCATTTGTGTCGAATTCACAAGGTTGGAGACTTCAGTCCAGATCTTCATTCAATCCCTTCTCACCAAGAGGTGCAAGATCTGGATCTGGAATAGGTGTTAGGCCATCTGGATCTGGTTATCAATCCAATCGTCTTCAGTGTCAAATTTGTGGTAAAATTGGACACCTTGCATTCAAATGCTATAATAGGTTTGACAGTAATGTTTCAAATCCATGGAACTCCACTTCACAAACCTCTTCTTCAGGCATATCATCTCAACCAACCAATTCAACTCCTTGTCATGCTTTCTCTTTTTCAACCAGCAGTCTACTCATCCTAATTGGGGAGTTGAATCACAGTCTCAGATGCAATCATGTGTTGCTTCTACACCTTCTGATCGTAGGTGGTATCCTGATTCAGGGGCTACTGATCACTGCACTCCATACACTCAGAATTTGATGTCTTCTGTCCCTTATCATGGCAATGAACAACTCTTTGTTGGAGATGGTACTGCATTACAAATTGAAAATATTGGTCAGTCTACTTTACAATCTTCTAATTCTTCAAGAGTATTGCATCTTAAGAATGTTCTTCAGGTTCCTAAATTAACTAAGAATATGTTAATTGTTTCTAGGTTTGCAAGGGATAATGGTGTTTTCTTTGAGTTTCATCCTGATCTGTGTTCTGTCAAGGATCAGGTCACACATCAAATCCTCTTGGAAGGGAAGCTTAACAGAGGACTTTATGTCTTCCCATCAATGTCCCTTGCTGATTCAAAGTCCAAGTCTCTCATTGCTGATTCAACATCAGAGTCTCTCATTGCTGATTCAAAGTCAGAGTCTCTCAGATTCAATCACAATACTTCAGTCAATAATCAAAGCCTTCCAGCTAATGCAACAAATACAAATTCTTTTAGTTTCAATCAACACATTCCAGTCAGTTGCAATCAAAGCTTTCCAGTCAATAATGATGCTTGTATTTCAGTCAATACATCTACCTCTAAGTCATCTTCTTCTTTGTATCTTTGGCATGCTAGATTGGGTCATCCCTCGTTACCACTTGTGCAGAAAATTCTTACCAGATGTAATGTTTCTGTTCCATCAATTGCCAATATGGATTTATGTTCTTCATGTTGCTTAGGAAAAATACACAAACTTCCTTTTTCTAGTTCTTCTACTGCGTACAATAAACCTTTAGAACTCATTCATACTGATCTATGGGATCTTGCATCCACTGTGTCTTCATCTGGTTACAAGTATTACATTCACTTAATTGATGCATACAGTTGATTCACTTGGGTTTATCTTTTACAAAACAAGTCAGATGCCTATCCAACTTTTCTTAAGTTCAAAGCACAAGTTGAATTCAAATTTGGTCTTCCTATCGAGTGTGTTCAATCTGATTGGGGAGGGGAATATAGATCCCTTTCAAAGTTTCTAGCTCAACATGGAGCAGGTCATCGACTTGCTTGCCCAACTACACATCAGCAAAACGAAGTTGCTGAGAGAAAACATAGACACATTATTGAGTCTGCTTTAACTCTTCTTGCTCATGCTTCACTTCCCATGAAATTCTGGGATGAAGCAGCAAGGACTTCAGTCTTTCTTCTCAATCGAGTTCCTTCTGCTGTTCTTAAAGGTATTTCTCCATATGAGATACTTTATCACAAGGTCCCTGATTATCATACTTTCAAAGTCTTTGGTTGTTCATGTTTTCCTAACACAAGACCTTACAATTCTAATAAACTTCAGTTCAGGTCAGTTGAGTGTATTTTTCTTGGTTATAACCTACAACATAAAGGGTATAAATGCCTATCATCTACTGGTCGTATCTTCATCTCTCGAGATGTTCTGTTTAATGAAAATTTCTTTCCATATACAAGACGGAGTACTAATTCTTCAACCTATACTCCTCTTGTCAATACACCTACTCTTGCTTCTATTTCTTTTTTTCCTACACCTACTGGCAGACATTCACCCATTTTTAGTAATACTTCTTCTCTTAGTCCAATGGTTCCCTCTTCTAATCTAGTGCCGAGTCCAAATACTCCTAGTACTGCTCCTAGTCCAGTGGATATTTCTGCTCTTACTGTCATTCCTACTACTACTCCTACTATTGTTCCTACTCCTAGTTCTGCTCCTACTGCTGCTATTGGTCATCCAATGGTAACTAGGTCGAAAACTGGTGTTTACAAGCCCAAGGTGTACATGGCTTCATCCGAACCTTCCAGTTTGAATGAGGCTTTAGATACTCCTTATTGGTTTTCTGCTATGCAAAAAGAATATATGGCTTTGATGAGAAATAATACTTGGTCACTGGTAGATCTTCCCTAGCATAGGTCTATTGTTGGTTGTAGATGGCTCTTTAAGATGATGCGCTATTTTAGTAGCACACAACTTAATACCCTGCTTTGTGATTTGTAGTATAGAATAAGTAGGGATCGTTCTAGACCGGGGATTAGAGGGCGTGTTAATTACACTAATAATAATTAAAATATAACTAACAACCTAATTAATTAAATAAAAGGGGATTGGATTTTCTAAATTAAATTATGAAAATAACTACGAAAATTAATGTAAAGATAATAAACTAAATAGATGACAAAGATGAGAAATTAGCTAAGGGTTTTATCTCCACACATCAAACATATGCTTATAAATTAATCTTCAATAATCACTTGCTAACTCGTGAGAGACAATGCTCAAGACTAACCGTGACCGCACTGCATTAATCTTATTATTTTCCCAAGTTCGTTGAATTAAACTAAGCGTCGCTTTCAAATTATTCTTATCATGCTATCTAAACAGGAATCGCAAGTTAAATAGCAATCTAAGATCATTAAGTTTTGTGGAAAATATGAACACTGACTAGGCAATCACAAGTATGATCAGCATCTTGTTCTTGCCTAGGTTTTGACTTAACCTTACCAACGTTCCTTGGTATTTACTACTTGCGAATACAGAATCATAACAATTAGGTGAAATTCTCCTATACTCTAGCCCCAAATCCTAGCATGCTTACTAAGTTGGCCACCTTAACAAACATAAAAGGAAAAGTTCTCTATAAAGCAGTTAAGCAAAACACAATCACTAATAGCAAGGAAGATTAAATTCAACTAATTTATAAAGCACATGTTCGGGGCTTCGAATCCACCCCTAACTAAGAGGAGTTTAGCTAGACATATTAATTATGTTTAAACAGTAATCCATAATCAATAATCAAACTAAAATAAATAAAAGAGTTGAGTGATGAAACAAAACACTGATCCGTGGTGGTACTCAATAGAACTGTGGTGCGAATAGCGCGAAATATCTTCCTTCCTTCCTCACTTCGCGAATTGCTTCAGCTCTCTGTTCCTTCTTGCTTCCTCTCGCGAATTTCCTTTCGTTCTGCTTCAGCTCCTTCCTTTCGATTTCTGCTTGTGACAGAGTGAGAGAGATGAGGGATAACGAGGGACAGCGACGGTGGCTACGGTTTGTGCGAGGATGATCATGGAGGAGGTTGATTGGTTGAGTAGAGAGAGGACGACGAAGGGTTTTCGCGAGGAGGAGGGATCTGCGAGAATGGGGGTTCGATTAGGTTTGATGAGGAGGCTGTTTCTGGAGGTGAAGGCGATGAGGGATGAGGCGACTATGGTTGTAAGGAGGAGGGGATGAACAGGGTCCTACGTGGTGGTCTGCGGTTTGGCGAGGGCGGTGAAGATGGTTGATGATGGGTGAGGACGGCGGCTAGGGTTTGTGCGAGGATGCTGTGTATGGATGCAGTGGATGGGATGCTCTCCTGGATGGGTGCCGTGGATCAATGCTATTGCTTCATGGGTCGATGGATGATCTCTCAAAGCCAGGTATGTCCCCTTTTTATTCTTGTTTTCTTCTGTCTGTGGTTTCCTTGTTGGTGTGGTTTCCTTGTTTATGTGGTTTCCTTGTTTGTGTGAAGTCCTTGTGCAATTAGTATTCCTGAATTGCCAATTTGCTTCTATTTTAAAGTATTGTAATTGGAAACCTACAAAAACATGAAAATAGCAATTAGTACCATAATTAACAAATAATAGCTAATAATACATATAGAAATATGGTACTAAAAATAGCATAATTATGCCACTATCAAATTCCCCCACACTTATCTTTTGCTAGTCCTCGAGCAAATCTAAGAAACAAAAATAAAAGACTCAAATGACTCAATCTATACTTTCCAACATTTGTCTCAGAGATTTTCAACGGATCATGACATGTTAAGATTCTTTATAAACACGAGATTAAATCCACATCATTCGAAAATTAATACACGTTCATAGCAATGATATAAAAATTTACAATTAAATCAATCCAAGTGACTGTGAAACTCAAGCGCGTGCCAAGAAGAATTAACCCCAAAAATCTCACTAGATACACTCCTTTCTTTTTCACTGATTGTTTGGTAAAATAGTTCTTCCTATTCTAGTTATATGTGAGTGGATTGATGTGAAAGGGAAACAAATAGCTCACATATGATATAACAAGAAATAATGGCATTTTTCTGACTTTTTTTTTTTTTTTTTTTTTTTTTTTTTTTTAGATATATGATCTCATGGAAGGAATGCTACTACTTGAATGCAAGAACTAGTGACACCATATGCTCATACCTCATTCGAATCTCCACATCGTGACATTGCAAGACACACTCAATCAAAAGGTCTTAATTCAGGTTGTAATGGGGCCAGGGGTCAAGGGAAGAGAAAGAACGGATATGAAGTTTTCAAAGGGCTTGAAGAAATTGTGAAAGCATGCAATAAGATTAGAGACATTAGCAAGGAATCATATGGTTCAAGACATAAGTGGGAAAATGACGAGGTGGTTCATTGATAATGAAGAGCTTCAGCAATTATTTTGTGTCTATTGAAAATAATTGAACTATCTGTATGATACTGTAATACTGAATGGATAAAGATAAGGACTTGTATCCCTTTTGTAATTTTTTTTTTTTTTTTTTTTTTTTTTTTTTTTTGCAACTCTTTCTTTTTGAACTGTCTACCACAAGGGTCTTCCCCACACTTGCTTTTCAACATACCTTGAACCATAATAAAGTATCTGCAAATCAAATTATGCTCCACTCGTTTTATTAGGATAGAGAATGAGGGTAATGAAATAAAAGGCTTAATAATATGCTCAATGGGGTTAACCTAAAGGAAAAATATTATGGATCGGGCTTATTTGGCAATGGTGGAAACTAGGTGCCTTTATCATGTCAAGCATGTCATGCAATTCAATATGATGCCTTGAACGAAATTAATACAAGTTCTAGTATTTAATTCTTAATGTTGAAAGCAATCCAAGTAGCAACCAAAGCAAACAAAATAGAGATCATGCAACGAATTATTATTGACAAAAGAAATACAAGATGACCTAACTAAAAACTCTCAAAATCAAAGAAACAATAGGCTCAAAACTCACATATGGGTTAGAATGAGTTAAATTCAACTAAGCATGCTATGAGTACCAATTACTAAGTTGATTACATGTGAATTTGCATATGATAACCATAAATAAGCATTAACCAAAGAATAATATTAGATCTTGAATCATGTTTATAAATCATCTTAAAGTCATGCAATTAAAAACCAAATCTCATCATTGTGTTGGAAAGTATCCTAAGACTCAAAACAAATATAATTTTTTATTTTTATTTTTATTTTTATTTTTATTTTTATTTTTGACACTAATACTAACAAAGAAAATAAAAACCAACAAATTTTTTTTTTTTCAAAATAATTCAAAATAAAACAATGTTTTGTTCCCCCACACTTAAACCTAACATTGTCCTCAATGTTAATAGATTATAGCACATGCAATGAAAGATTTAAACGCGGAAAAACAAACTACTAACAAACAAAAACAAAAACAACGAAAATAAAATAAAATGATAAAGAAAGCAAATCTGATTGGGTTGCCTCCCAAGAAGCGCTTGTCTTAACGTCGTGCAGCCTGACGGTATCTCCAATTAATCCTCAGAATAAGTGGGAACATGGAGTGATACGTTCTCCACGTCATGCTCCACAAATGACTCATAATAGGGCTTAAGTCGATGATGTTTCACTTTAAACTCCTTTCCGGTTGTGACACTCTTAATCTGTATAGGACCATGAGGAAAAACATTAGTAACAATAAAAGGACCAACCCATTCAGAACGCAACTTACCAGTTCTAAGACATGATTGGAAAAGCAAGACTTTCATTCCAATGACAAAAGTATTTCCATGGATCATCTGATCATGAAAAACTATAGTGTTCTCCTTATAATTGCTTTTACTATCATAAGCCTCATCCTGAATCTTTTCAAGCTCATTCAACTGAAATTTCTTCCGCTTCTTTGTGTCATAGGGAACTCCATTGCTCTCATATCCAACGGCAGTAGTGATGTTGGTCTCAAGTTCATCCTCATTTTTGAGGTCTGACAATTTCTGGGCCAAATTGTCATTCACATGAATAGAAAAACAAGAATGATTTTTATCATGATATTTCGTGGCTTCAAAGATGTTGAAGCCAATCACATCACCATCAAATTCCATGGTCAGTTTCCCCGCATGTACATCAATATTTGTCTTCGCAGTTTTCATGAAGGGGCGCCCTAAAAGAATAGGCAAAGGTGCTGATAATTCCGAATCTTCCATCTCAAGAACATAGAAATCTGCTGGGAATATCAAATGGTTAACCTGCACTAACACATCTTCCAACAAACCTCGAGGATATGCATTAGAACGGTCAGCCAATTGAATAATAACACCATCATTTTTTAACTTCCCAAGATTCATAGATCGATAAATAGAATACGGCATAACATTAATTGAAGCACCTAAGTCTAACATTGCATTTTCAATTTTAGTATTACCGATAACACAAGGGATAGTGAAACTACCTGGATCCTTACACTTCGGTGGCAATTTCCTTTGAAGAACTGCGGAGACATTCTCACTTACTTTAACTACCTCTCCGTCTCGAAGACGTCTCTTTGTTGTGCAAAGCTCCTTCAAAAATTTTGCATACTTAGGCACTTGCTTAATAGCATCAAGAAGAGGAATATTGACTTGGACTTTTCGGAAGGTTTCCAAAATTTCCTTATCCTGTTCATCTTTCCTAGATTTGGCAAACCTACCTGGAAAAGGCACAAAAGGTGGAACAAGATTAGCAGAAACTGAATTTGGAATACTCACCTTCTTACCTTGGAGTTCTGGTTTTTCAATGATGGATGGATCATCCTTCTGTAACTCAGCTTTCTTATTTTGACTCTGTTTAGGGACTATTGGATCATTCTCAAGTTGCCTACCACTCCTCAATGTAATTGCTTTTGCAGTTTCAAACCTGCCCTTTGGATTTGGAGTGGTAGAACTAGGAAGTTTTCCTTGCTCACGAATTTGTCCAATAAACTCAGCTATTTGTCCCATCTGTAGCTTCAAATCTGTTATATCTTTTGCTTGATTCTGCTGAGAAATAGTTAATGATTTCAGTATCTCATCATAATTAAGCGGCATACCTGAATTGTGCTGAGGTGGTTCAGGTGGTCCTTGAAAGAAACCAGGAGGTGGCCGATTCGAAGTCTGTTGTTGAGGTTGTTCTGAATTTCTCCATCCAAAACTTGGGTGATTTCTCCAACCTTCATTGTAGGTGTTCGAATAAGGATTATTTCTATAGTGATTTTGCCCCTGAAAACCTATTGCATTGACATTCTCCCAACCGCCATTCTCAATCAGTTGAGGACATTGATCAGATGGATGTCCTGGCTTTGTACACACGCCACAAACCTGTGCAACTCCTAGCATATTCGGCTTCCCTAGGGCCTGAGTCACAAGTGAGGTAAGATTAGCCATTTGAGCTTCCAAACTAGAATTAGTACTTACCTCATTGACTTGGCGTGAAGGCTCTCCAATTCCTTCATACTGCTGGGCATTTAAGGCTCGGTTTGCAATCAAAGTTTTTGCTGCTGCTGGAGTTTTATCAACCAAAGCTCCTCCTGCCGCTGCATCTAACATCTGTCGCTCAAGAGGAAGCAATCCCTCATAAAAGTATTGAATCAGGAGCTCCTCCTTCATCTGATGCTGCGGGCATGATGCTATGAGAGTTTTGAAACGCTCATAGTAAGCCGGATATGATTCTCCTGGACCTTGCTGTATACCACTGATTTTCTTCCTCAATAAGATAATTTTGGAAGTTGGGAAGAATTTCTCTAGAAACACCTTCTTCATGCTTTCCCAAGAATATACTGTTCCGGAAGGTAGTTCATAGAGCCAATCCTTAGCCCTATCAGTCAGAGAAAAGGGGAATGCTCTCAACTTTAGAATGTTTTCATCCACATTTATTGGAGTCATACTGGAGCATACTATTTCAAATTCCTTTAAATGTTTATTTGGATCCTCCATGGAAAGACCATGATACTTCGGAATATGATGAAGTAGGCTAGATTTCAGCTCAAATGACTCAGTCTTGCCCTGCGCGGCTAATGGGTACTGAATGCACAAGGGTGCGGCATTGTCCAAGGTGGATGCCGAAAGTTCTTTAATAGATCTATTATCTCCCATGTCGAACTCTTCAGATTCAGATTCAAAGCTAGATGTTTGTAGTTCTTTTGTTTCTCTTCTTCGTCTTCTAAATGTTTTCTCAGGCTCTGAATCGTATTCTACCAAGTTTTCGCAGGATCTCCTATTGTGCATGAACTAGTACCTGAAATAAAGAAAGAAAGAAAAAAAAGAAAAAATCAATAAAAATAAAATAAATAAAAACTAATTAAGCAATCAACAACTTTTCTAATCCCCGGCAACGGCGCCAAAAATTGATGCGCTATTTTAGTAGCACACAACTTAATACCCTGCTTTGTGATTTGTAGTATAGAATAAGTAGGGATCGTTCTAGACCGGGGATTAGAGGGCGTGTTAATTACACTAATAATAATTAAAATATAACTAACAACCTAATTAATTAAATAAAAGGGGATTGGATTTTCTAAATTAAATTATGAAAATAACTACGAAAATTAATGTAAAGATAATAAACTAAATAGATGACAAAGATGAGAAATTAGCTAAGGGTTTTATCTCCACACATCAAACATATGCTTATAAATTAATCTTCAATAATCACTTGCTAACTCGTGAGAGACAATGCTCAAGACTAACCGTGACCGCACTGCATTAATCTTATTATTTTCCCAAGTTCGTTGAATTAAACTAAGCGTCGCTTTCAAATTATTCTTATCATGCTATCTAAACAGGAATCGCAAGTTAAATAGCAATCTAAGATCATTAAGTTTTGTGGAAAATATGAACACTGACTAGGCAATCACAAGTATGATCAGCATCTTGTTCTTGCCTAGGTTTTGACTTAACCTTACCAACGTTCCTTGGTATTTACTACTTGCCAATACAGAATCATAACAATTAGGTGAAATTCTCCTATACTCTAGCCCCAAATCCTAGCATGCTTACTAAGTTGGCCACCTTAACAAACATAAAAGGAAAAGTTCTCTATAAAGCAGTTAAGCAAAACACAATCACTAATAGCAAGGAAGATTAAATTCAACTAATTTATAAAGCACATGTTCGGGGCTTCGAATCCACCCCTAACTAAGAGGAGTTTAGCTAGACATATTAATTATGTTTAAACAGTAATCCATAATCAATAATCAAACTAAAATAAATAAAAGAGTTGAGTGATGAAACAAAACACTGATCCGTGGTGGTACTCAATAGAACTGTGGTGCGAATAGCGCGAAATATCTTCCTTCCTTCCTCACTTCGCGAATTGCTTCAGCTCTCTGTTCCTTCTTGCTTCCTCTCGCGAATTTCCTTTCGTTCTGCTTCAGCTCCTTCCTTTCGATTTCTGCTTGTGACAGAGTGAGAGAGATGAGGGATAACGAGGGACAGCGACGGTGGCTACGGTTTGTGCGAGGATGATCAGGGAGGAGGTTGATTGGTTGAGTAGAGAGAGGACGACGAAGGGTTTCGCGAGGAGGAGGGATCTGCGAGAATGGGGGTTCGATTAGGTTTGATGAGGAGGCTGTTTCTGGAGGTGAAGGCGATGAGGGATGAGGCGACTATGGTTGTAAGGAGGAGGGGATGAACAGGGTCCTACGTGGTGGTCTGCGGTTTGGCGAGGGCGGTGAAGATGGTTGATGATGGGTGAGGACGGCGGCTAGGGTTTGTGCGAGGATGCTGTGTATGGATGCAGTGGATGGGATGCTCTCCTGGATGGGTGCCGTGGATCAATGCTATTGCTTCATGGGTCGATGGATGATCTCTCAAAGCCAGGTATGTCCCCTTTTTATTCTTGTTTTCTTCTGTCTGTGGTTTCCTTGTTGGTGTGGTTTCCTTGTTTATGTGGTTTCCTTGTTTGTGTGAAGTCCTTGTGCAATTAGTATTCCTGAATTGCCAATTTGCTTCTATTTTAAAGTATTGTAATTGGAAACCTACAAAAACATGAAAATAGCAATTAGTACCATAATTAACAAATAATAGCTAATAATACATATAGAAATATGGTACTAAAAATAGCATAATTATGCCACTATCATAAGATCAAGGATAATTCAGATGTAACAGTGCACAAATATAAAGCTCGCTTGGTGGCTAGAGGTTTCCAACAGGTTGTTGGTTTTGATTATGCAGAGACCTTCAATCCAGTTGTTAAACCCACTACAATCAGGGTCATGCTCTCGATGGTTGTCACATATGGTTGTTCAGTATTTCAGATAGATGTCAACAATGCATTTTTGAATGAATATCTACAAAAAGAGGTTTACATGATGCAACCTCCTGGATTTGTTGATCCTTCCCGTCCCAATGCTGTTTGCAAGCTTAACAAGGCTTTATATGGTCTAAAGCAGGCTCCTAGGGCTTGGTTTGATATGCTGAGACATACCCTTCTCATGTTTGGTTTTGCTCCTACTAAGTCAGATTCATCTCCCTTCATCAGGCATTCTCCGTCTCCTATTTTTCTTCTCGTCTATGTAGATGAAATTCTAGTCACTGGTGTTAATTCACATGATGTATCTCAGTTAATTCAACAACTAAATACTCAGTTCTCTTTGAAAGATTTAGGTCTTGCTCATTACTTTCTTGGCATTCAGGTTCAACATACTACCAATGGGTTGTTTTTGTCACAATCTAAATACATCAATGATCTCCTTTGTCGTGCTAAGATGCAGTTTGCAAATGGGTTGCCTACTCCTATGAGTGGTGGTGAAAAATTATTCGCTACGGGTAGTGATCCAGTCCAAGATGTTCAATTATATTGAAATATAGTTGGGGCCTTATAGTATGTTACTATAACCAAACCAGAGCTTGCATACTCTGTGAATAGAGTTTTCCAATTCATGCAGAATCCTCTTGAATCACATTGGTGAGTGGTCAAAAGAATCTTACGCTATCTCAAGGCTACACCTACTTGTGGACTTCATCTAGTTCCGACTCCATCTTTTTAGTTGTCTGGCCACTGTGATGCTGATTGGGCTTTTGATCCAACTGACAGACGCTCTACCTCTGGCTACTGTGTATATTTGGGAGCTAATATTATTTCATGGTCATCTAAGAAACAAAGCATTGTCTACAGAAGTAGTACTGAAGCAAAGTATATAAGTTTAGCTTCTGTTACGGCTGAGCTTACATGGTTACAATCTTTTTTTTATGAACTGAAGATTGCTTGTACCACTCCTACTATCTGGTGTGATAACAAGAGTACTGTCATGCTCAGTGCCAATCCTGTTCTTCATTCTAGGACTAAGCACATTGAGATAGATGCTTACTTTGTGCGTCAGAAGGTTGTTCGCAAGCTTATTCATGTTCACCACATTCTAGCAGCTGATCAGGTTGCTGATATCTTTACAAAATCTCTTGGTAATTCCAGATTCTTGTTGCTACGTGACAAACTAAGTGTTGTTGATGCATCTACACTTAGTTTGAGGGGGTATGTTAAGTGTAATTAGCTATTAGCTAGACAGGTTATGAGTTAGATGAGTTGTTAGTCTGTTTGTTAATAGGTTTGTTAGTCTGTTTTGACAGCTAGCTAGTCATTCTTTTGAGTTGTCTATATAAACAATGTAAGATGTACATTTTCTCATATGAAATACATTAGAACTTTCTTTCATAACTTCCTTTAGAAGCTAACACATTGAATTTCACTTTAAATATATAACATATCACAATAGTGAAATACTACCTATATTATTCACATTATATATGTATCTATCCTGCATTCATATTTTTTTTATCTTGATCTTTACATTAACCCAACAGGTTCGCATGCATCTCCCCATGCAAAGACTTTCCAGATTTACCGTATAAAGATCACAATCCCTATGGCTTCGTAAAATTTAATGAGTAGGAGGGGTTAGTTATGTGATCTTCTATTGTTAGAAAAATTGTCAACAATCTCTGAAATTGATCCACAATCTTTACAAGTATAGTAAATGGTATCAGCCTAGGTCTAGGACTATTTTTCTCACCAAAAAGCTTTTTCTCTCGATATTTCCCATGGCTTGCGCCGTTGTCCCCTGCTTTAATCTCTCCTTTTCCTTCATTGGTGGTTCTAGTCCTCCAATTTTCTCTAGCTTGATGAAACCAATTATCTCCAATGCTTATGCCAAATGAAATCTTTCCTTGTTGGCCTTGGTCTTTTCAAGTTCGTTGATGGATCAAATCCTGCCCCTCCTCAAACCATCCTTTCTGTCCCCGATCAACCCTTTAGAACATCTTCTACTGACAATGTGGCATCCCCCACCGCTGCCATCTTCATCCCTAACCCTACATATGAAGCCTGGGTGCGTTAAGACAAATTTGTGGTTAGTCGCATCACCACCACCCTAGAGTCACCAATTATTTCTCTCCTTATTAGTTGTGAGACCGCTCAAGAACACTGGGAACGACTTGAACTCCACTTTCCCAAAAATCCGTTGCCACAGCTACAAGTCTCAAATCTCAGCTCTTCAATCTCCAAAAAGGATCCAAAACCGTTGATGAATATCTTCACCATGCCAAGTCTCTCTCCGATGCCCTAGCTTCCATCGGCAAACCTATCGATGTTGATGACCTTGTCATTTCCACACTTAAAGGCCTTGGAATCGACTATCTCATGCTCTGCACTGCCCTATACAACAACTCTCCCTTATCTCCTTCATGGAGCTTCGCTCAACACATATTAGCATTTGAAGCACAAAACCTTCCCCCTGGCCCCACAACCCAAACTGCTCTCTATATCACCCAAGGATCCTCCAACAACTTTGGCTCTTCGTCAAATGCCAAACGTTCCTCCAATGGCAATCAAAACTCTCGCTCCAACAGTGGCTATGGAAACAACAACCACAATGGTTCTAGTAACAACAACAACCACTCAACAACAATTACCATGGCAATAACAATCATGGCAACAACCCTAGAGGGAATGGTCGTGGTTGACAGCAGTCCCAAGCTTCCCATTCACTTCCTCAGCTCTCTGGAATTTCAATCGCAACGAACAAGGTCTCTTGGGTCTGACACCTTAGTAGTGCCCTAACTGTGGCACTAATTACCACTCACATACATCATGTCCACACTGGTTCTGTGGCACCACCAATTTCCAACCTTTTGCTGGGGCTCATTTTCCTCAATCGACCACTGCTACAGATAACATGTGGTACCCGAACACGGGTGCCACCCACCACATGATGGGGCCTTACAATCCTCTTCAAAACCAATTTCCCTACAATGATAATAAAAATGTTTTTATGGGGAATGGGGATTCTATGAAAATTACACACACAGGTTCTATCCCTTTCTCCTTAGGTTCCTCTAACTTCTCTCTTCAAGATGTCTTTCGTATTCCCGCTCTTCGTAAAAATCTACTATCTGCTGCTAGGTTTACTAAAGACAATTTAGTGTTTTTTTAATTTGCTCCCGACTTTTATCACATTTATGATCTTCTCACCGGTTCATTACTTTTTTTAAGGCCCTTGCGAATATGGTATTTATCCCCTCCCTGTGCCATCATCGTATTCCTCCGCTACTCCTCAAGCTCTTGCCACACATCACTCGTCTACATGGCACCGTTGTCTTGGCCACGCGTCTTCTTCTGTCCTTGCTCGTTTAGGATCGTCATTAGACCCTAAAGTCTCCTTCAATCACTCCTTCTGTCAAGAATGTGCGATTGGTAAATCAAAATAATTACCATTTGAGTCTCGTCTTAATTATGTTTCTTTTCTATTTTCCATAATTCATAGTGATGTGTGTATGTCATCAGTTTTTTGAATAAGTGGATTTCGTTATTGTGTTTTATTTACAGATGAATATTCTCGTTACTCGTGGATATTTTTTATGCGCCGTAAATTGGAAGTTCTTGCTCACTTTCAAAACTTTGTTGCCATGGTCCGAAATCAATTCAATACCACCGTTCAAACCCTACAAAGTGACAATGGGATTGAGTATGTTAACCATGATTTTACTCGCTTTTGTGCCTCCCTTGGCATCCATCAGCGCTTCTCATGTCCCCACACCCCCAACAAAATGGTCTTGTTGAGCGCAAACATCGCCACATAGTCGACATGACCCGCACCATGATCACCACTGCCCATCTTCCCTTTTCCTACTGGGTCGATGTTGTTATTGCCTATGTTCACATCATAAACCTTCTTCCTACACTTATTCTCAGCTGCTTTTCTCCGCATGCTTGTCTTTTCAAATGTCCTCCCTTCTATTCTCATCTTTGTGTCTTTGGGTGTTCACGTTTTTCCCATTTAGGTCCTTATGTATCCCATAAACTCTCTCCTAGGTCATTAGAGTGTGTCAATTTAGGGTATAACCCTGCTCATAAAGGCTATCGTTCTTTTGGTCGTGTATACATTTTGCGTCATGTTATTTTCCAATAGGACTCGTTTTCTTTCTTAAATTTACAGGTACCTCGTACTACCTCCACCATTGAGTTGGATTTTCATCCAATTGCACATTCACAGGCCCTCCTGCCGAGCACTGGTCACCCGCCAACATCACCTCCGCAGGCTCCTATGTCGAGCATCGACCTCCAGCCAGCAGCACCTTCGTAGCCCCCTACCAAGCACTGACCTCCAGCCGACAACACACTACAACACTTAAGGCATTTTTCAAGAGAAAATTTCCTAGATAAAAATCAAAATTTTGTTGGAAAAAACTTTTAACATGGAAAAAATTCATTATTAAGTTCTTGGAGGCATCCCTGTAGCTAAAGGTTTTTACCAAGAAATTTAATTTTTTGTTGGTAAACGAATGATAAGTCAAGGAAATATGGTGCTGGTAATACTGACAACTACCAAGGAATTTCATTGGTAAAAATTAAATATCTTTACCTACAAATTGTTTTGTTGTAAGAAACTTTATTTACATATGAATTTTTTTTCTCGAAAAAGCTTAGAATCTTCAAGGAAAATTGTCGTGTGAAAAGGTGAACTACCTTTATCATAGAATTTTTTTGTTGATAAAATGAATATATACCAACGAAAGTTGTCATAGGTACCGTTAATAATTATCAAGGAAATTATTTCCAATGAAAAACTTTATATACCAAAACGATCATTCTTGGCTGTTATACGACCCAATCTACATCCCAAACTCTTAGGACACCACCCACAACCTCCCAAACTCTAAGGCACCACTCTTGGTAGTAAGACAACTCTAAGGGCACCACCCTTGGTGGTAAGACCCCACTATGAAAATTCGCATATGATTTTATTTATTTTTAGGCTCAACGGGAATCGATTTCCTAACCTATAGTAAAATCTATTGCAATCTTTACGAGTTGAGCTATTTGAATAATTGTGTTGTGTGAAACAACTTTATAGCTTGTTAAATCAAATTACTCTTCTTTTGCAATAAAAAATCATTGCTACATATATAATAGGGACCAATAAATAATATTTCGTCACTATAAATTATGAATAAATATTTTCACGACTATAAGTTTTATGTGAAATATTTACCACTTTTAGCAATGAAAAAAATGCACAATAACACCATTATAATTAGTAACAAAATAGTAATAGCATTTCATTGCTAGATATGTTTTTGAAATTGGTTATATCCCCAATGAAATAAAATTAAATTGTTGTAAATAAGAAAACTAGCCTTAATAAGAAAAACAAAGTTCATGAAAATTTTATCAATCTTTAGCGACGAAATAAATTGCTACCTATAATATTATAATTAATAATAAAATAATATTTTATTGTTAAAGAAATTTTATTCAATTTTTCAGATGACATAATATCATTGCTACTAATAAAATTTTTTAACTAACTAATAATTTTCCATTGTAAAGAAGTTAGGAGCAATAAACATAAATAAATTTCATGAAAATAGTTTTATATAAGTAACCAAATAAATCGTTGTAATAACGATATAATTAATTTGAGAAAATTAAGTTTCATTGTTGAAGAGAATTTAGTATGCATCCAAAAATTAGGACAAGCAAGCTGTCAAGAATATCAGAGATTGAAGCTAGGCTTTCAGCCTCCACCCTGCGCTACACGCCACTTCGTCACAACAGAGTACAGGAACAAATGGATGATTCTTCAGTTACAAGTCAAAGGATGGTGAGAGTAACATCAGCCACGGTTCCATCAAAAGACAATGATAGAAACGGCTTACTAAGTAGAGATTTCTCAGCTAAACCATCCAATTTTCAACCTCTTACAGGTAAGAAATCTGTTTCCATCAATTAACCTTCAATTTCCTTATTTGCTTCACACTAACCCGCCTCAAATCAACTTAACCCAAATCAATTTGACCTTGTTGAAATCAAGAACTCTAAGCAGATAACTCACAATAATTGAAAGACAACTCTATTAACTCTTGAAGCAAAATAGCTGGGCTTATGTAGCCTTACAAGATAAGGAAAATAGTCCACGTTTGATTTCTACTGAAAACGTGTAACAACTAATGAATAAGTAAAATCCTAACAAAAAGTCCCTATTCAATAGGGATTATTAACTGAACTTTGAATAACTAAACTCTTAACTAAACTCCCAACTACAACAAATTCTCCCTGCCCTAAACTAATTGCAGTATGCATTCAGTTTATGCTTGGCACCTCACGAACCCCAAGTAAACCACGCAGCCTAAAAAACACATCTAGTTTCAAGGGCTTGGTCATGATATCAGCCACCTGTTCACTAGTGCCACAGTGAACCAGCTTTACCACCTCTTCATTGGTAAGATCACGCAAGAAATGAAACCTTACGTCAATATGTTTGCTTTGACCATGCAAGACTGGATTCTTTAACAACATGATCGTTGAGCTGTTGTCACACATTATGGTAGTGCAACTGCCTTGAGAGTGTCCAATCTTCTCTAATACCCTTCGCATCCACACACATTGGCAAGTGCACGAAGCTGTTGCCACAAACTCCGCCTCAGTGGTAGATAGAGTCACCACTGGTTGTTTTCTTGAAGACCAAGAGACTGCACCACCACTTAGTAAGAACGCATAACCTGTCACGCCCCGATTTTTGAGGAAAATGAAATCCTAAAATCCACGTAGGATTATTCGTTTCCCCAAATCTCAGGACGTGAAATTCAATAACAACAAAAACATTTAGCAGCAATGACAAAAATATAGTTTAGAAAATAGGAACAAACTAAAGTTTATAACAAAACTCTAACCAGGAAAAACTGACATCGCTAGCCCCACTGGCGGAACTCCCGTAACGCTGCTAAAAAATCTCTAAACCTGAAAGGCTAATTGGCTATATTCTCAAAGGAATGTACCCAAGAAGCAAAAACTCACTTGGGTCAGCAATAAAGCTGGTGTGAGAAATCTTCATCCCAAAATCAATAAAATCGCACATGATAAACATCAAGCTAAACACAAACAATACACAAACACACCAACAAGTAGTTCCTCAACGAGGCAAAATTGTGATACAAGAAAACACAATTCCAAGAATTTAGTTTCTCAACGAGGTAATCATATCATCATCCTAATATGTAAATATGCATGTACTTGTACTTACGCTGTAAAAGTTGACTATGGCAAGTCTGACCTGCAAAAATATTAGTAGACTTGCCATCCTGCATGAAAAGTGATTAGAAACAATATAAACGTAATCTATTCCTTTTTATTTGAATTTGTTTCATCTTTTAACGGATTGATCACTTAGACGATACCACATTCGCACCACCTCCGTGCCAAACATACATGCCCGTATGCATCTCTCATATAAAGGAGGACTACTTCGTCATCCATGCCCAAGTGGGGACATCACATACAGGCATGCATCGTGGATACTCCTGACTATATGAGTACCAAAAGCCACCCTTGGGCTATCAATGCGCATAATCTCACGTTACATTTTTACAGATAAATATCAAAGCCTATCTTAGGCATACAAATTCACCTCATTTTCGCAAGACTAGCCCAAAGGTTATTTTAATTTCTCTAGTAGAAAATAGGTGCCCCACCTTCGCAAGACAACCCGCAGGTTATTTAGTTTCTCTAGTAGGAGAGGGAAAATCATAAAACAAAGAGGTGTGGTAGTTCTAAGTGATACAATTCCAGGTGATTTAAATTTTTAGAAATCAAAATTTATCAATATCATTTATTTTTGATATTTCAGAATATCCTTCACAATGACATTTTGTCATTCATAAGTAAATTCACCCATATCATATTCATAAATCATGTTTTATAATAACACGACGATCAAATGACATTTTGTCATTCATAATGAAATCCACCCCTTCCTTGGGGAGAACATAATCATTTCAATATGCATACATACAGAGGAACACCATTAATTTTGAATGGTCCTACATCAATAGAATCAACGAGACATCAAAATAAAACAAACCATAGTGCAAAATCAAACACTACTACACATAGTACTCTCCATATGAATGTGATTTTAGGGATAAACACATACATCCTAGTTTGGCAGAAAGTATCTCAAATGCAGAATCCAACAAAGCCACTACATGCAATCTCTGAAAAGACAATTTCAACACAAACATGAAAGTGCATGACAATCATGGGTGAACACTAACTTACACCAAAGCAACTAGTCTCATTCGGCTCCAAACAATATTTTTCTTTACATCAAATGCAACTCAAGAAACCCCAAGGCAGACCCTAAACAACTATGTTCCCATCCCAAAACAGTCAAACAAATAACCTTGCCAACAACACCGAAACGAACAAACTATCCTAACCGGATAGCTTAACCAATCATCACTCAAATGTTCATAACTATCACGTTAGAACCCCAAATTGTATACCGTTTGGGGCAATGAAAAGTAGACACCCAGAGGTTTCTAACCATATAAGGCATACCCCATGATTATGTCTATAACAATACAGATTTTACAAACAAAGCAGGCAATCTGTCAGCCTTTGGCTGATTTACCTATTGTCGCTAAAATGAGTATATCTTCCTATACAAAACTCAGATTATGATACCGTAAGATCCTTTAAAAACTAGAATCAAACAGAAATTTTTTGGTATATAGCATGATACTGTACTTACTCAAAATCGCAATCAAACCCCTGTAGAAACCTACACAAATCAGTCCAACTACAAGACGCCCACTTAATGACGGGGCATGCCAGCAAAGCTAACCAGCCATCAAAGGTGGACTTCCAGGAATCAAGTCTAGTTTTCAAGTTAAATATATAGGTACGATCAAAGTCCCTAAGCAGATCCTAGACAATGGATGAAAGAGTTGAAACCTCTACTTGATGTTCAGGATCTCTAGTCCAGTGGTTGATCTCAGCTGTGGACATTACTTATCATTGTGATAATACTTTGGTTGGTTGAGTACCTAGCTAGCCCTTAGAACATTTTGTGTAAAAGTAGCTTCTAGCATTAGATCGCTACATTCGTGGATTCTATTGTGTACTATTTCAATTTGATAAATATGCTAGCCCATCTCACCCTAATAAAAAGTCATCAAACCTTGCAGTCAGAAAACACGATTCGATACTTCTTTTTTTTTCACTCTCTAAGTCGAGTTGTACGTATACCATACATGATTGTTAATGCTCTGAGAAGTTGATACAAATTGAACTCTGTCTCAATCATCTCTTCCCACTTTAGTATCTAAGAAAATTGTAATATAACAAATAAGTTTACAAACTGTCCACCCAAATGTGAGGTCAGAAATCCAAACGAAACAGAGAAAAAGCCTAAGGAAACATCCTATATTCTCATGGTTCAACAACCTACAGGAAAACGAGGCATGTTATCTAGCGTTTCTAATGGACATTTCAACAAACAAAAGACATGTATGCATAAGTTGATATCAAATAGAAGAAACCCTAATTCTAGCTGGCCTGGGAAAGGGAGCGAGGTTGCTGCCTGGGGGGCGAATGTACAATTTTGCCCCCC
This sequence comes from Berberis thunbergii, assembly GCA_003290165.1. Taxonomy (NCBI): domain Eukaryota; kingdom Viridiplantae; phylum Streptophyta; class Magnoliopsida; order Ranunculales; family Berberidaceae; genus Berberis; species Berberis thunbergii. The sequence continues at coordinate 169,201 of QNQO01009801.1, forward strand.
CCAGGCAGCTGGACCCAGGCCAGCAAGAATTACTCTAGAAGAAAACTGTTAAACTAAATTAGAATAGTCCGTAGCAGATAAATATGAACAAATGAACCAATGAAACAATCGATAAAGCTCTCTAAATTCGATCAGATTTTCTCAATTCATCCAAAATCAAACTAAACCCACAATCCAAAATCATCAAATACACACAAATACAGGTCATCACACCACCAGACCAAAATCCAAAACATAATCACACATCCTAACAACAAAACTCACAAACCCCATCATCAAATCCTAAAAATCACCAAGTCCAGAAACAAGGATTACAAGATACAGGGAATAAGAAAACTCACAGTATAAGTGGAGGAGATGAAGAAACTCACCGAATGCATCTCCATCGGACCACCACGTAGCCACAACATCGATTGCCAACACCAACTCACTATATCCACTGCTGATCCCTCTTTTCTTTTTCACATAGCCAATCGCACCTCCACTTCTTCCCTCGTACAAACACCTATCACTGTCAGCCGCCATCAAAGAAAGAAAATGAGAAGGAACAACTCTTCCTGTTGTACAAGAGAAGAAGGAAGGGTTTTTCCTTATATAGTGTGGGTGGCTATTCGCCCCCACTAAAATTTTGAGAGCACCCGCCCTTTAACTTCACAAAATTAAAACCCTAGAATTTTTAAAATTTAAATTCAATTAAATGTAACCCTATTTTATTTTATTCAAAATAAAATAAATTAGTTTTATGAAATTTAGGGGTGTTACATAACCGGACGTGTTTTTCCTATCATCCAAATCTCCGGCATAGTCACTGTCAGTGTTACACAGCAGCTCTCCAACTTCTCATCTCCTATAGAAGACACCTAAGTCCATTGTCCCTTTCAAGTATCTCAACACTCGTTTTGCAGCTTGCATATGCAAATCAGTGGGATTAGCCATATACCTGCTCAACAGGCACACCACAAACATTAAGTCTGGTCTAGTTGTTGTGATATACATGAGACTTCCAATCAATTGCTTGTACATCGTAGCATCAGCCTTATCTCCTTCTCCTTCTTTTGTCAATCTAAAACAAGGAACAATAGGGTTCTTTACTGGATTACCATTTTCATATCCAAACTTCTCAATCAATTCCCGAGCATACTTCTTCTGACTCAAGTAAATTCCTTCTGAGTTTTGCAAAACTTCAACTCCAACGAAGTACCTCATTTTACCTAAGTCTGTCATATCAAACTCATGCTTCATGGAACTTTTAAAACTTTCAAACATGCTTGTGTCGTTCGCAGTGAAGATTAAATCATCGACATATAAGTTCACAATTAAATGTTTACCTCCTTCTACAGACTTGACAAATAAAGTGCGCTCACAACTGCATTTTTTGAACCCTTCCTTGACAAAATATGCATCTATTCTGCTATACCATGCCCGTGGCGCTTGCTTCAAACCATACAATGCCTTATCTGTAAAATTTGTGTTCCTCACCCTTTCATTCATATCCCTGTGGTTGCTCAACATATACAGCTTCATTCAACTCACCATGTAGAAAAACACTCTTGACATCGAGTTGATACACATTCCAGCCCTTTTGAGCAGCTAGAGCCAGCACCATTCGGATAGTATCCCACCTCGCCACAGGAGCAGAAACATATGTATAGTCTATCCCTTGCTGCTGAACATAAACCTTTGCAACTAAATGAGCTTTGCACTTGTCAACAGCCCCATTTTCATTCAGCTTGGTTCTGAAAACCCACTTTACTCCGATCGTTTTAGTTCCTATAGGTAAGGTAGTGAGCTCCCAAGTCTTGTTTCTTTCTATTGCCTCAATCTCTAAGTCCATTGCAATTTTCCATTTATCATTTTTTGCAGCCTCTTCGAAGGAACTTGGATCATCAAGAGCTATGAACATGACAAAGTTATGCACATGCTCTTCTTCTGATAATCCTTCTTCACTCACATAATCATGCATCCATGCTGGTGCTCTTGGGTTTCTTCTTTCAATTGGACTCAAAGCAAGTTCCTCAAGTGAATCACTAGAAGATAAAATAGTTACCCCTTCATCTTGTTCGACAACCACTTCATTCTTAGCTTCTCCTTCACTTTCAAAGGACTCAACTTGATCTTCTTCATTCTCACCCCATTCTAACACATCAAGCCTTTCTTCTTCAATGCTCCTTCCCCAATTCCAGCCTTTATCTTCTTCAAAAACCACATCTCTGCTTACTACGATCTTCGTAGCAATTGGATCAAACAACCTATATGCTTTAGACTCATCACTTATCCCAAGCAATACACATTTGAAGCTTTTGTCATCTAGCTTCACTCTTTTTTGAGTCTTCTTCTATCATTGTTTGTAGGCAAGATGGAGTTTCAGGTAAAACATTAGCCAGTAGTACAAACATTTTGTTTGTAGTCATCCTTGTTTGCATGATTAGCCCCTTCTTGGGATGATACAGTTTACACTCTCCATGTTGTATCAAAATAGCCAATCCCTTCTCTTGTAGCTGCCCAACACTCATTAAATTGTTCTTTAAATTAGGAACGTTGAAAACATCAGTGACTATCTGTGTTGTACCACTGATTTGTAGCCGAATGTTATCTTTTCCCATTAATGCTATTATTGAGTTATTTCCGAGCTTCATTGAATGTCTGAACTGCTCATCGAGATTAGAGAACCACTGTTTATTCCCACACATATGATTACTGCACCTGGAATCAAGAAACAACACTTCTTTTCATTTTGAATTGTTGGCTTCCACATAAGACATTAGAAGCATCTCCCCTTCTTCAGCAAAATTGGCTCCTTTCTCCCAACTAGGGCATTCATATTTAAAGTGCCTTAGTTTATGGCATTTGAAACACTCCACCATGGCTTTGTTGAAAGGTTGTTTGCCTCTGCCCCTTCCTCATCCTCGAATTGGTCCTCGACCTCTTCCTTCAAACCTCTCATCATAAGTAATCTTTAGGGCTTGTTCTTTTTAATCATGACGGTTCATTCTCTGTTCATGCACCAGTAAACTAATTTGTAACTCATTGATTGTCAGCTCATCTAGATTATTGGATTCTTCTACTGAGCATACCACATAATCAAATCTTTTGGTCAACGACTTCAAGATCTTCTCAACAATCACCACTTCTTCCATCTTTTCTCCATGTATTTTCATCTTGTTTGTAATTGAGAGAGTTCGAGCAAAATACTCATCCACCTTCTCTCATTCCCTCATCTGGAGAACTTCGAACTCCCTTTGAAGTGCCTGCAACTGAGCACACTTCACTCTTGTTGTTCCCTGGTACTTCTGCTTCATCGAATCCCAAATGCTCTTTGTTGTCTCCTTATTGAGGATCGTTTCCATAATGGTTCTGTCAATAGCCTGAAAGAGGTAATTCTTTACCTTTAGATCCTTTAGACGTTGTTCCTCAATGGTATTTCGTTGTACCTTAGTTGCCGTCTGCAACTGTAAGAATCCCGCTCTCCACCAAACTCCAATATTCTTTTGACTGGAAAAAATTCTCCATGAGCATGGCCCAATGGTTGTAATGACCATCATACCTTGGTATCGCAGGCTGAACAAAAATACCTTTTGTTGCCATCTCTCGTTCACTATTTTCTCACTTTTTGTGTTTGCTCCCTCCTTGCTTTCTCTCGTTGGGAAACTGCAGTTCCTAAACTTCACTCAATCAGGCCCCTTGTTGGAGCTATGATACCAGAATTGTTGAAATCAAGAACTCTAAGCAAATAACTCTAAGTAATTGAAAGAACAACTCTATTAACTCTTGAAGCAAATCAGCTGGCTTGTATAGCCTTACAAGATAAAGAAAACAACCCACGTTTGATCTCTATTGAAAACATGGTAACAGCTAATAAATAAGTCAAATCCTAACAGAAAGTCCCTATTCAATAGGGATTATTGACTGAACTTTGAATAAGTAAACTCTTAACTAAACTCCCAACTCCAACAGACCCTACACTACAAAAAACGTAGTCTAAAACGGCACTCTCAAGGCGGCGTTTCAAAGGAAGCGCCGGTAAAACAGAATCAATAACGGCGTTTAGGATACCAAGCGCCGATAATAAACTGGGCGTAAAACACTGTCGGCGTTTTTACTTAAGCGTCGGTAAAGATCGACCTAAACCAGCGTTTTGGGAGTGAAGCGCCGGTATAAAGATACCAATACCGGCGTTTATTAACAGAAGCGCCGATACTGATAAAAACTAAAATATTTTTTTTTGGCAAAACGCCGTATTAGATGTAATTAAGCGCCGGTAAAGAGTGAACAATGCCGGCGCTTTTAGTGAAGCGCCGGTACAGAGTGACTTGGACCAGCGTTTTCGTGAAAGCGCCGGTAATGACAGCTATTACCGGCGCTTCTTCTTCAAAGCGCCGGTAATAAACTGGGCATAAAAAATGCCGGCGTTTTTACTGAAGTGCCGGTAAAGATCGACCTAAACCGGCGGTTTGGGAGTGAAGCGCCGGTATAAAGATACCAATACCGGCGTTTATTCACAGAAGCGCCGGTACTAATAAAAACTAAAATATTTTTTTTTTTGGAAAACGCCGTATTAGATGTAATTAAGCGCCGGGCAAGATAAAAAACTCTCCATCCTAGGGCTGGGCATCCCATCCTGAAATCCCAATCCCGATCCCGTCCCGTCCTGATTTTTTCAGGTCTTAAGGGGATTGAATAATTTCATCTCGTCTCGATCTAGAATGGGATGAGAATATTTTCAATACTGCCAACCCTGTCCCGTCCCAAGCTAATTTTTCACTCTGGCATTGATGAGTATTTTCTAGAATACATCCCTCAACTTTCTGCCATTTAAACATTTAGAAATACTACAATGCAGGTTTGGTAGCATATTTTTTGCAGTTACCTATTACATAATTACTACATGAATATTAAACTCTCTCAAAGTTCAATTTGTATCTGATTTTTTTTCTATTATCTTCCTAGCTACTAGATCATCAGATGATGGAACATGTGGTATCTTGGATATTAGGAATACCTATGCTAGTCCTCGCATTTACATTCCAAAGCCTTCAGATGCTATCACTTATTTGTTTCAAGTTTACATAATGTGTTTTGGTTGGTTGGTTGGCTGGGGTTTTTGAAATTTGGTTACTGAAATCTTAACTTGTAATTATATGCAGGGAAGAGCAATGGTCCCTCAACTAGCAATGTTCCCTCAACTAGTACTGATCCACCAAGCCACCAAATATTGTGCTGTGCATATAATGCTAGTGGAACGGTTTTTGTCACTGGTAGCTCAGATACCTATGCAAGGGTAAAACTGAGTGTTATTCTTTACGTTGTGTACATTATGTTTGTTTAAACTTGTTCTTCTATATTTAGCAAATATATTGTTCAAGATTGAAATGCACTGTTGGATGCATAGTTTCTTCTTCAAGAATAAGCAATTTGCAGGTGTGGAATGCTTTGAAGTCTAACACAGATGAGTGCAAGCAACAAAATTATGAGATTGATTAAAGAAAATGAAATGCATATAATCAGAGCATGCTAATCTCGTCCCGTCCCGTATCGATCCCGTATGAACGGGATGGGATAGGGATGGGTTTATCGATCTCGTCCCATCCCGTCCTGTATCGATCCCGTATGAAGGATGAAGGATGTTGACCTTCGGTTGACTCCGCTGGTGGTCTATCTGCTGACTTTCCCTCGGCTGAATGCTCACGGGGCCATCCAGTTGAGCACGCCAGATTGTCTGGGTTCCCTTTATGATGATTTCAAATCCGGTATGAACGAGATGGGATAGGGACGGGTTTATCTTGTCCCATCCCATCTCGTGCCTACCCCTACTTCAACCCATTCTGCTGATGAAAAAAAAATTATATTTTCTACAACGCCGCTTTGGATGTTACAAGCGCCGGTATTGGTTACCCTTAACCAACGTTTGTGTTATGAAGCGCCGGCCGAGATAAAACCCCGCCATCCTATCGCAAACAGAATTGTGTTTTTTTTAAATGCCCATAGTGGCTGTAAATAAGCGCCGGTCAAAATCTTACACTATCGGCGCTTTAAAACAAAAGCGCCGGTTAAGTGTAACCACTACCGGCGCGTTATTTAAGAAGCGTCGGTAACGAAAAAAACCCGCGCTGGTAACGATTAAAAACCCGCAAAATAAAATTTTGGGTTAGAAAACGCCGGTTTAGATGTAAAAAGCACCGGTAAAGATCTAACAAGACCGGCGTTTCGTGTAGAAGCGCCGAGAAAGAGCGAAAAAAAACCCGCGAATTATCCCGCTAATAAAAATAAAATTTAGTTTTCAAAACGCCGTATAAGAGGCTGAAAACGCCGGATTAGAGATTTTATAAAATCTCTACAGCGCTAACAAACCGTCGATTCCATTCCCTTCTTCGATTCCCTCCTTCCTGCGATTCCATTCCCTCCTTCCTCCTTCCCTCTCCTTAGCGCTTCGTGACTTCGCTCATTCCGTCTTCCCTCCTTCGCTCTCCGTCTCTCTGTTGAAATCTGTCGAATACTGTGGTGGTGGTGGTGGTACTCATTCAAGAGCATGCGAATAGCAACCAAAGAGAAGAAGCTCAAGGTACAATCGAATCTCGATTTTATGATTTCCAAATATAGGGTTTTTGGTTTTTAATTTTTGATGAATCGTTCTTTTGTAATCGATTTCGATTGGTTTTTGGTACTAACTTTTGTTCTAATGGGTACTAACTTTTGTAATCGAATGGGTATGATGTTTCGATTGCTATTAATAATGGGTGTGATCATTCTATGAATAAATTTATATCAATGGGGTTTGAGTGAACATTTGATACTCTCAACTTGATTTGGGATGCCACCTCAAGAAGTGTTTTCAAGCAAAGAATGTAGTAGCTAGGTTTTCCTTTTCACTTTTTACAGATGACATTCTTAATTAGGTGAGGAAGGAAGAACATATTCCGATTTATTGCTGAGGGAATTAGAGGTCCAAAGAGCTCCATTGAGGAAATTTCTTCGTTACACATGTCAGGAAACGAGTCAGAACTTGTGCTTTGGAATTAATATGGTACTAAATGCGAATGCATCATAAATGAATGACATTGATTGTGAATGGATGCTCAACGTTTCCTCGGGCGTGGAATGGGTAGTGGAGTTAGAATTTTTGATTTCTATGTGAAGGGATGATTTGTTTGTTTTGTGTTTGCTATGTTAAATCATCTTTTGCTCATTTTTCTTTACGTGGAGTGGTGGTGTTGTTTAGACGAATGTCAAGGGCATGTTGACTATTTTTTTTTAACATATATTATGTTATGGATGTAGTTGTAATTATATCTTATGTGATACAATGCAGTTTGACTAGAATATTTATGATAGCACGATTGCTTATTTTATACGCATTATGTTATCTAAAAAGTGCTGGAGATGCTTTCTGTAGGTTGAGATGTCTATTGTGAGTTATTATATTCTATTTAGCCTAATCATGTTAAGTGTGCAAGTGATAATTGATTGTGTATGTACATTTCATCTCTACATTGCATTTCCGGTAGAATATTCTTGATAGTGTGAAATTCAAATATTAAAGATGTTTTTATATTTGGGTTCATATATGCAATTATTGATTCCTATTGCGAGGTAGTATATTTTGAGTAGGAGATACATGATAGCATGTTGTTTCTTTTCGGGCATGTCATTATATCTATAAATGAGTTGTATTTTGGTTATACCTTTTATTTTAATATATGATTGGAAATTGTTGTGCCTTAGTATATGGGTGATGACAGGATATAAGCCATATCACATTTTTGTGGTGTGTGCTTTTGTTGTCAATGCATTATTCTATGAGAAAAGCTTAGTAGTGTGAAACTGATATCATAGACCTTGTGATGTATGTGTTCAATTCTTCGTTTTTATTTTTATTGGAAATAAATATTATTACATTTCCAGTTGGAGGTTGTGTTTTTTGCTTAGGTTGTGAAGGACTTGTAGTAGTTGAGTGGGTGTTGTTTCTTATTCTCGTTCCTTATTCCTTAGGCTTAACTTTTTAATTTAGTTTAGTTGTATATGGAATTTCACAAAAGTTTCATGTGATATAAAGTGTGGTTTGATCATCTAGCTCCTTTGTTTCTCTCAATTGTGTTTACAATTCAAGATAGTGTTTGTAGGATGGTCATTTGTAGGATGGAAATTTTATGTTATGCACTGGTTGCTCTTTACATGATTAAAGCCAACTTTTTCTTTAGGTTTTATTTAGTTATCATTTTTATACATTTATCTCTTTTTTATTTTACTTAATTTTTCGGTTTCACTTTGATATGTAAAAACATGATAGGGATTTAATGGCCACGTTGGACAAAAGCTGGATGGATATTGGGAATCGTTTAGACCCCAACTATATAAGAGGAGTGGAAAAATTTCTTGATTTTGCGTTTCCGCACACAAAATCTGGGAACCTCATATATTGCCCATGTAGAAAGTGTTTCAATGGTCGTCTAAAGACAAGGGATGAAGTTAGAGAAGATCTGATCATAAGTGGCATACTTCGTGGTTACACATATTGGGACTTTCATGGTGAAGATAGACATGCTACCACAGGCAGTGAGGATGACGAGTTAGAGCTTGATAATGAGGTTGAATGTGATGAAATAGACGCGTTGATAGCGGATACTTTTCCAGAGCTTAATCATGAGAATGTCAGCGATCAAAGATATGAGACAGAGACTACTAGCAATACAGGACCACAAAATGAGGGTGAAAGAATTTTGAGGGTCATTCAAAATGCCAAGACTAGCATATATCCTGGGTGCGACATTTCTTTATTGTCTTTCATCTTAAAACTTTTACATATTAAATGTGTTGGGGGAATGAGTAAGAAAGCCTTTACCATGTTGCTTAAGGAGTTAAAGAAAGTTTTTCCTAAAGGTGAGACGCTACCAAAGTCCTACTACGAGGCTAAAAAGATTATTCAAGATCTTGGGTATTCATATGATAAGATAGATGCGTGCATCAATGATTGTGTTTTATTTCGCAAAGAACATGCTTACGCAGAGTATTGCCCAACTTATGGAGAATCGAGGTTGAAAAAAATTGATTGTGGAGATAATGATGATGATGAGGAGTCTACTGGATATTCTAATAAGAGGAAACGAGTCTCACGAAAGATTTTGAGCCACTTTCCTTTAAACCAAGGCTTCAGAAAATGTTCATGTCTTCCAAATTGCTTCTGAAATGAAGTTCACCATGATAACTGTATTAGAGATGACAATCTAGCACATCCTGCAGATTCAAAGGCTTGGAAACATTTTGATCAATTGTATCCTGACTTTAGTGTTGAACCGAGAAATGTGAGACTTGGATTGGCAAGTGACGGCTTCAATCCGTTCAGCAACATGAGTCTATCATATAGCATGTGGCCTGTTGTTTTGATACCATATAATTTGCCCCCATGGATATGCATGAAATAAACAAATATGATTTTGTCTTTGCTTATTCCGGGAGAGAAAGCTCCTGAAAATGACATTGATATTTACTTACAACCATTAATTGATGAGTTAAAAGAATTATGGGAAGAAGGCGTGGATACATTTGATGCATCCAGTAAGACAACCTTCCAAATGAGGGCAACCTTGTTATGGACTATTAGTGACTTTCCAGGTTATGCAGTTCTCTCAGGATGGAGCACTAAAGGATGTTTAGCATGCCCAGTTTGTAACGTGGAGACATGTTCGAAGAGATTAGTGTATGGAAAGAAACAATGTTATATGTGTCATCGAAGATTCTTACCACCGGATCATAAATGGCGTGATAACAAACGCGACTTTGATGGTAATAAAGATCTAAGACCTCCACCATTGTTTATGTCGGGTGATGATATTCTCTAGCAAATGCAAGACGTAGACCAAATAACATTTGGCAAGGGGAAGAAACAAGCCGAGGGAAGCGAGCATCATAATTGGAAAAAAAAAGAGTATATTCTTTGATCTTCCATACTGGAAAAATTTGCTTATTCGTCACAATCTAGATGTTATGCATATTGAGAAAAATGTGTGCGATAATGTGATTGCGACATTGCTAGGAGTTTCGACAAAAACAAAGGATAATCTCAATTCCCGTTTGGATTTGCAACATTTAAAGCTTAAAGAAGAGTTACATCCAATTAAGAAAGATGAGAACACTTATTTACTCCCTCCCGCCCGCTATACTTTGTCATCCGATGAGAAGAGTCGTGTGTTACAAATCTTGAAAGATATCAAGGTTCCAGATGGTTTTTCTTCAAACATATCCAGATGTGTTAACTTAAAATAAAAAAGGTTAATTGGCCTAAAAAGTCATGATTGTCATGTTCTTCTCCAACGACTACTTCCACTTGCTATTCGAGGCATATTGCCAGATGATGTGTGTGATGCCTTGCTCGGCTTGAGTAGTTTATTCGTTGATTTATGCTCAAAAACTCTTCAAGTTGAGGAACTGAAGAGAATAGAAATGAATGCTGCAATTACGTTGTGTCGTTTAGAGATGTTATTTCCACCATCATTTTTTGATGTGATGGTACACTTACCGATCCACTTGGCAAATGAAGTCAAGATTGCTGGTCCTGTTCAATACCGTTGGATGTATCCCATTGAGAGGTACATATATTTTCATTGTTGCAATTACCCACAAATAGGCCTTGTTTGAGAACTATACTTATACTTCCAAATGTAGTATATATTCTTTGTAACTGTTTTACCTATAAATATATGAAAGGGTTATGTTCATTGCGTTGCTATTTTATGGTTATATTTTTCTTACATGCTGGTTAAGAAGTCATATGCTTCAATTGTAAGTATGATCAGTAGACATTTAATATTTCCTGTTGGCCCTACCACTACTCCTGCACCTGAAGCACCTGCTCCTAGTAATAACAATGCTACTGAGAGCTCCCATCCAGAAGACGGTAGTTTTCTTTTCATATCACCTTTATATGTGTATGCTAATTGGTAATTAAAGTATTGTTGTAAATGTCATTTTAACCGAAGTTGTAATCTTTGTATACAGATGAAGAAGGTAGCATTTCTCTATGAGTGGTTGTGGTGGTACACATTCAATCAGCTAAGTTGTGTCTGAAATCTCTTTAGGCATTTTTTGTTTTGTTTTGTTTTGTTTTTCTTTTTAAGTTCTTTTTACTGAATCGGTAAGTCCGTAATAAGGCTTTCTTTTTCTATCAAATCAAAACTACAACATTTTAACCGAAGTCCGTAATATTGTTTTATATAAGGAGTTGGTTAAGTACTATATTTTACTGGTATAAAAAATAGCATACTGTAGTTTCTGGGTGAATATTCTCACATGCATATCTCTTGAAATTTTTTGTTTCTTAGTATGACTTGAAGAGTTGAGACATGTCTTAAATAAGGTATCAACATTTGAGATTTTTGTTGGTGTTTTTTTTGCATGCAAATGAGATTGATCCAGTATGCAATCCGACCCTAATGTGTCTATTTCCTTAACATTTGGATGTTGATCATTTTTAGAGAAGGTTGTACAAGCAGAGTGGAGGAGGTGAACATTTTGCAAAGAGACGTCTTGAAGGTAATTCTAGCTAATTTTCTGCAGTCTTCTCGTTGCGTTTCGGTGTAAATTTCTGTTGTGAAATCTGAAACCTGGAGCATGTATTTGGGGTGTTCTGAAATCACTGAGGCTTTACTGTGTTGTGGTTTGTTCTTTGGCTTCATAGAATGCCATATCTTATATTGTCTTCATTTTCTCCTTTTTGCTTGTTCTTCGAGGAGATGGCATTTTTTCGAACCAAATATCCTAGTTTTTTGTTGGTAACATTGCTTATCCTGATTATTGATGATGCATTTTATGGGGTAGAAAAAGGCAACATTCACAAATGAAATTGCTTGATTGTATCTTCACCACTGGTGGACATGTCAGCCATAATTTCTTGTAGGACAATGCACCGTGGTGTGAAAAGCTCTCCCACAAGAATCAAAACTACTCTGTCGCTGCAATATTATATGGTTGACTGATCAGTGTTCATTCTAGTTGCAGAAAAAAGATAATCAGTTAATTGAAAATAATTGTATTAGACTGCGAGTTCCTGTTTGCTTTGCAAAAATTGAAAATAATTGTATTCACTGTTTTGTACATCAGTTAATTGTTCTAAAGGGGCTAGTATGCCAGGACTTGTATCAGTAACAGGTTAACGTGCACCCATTGATGGACCTCATGAGTCGTGATACAACACGGTAAAAAACAGTGTCATGAATCCCAACCCTTTTGTAATCAATAGTTACGTCTACGGTGCAAATATTACGTAGTCTGTAGCAGCCATAATTTTCATATCAAGGGTGTGTTTAGTTCAAGAAGAGAAATATTGTGAAACAGTGAGAAAGGCCATGCTTAGTTTAATTTTTGGTTTTGCTGACTTTTTAAGATTAAAAATTATCTAATTGCATTTAGGTTTATAGTATTCATAAAAGCAAAATGTTGTAGGTTCTTGACATTTTGTTTATGGGAAAAAATGATTTTATTTTCTTCTTCAAACATTTACATATGAATCTTGATCTATTGGGACACCTCGAACTCCAGTGTGTGCTTCTCATCGAAATACGTACAGTGGAATATAACAACATTAGTTTTCTTTGATGGAAAAATTATTAATGACCAAGCAATCAGGCCTCTTTGGTTATATGAAGTTTTTTCCCCGAGTGTGTCGTGCCAGTCCATAGAAAATTGTCCTTTGCATCTTATTCAAGTATGTATGAACATGTTGTATGATGTGTTTCATCCATTCGCTGTTTGCTGTGCAGAGATGTTTTGGAGCTCAAGAAGCAATAAAAGTTAAAGATGGGGAAGCAGATGCTTATATTTCTGAAATTGAGGTGTGCAGGGATTTTAATTTGTGATTCCTCATTGTGATCTATATTTCTGGAAGTTAATAATGACTATAATTACGGTAGTTCTATTTATGCCTTTGTAGACCGTTGGTCAAGCATACGAAGACATGCAAACACAAAATCAGCATTTGGTGCAGATGGTTGCCAGCAGAGACGATTACAATATTAAGGTCTTCTCTCTTAACTTCCTTTTATTTACCTCATTCATTGTGCACTTGTATGGTTTATGTGACAACTCCCGGTTACATGTATACGTACATGTACTGCAAAGTGCATAGGCATCAATCCCCAGGAAGGTGCGTAGGCATCAATCGGTAGCAAAGTGCATAGGCATCAATCCACAGCAAAGTGCATAGGCATCAATTCGCATCGAAGTGCATGTGAGTCCATGTTTTTGTTGGCACTTACTTTTCTTTAGTTCCACTTTTAATCTTGTCCTGCATTTGAGTCACACTCTTCCTCATAATATCTACTTCTCAAACTAGCAAATGTTGTTATTAAAGGTATGTCCGTGCATTCTAAAAGTAATTTCTTTAATAACAATTGTTGTGGATGAAAGTAATTTCTAAAAGTAATTAGAGATTCATTTATCAATATAACAGACCTTAAGTAATGAGCATTAACGCAGCGCAAATCCCGAATGAACACCGGACTGCCCAAATCAACCGGCATACACACGCTCCAACCGCATGTTGCTGCATCTCAGCATGTCAACGCTGCGACAGACAGCAGCAATGCGTCCTAGCATCAGCAACAACAGCAATGCAGCGCAGCAGCAGCAGCAGCAGCAACGCAGCGCAGCAACAGCAGCATCAGCAACAGCAACAGCAACGCAGCAGCATCAACGCAGCGCAGCAACAGCAGCATCAGCAACAGCAACAGCAACAGCAACGCAGCGCAGCAACAGCAAAAGGATACGCTCTGTTTTGCGAGAGCCCATCCAGTTCCGTTCCACAAATTCCCCCAGGTTAAACCATGACACTCTGTTTTGCAACAGAGTGCTCTGCCTACGCACAACATCTGCCCCTGACCGCAAAAACAGTCCGCAAACAGGTAGCATTCAGACCTCAGGGGTGATTGGATATGCTTCTCTTGTTGCAGAATATGCGCAATCAGCTTTCTTCTTTGAGAACTGATTTTAGATTGTTTAAGTTCACCTTTGTAGTTGTTACATTCTAGATGAAATGATGTTGAGCATTTGGTTGATTATTTGCAGGATGGGGAACAAATGAGAAGTTGATCATATCAATACTGGCTCACAGAAATGCAAAACAGCGCAAACTTATTCGAGAAACTTATGCTGGAATTTATGGAGAAGATCTCCTCAAGGCATTGCAAGAGGAACTTTCAAGTGATTTTGAGGTTGGTTAATTCGAAACTGCCATTTTTTTCCTTGATTGATGTGCAAATTTTTTACTAATTAAAGCTTAAGATTTTGAACTTTAAAGTGTCTGCATATCTATTAACTTGACAATTTGTTCAGAGATCTGTGCTTTTGTGGACTTTGGATCTTGCTGAACGTGATGCTTACTTAGCTAATGAAGCTACAAAGAAGTGGACTGCTAGCAACCAGGTTCTGTTGGAAATAGCTTGCACAAGGTCTCCACATGATTTGTTGTTGGCTAGACAAGCCTATCATGCTCGCTTCAAGAGATCCCTTGAGGAAGATGTTGCTGCTCACACAACAAGGGACTTCCAAAAGGTAGAGTTTTACTTGTTTGATGACTCTATTCTTAACATGATGGTTATCCTCTCAATATTTTTTTTTGCAAATCTATTTCCTCCTTTACCAGAGGAAAGTTCAAAGCAATCCAAGTTCTCTTCCATTGGTACACGTTTCAAGGTAAATGAACTTTCCTCAGATCAAAACACTAAATTATTGATAATAAGATCTTACAGGCTCTGTGTGATCATTGCATCATGAACCATATTGCAGCAACGACTTCAATCATTAATGGAAACTCTGAGCACGACAGAGCCGCATTACATCAGATGTTGCTGGAGTAGCACCGTCTGGCAAGGCGTATTCTTATCCTGGAAAAATGTTAGATGATGATGCTGTGTCTGCAAATAGTTCTTCTGGTAGGTAAGGGTACTGTAATGAACATTTTTGAGTTTTTTTCCTTGACCATTTTATAAGGTTAACGCATCAAATATGAACTAATGGTAGGGTTGAGTTAACTTTTTATTCTGAGTTTAGTTAGATTTTCCCTTTTCGCAGTATCCTGAAGAGTGATCACCAAAGCAACGTGGACTATGCTTGGAATGAAGTAAGAGGAAAACTTTTCGGTGCACTTGATGCTGTTCAACATGACAAAAGTTTAAGACATAGAATGGATGAATATGAAAAATACAAGGATGTATAAGGATGCACTGCCTATATATGTTGCAGGTCTTAATATATGGTTGTTACTGTAGAAAATTATAGTGTGCTTTGAGTTTATTTGTTACTGAAGGAGATTTTAGTAGATGATATGAAATTACAAAATTTACAGTCTATTGTTTCCGTCCCAATGACAGGTTTTTATTTTTATTTTTATTGATTTTTTTTTCCGTATGTTAACATAACCGGCGCTTCCAAAGCGCCATTAAAATGTAGGTTTTTTTACAGATTTGTTAAGACAACCGGCGCTTTAAAAGCGTTGCAAAAAATATTGTAAAATATTATTTTTACATAACCGGCGCTTTTAAACTGCCACTAAAAGCTATAAGTACGGCGTTTCCAGCCAAAAGGAAATGTAATATCCATTTAATTAGCGGCACTAATATAATCTTTGGCGGCGCTTTAAAAGCGCCGCAACTGATCACTTTTAACCGGCGCTTTACAATAAGCGTCGTTAATCTTTTGGCGGCACGTACCTTTGCTGGCGCTTTTCGGCGCTTTTCAAAATGTCGTTAATGCTCTAAACCGGCATATGTTTAGCTTTATCGGCGCTTTGGGAAACGCCGCTTAAAACAAATTTGTTGTAGTGCTAATTAATTTTACATTATGTATTTAGCCCCCAATTCTCCCCATTTCAAGCATACAATTATGAAAAATAACTCAAAAGTTTCAAATTCCTTACCTAAATCAATACCATCCAACTTTAGCCAAATTGAAAACACAGCAATAAATGGGGAAGGAAATAAACAATTCCCAAATCAGTCACTTACCTTATCAATCCCTGAAACCCAAATGGAAAGTTCGCGAGGAGAAAACGGTACAACTGTGACGGTAGCTCCTCTTACAGCAGAGTTTTCTTCTCTGAGCAAGAATGGCAAGTGTTTTCAATTCCCTAATTTGACTTCTCCTTCATTTATGAGTGAGATATCTGAAAATGGAGTTTCTATTGCTTATGTCGAGGAAATGGGCGAGGAAACCAACGAGGGGAGTGAGGTGGAGGGAGGGGAGCCATTCACTCCCCTCAAGATGCGTACGTTGACTTTTCTTACACACATCTCGAGGGGAGTGAATGGCTCCCCTCCCTCCACCTCACTCCCCTCACTGGTTTCCTCGCCCATTTCCTCGACATTTAGAATTCCCCTTTCACTATTTGTTTGCAAGCAATACCCAAAATGTGGGTAACGTGAGTAACGGAGAAGAAGAAGGAAGCTTTAGAAGGTGGGTTTCATGCCCTAATTCTAGGATGGGCTTCGGAGATTTACAAAAACTATTCCCAACTTTGGGGCCAAATTATTTTTAACCTGAGCCTAGCATAACTTCGAGTCCAAATCTAAAAGGCCTTGACCAAATGAATATAAGCCTGCCCCCAAGTCAAATAATGTCTCACAGGACCGAGCCCTCTCTTTGAGCCCGATGGACATCTCCCCACAAAAGAATAGCTTGGCCCAGGATCTTGAAATCAACATTGTGGGGACAACCCATCAACAAAGAGTTATAGTGGCAAAATTATCTCTAGAAAAAGGAATCTAGAGATCACATATGGGTTTCCTCTTCTCCATTTGGATATTAAAAAAAAAGGCCAGCAGTATTTTGTTACTTTTTCGAAGGAGGAACAAACAGAAAAAATGAACTTATCAGATATAAGTCAGGAACAAGAAATTGCTTTGAAAAGGCCAAAAGTGGTGAGAGATAATAGTGATTTCAGGCAAGAAGAAAACTTGAAGTTTTTCAAGACACGTTGCTTACTTGGCCCCCGAGTTGCACATGAGTTTGGAATTTTTAGTAATGGGACCAATGGTGCATCCAACAATCCAAATGGCACATCTTAGATGAATAGGAGAAATAAATCAGTTTGGAACTCGGATAGACATGCAATAAAGAAGGAGATGCAGCTAATGATAACAAGTGGCAGAGGCAGTCAAAAGAAATAGCTAGGCATTAAGTTACATCCTACACTCTCAACTCTGTAAGTGAATTCGGAAGAGCCATCGTTGGGAAGCGGGAGTGCCAGTGATTTATTCTTTTATTTAATCCCACCCGATGAGGTACACTTTTTCTTTCTAAAAGTAGTTTCTTTTGCTACTTTTAATCTCTTGCATGTTATTTCTGTCATATTTATGTTTTCACTATATCACCTTCTTAACACACAATGTGGTTTGTTGCTTAGTCAAAATTCTTCTCATTTTAATCATTCTGATGAGGTTTTAGTGGTGGCTTCTCCTAAAAACCCATCACAAGAGAAATAATTTGTTCATGGAATTGTTGGGGACTGGGCTCCTCCTCTACAATTCATTATCTGCGGACCCTCATTAAGGAGTAAAATCATGATGTGATCTTTTTAATGGAAACCAAAGCATCGTGTTAACTTTGTAAAAAACAGTATTAATTTTGCTCAGTCATGTAGTTGAATGAGTGGGTAACTTTGGGGCTTAGCATTACTTTGGAAGAAAGATGTGAACATTAACATTATTGTTCCGTCTCAAGATTTTATACATGTTTCTCTTATAGACTATCATGCTAATGTACCGCGGTTTGTGTCTTTTGTCTACTGCAATCCGAACTCTAGGCTTCGGGATGGTTTTTGGGAATCTCTGCAAAGTCTAGGATCTTATATCATGTCTACCTGGCTTATTTTAGTGGATTTTAACGCTATGCACCATTCAAATTAGAATCTAGGAGGCAAGAATATAAATAAGAAACAATCCACTAAACTCCAATATTTCATGGATACCTTTGGTCTCATTGACCTTCCTTACAAGGGTGTTAAGTTCATTTGGACCAATAAGAGAATAGGTAAAGACCATATTAGGGAAAGAATCGATAGGGCTCTGTATTGCACTAATTGGAATCAGTTGTTCCCAAATACAAACCAGTCTTCTGTTTTCACTCATTCTTCTGACCATAGAGTCATCATTCTTGACCTTTACAACAAGCAAAATAAGGGTAACAAACATTTCAGATTCCTTGAGATGTGGTCCAGAGACCCAACGTGTCAAAACCTTGTTGAAGATGCATGGACAAATATCTCTGAATCATCTCCTCATCATGCTCGTCCCCAACTCACCCCCCTCCTTTGGGCTCCTCAATAAACTCCATAAGCTCAGACACAATCTTTCTTTATGGAATAAAGAACATTTCGGTAATATTTTCCATCTCATGAAGGGGGTTAAAAATTAGATTGACCAGTTACTCACTCTCCCGATTATAGAGCAAAACACACTCCAGTTGGTTAATCTCAATAATTTCCTGGAAGAACTCCTGATTAGATAGTAATATTATTAGCAACAACATTCCAGAAACAATTATGTTTCTCTCGGGGATAAGAACAATAAGTTTTTCCATACCTCCACCATTCTGAAAAGTAAGAAAAATTCCATTACTAAACTCAAGTACATGGAGGGTCAGTGGGTTTCTGATACAAAAGGTGACAACCCTTATAAAAGACTACTTTCAAGATATTTACACCTCTTCTGAACCAAACTCTAACTCGAAAATTCTTCAACTTTTTCAGCCATGTATTAGTAGTGAGGAAAATAACATTCACACTTCTATACCAGCAGATGAGGAGATATCCTTTGGGAACCTCAAAGCTCCAGGGCTAGATGACTTTCAAGCGATCTTCTTAAAAAAACTGGAATATTGTCAAAGAGGACGTCATCAATACGGTCCAACATTTTTTTTTTATTAATAAACACGTTTCCCCAGTGGGGAATTTCACATACATAGCACTCTTTCCCAAATTCCCCAATCCAATTCAAGTTTCACAATTCAGATCCATCAGCCTTGTAACGTATATGCTACAAAATCTTCTTTAAAATCCTAGTAAACCGCCTTAAAGTCCTTCTCCATAACATCATATGTCTCTTTCAAGGGGCCTTTATACCAGAGCGCCTTATTGGAGATAATACAGGGCAGTTCGGGAGGTGATGCATAAATTTAAGAAATTCAAAATAAGGAAAAACGGATGGATCAACATCAAAATGGATATGGCTAAGGCTTACAATAGGGTCATTGGGGTTTTCTTCTGGAGGTTTGTTCCGTTTTGTATTTTTCTAGTGATTTGAATAGCCTTCTTCACTGTTGTCTCTCCTCAGTGGCTTATAATCTCCTCATCAATGGGAAATCTGACGCTTTTATTAAACCAAGTAGAGGTATAAGACAAGGGGACCCTCTCTCCTTTTTCTTATTCATTACTTTTGCTGAGACGCTTTCTAAAATGATGATGACGAAAGCCCAAGCCAATGGGGACATTAATGGTTTTAAAGCAAGAAGATTCTCTCCAGGTATCAATCACCTTATGTTTGTAGACGACTTTATACTTTTCCGCAAAGCTTATCTGGATCAATGCCACCGAGTTAAGGATATCCTTAAGGATTATTGTGAGGTATCTGGTCAATTGATAAACTTGATAAATCATCCATTCTTTTTACCCCTAATGTCCACCATAGACACCAGTTTATGATCTTATGGGTGTTGGGAATGAGAGCTGTAAACATAAAAGAAAAATATTTGGGCCTCCCATTTACTCTCTCCGGAAGCAAAACCCAAGATTTCAACTATTTGATTAATAGGGTAAAAAATACATTGCCGGTTGGAAATGTAAGCTACTGTCTCAGGCAAGTAGAACGACTCTCATTAAATTAGTGTCTTCTTCTATCCCCATTTATCGTATGCAATCTTTCATGATCCCAGTGGCTATTCTCAAAAAGTTGGATTATTTAAATATGATGTTTTGGTGGAGGGGAACTAAGAATAGTAAAACCCATTTTCTAGCTAAGTGGGATCTAGTGTCTGCTCCAAAAAATATGGGCAGGGTTAATATTCAGTTGTCTGTACCTAAAAATCTTGCCCTGTTGTCCATGATGGTGGTCAGAATTCTAGAGCGGCTAGAGGACCTTTGGCCAACACTTCTCAAGTCCATATATTTCAAAAACTGCAGCCTTTTCCAAGCCCTTTTCACCAAAATGGGTTATTATTTCCTTTGGAGGAGCTTAGGGAAAACTCTTAATACTCTTAAGAAGAGATTATTGTGGACGGTAGCAAATGTGGAGTCTTTCAACATTTGGGAGGATCCGTGGCTAACTGATTTTGTTCTTTTAAGAGACTATGTGCAACCGAATACCCTCTCTCTTTTTGATTCCGTAAACACTACACCATAAATGGTAATTTATAACACACTAGCTTTGTTTCGAAAATTTTCTTGCAAATCATGGCATTACGAATATTAGTAACACTTCAAAGAATATAATTTGTGGATGCATAAGCTTAAAAAACACAAATTAAATCATTATGGGCACTAGTAAGAAGTTAATTATATACAGATAAAGGTCAACATGTATTAGAAGAATCATTAGAGGCCAGAAGAGGATATAAATTAGTAAGATTATTAAAACTGAAAGAATGCCATTGAGAGCATCCCCTCACAGATATGAAATACATGAAATACATAGAAAATTGTGATTAAAGAATGTGGAGAAGGAATATATAAATGAGGGAGGGAGGGACCTTTGTTGTGTGGCTCTGTTTGGAGTGCAATGTGGTCAGCCTTTGAGGGGTACACTTGTGGTGGATTTGACTCTTTGGTCCCCCTTTACCTTCAGATCTATTTACATTGACTAACTCTCTATTTCACATGAAGTCTTCCTTCCATTAACGTGCTTGTTGAGTTTCTTTCTTGATTGCCAAAGTTTAAATCAATGGAACGGAACAGATGGGGGATTGATCGAAAGATATCCTTCGATCTTCTTCTTCTACAGATCTTTTCTTCTACGGCAATAGAGAAGAAAGGGGAAGAGAAGCTGCACTTGCACAATTTCTTTTCTTTTCTAACTTTCTTAGACTAACTTGTAAAATTACTAAAATGTGTTTTAAAATGGGTTCTATCTGGATCGTTTCATTTTAAATAATAGGAATCAGGCTCGGATCATTTTATAATGGATCCAGACCGATCCAGACTATATCTAAAAATACAAACTTAAAATCCCGACCGTTTGGAGCAAAATGGCCCGGTTCAGTTTAAACCCACGGATCCTTGACCCGTTTGCCCACCACTACCTGTAAGCCCTCCTTTGGCAAGTATCTTGAGGATCCACTTTGAACAAGTAACTACAACTGCTTTTTGTTCCCAACTAAGAAGCAAACACGAAAGTATCTTCCACACATGGAAACTCCCTTCTACGGAATGCTATTGAATTAGGAACTATCTCTAGCATATCTAGGACCGCAGAGTTAATAGGGAACTTCTCTCCTACAACACAACTCTTAATTAGAAAAGGGTCTCCACGAAGATCTCCTCCCTAACCTACGTCTACGATGGTCTGGTTAAACCAAGACTCCTTGCACTATAAATAAGACATGAGGTTGGTAAGCTAAGGTACGCTACAAATTATTTGTTACAAAATTGCACATTCCTAAGAGTCTTATCTGACTTTAGCATTGGAGTGTCATCGACCACCACAACGGTGGTCCGTGGCTCACGTGTGCTACTTATGCAGGTCAACAGGTCAGCAGGAACAAGATCGGAGCAGAGAGCAAAAAATGACTACATCAATTTGGAGTCGTCCATGGCGATGACATAGCTCGTAACTTTACACTAAGTGACATAGCTCGTAACACCAGGTCACGTAATAATGAATAACCAGGGGACACGTCGAACATTTCGGTCGTCTCTATACCGCATCCTTCAGCAGCTCCTATCTTGCACGCGCAGCCAACTCACGCTCCCGTACCAACGACAACAACGACAAATCATGATTGGGTTGACCAGGCCAGATCATGAGTTAAATATCATGATCTGGCCTGGCCGACTACACCAGATCATGAGTGAATAGAAAATTGAAAATGTACATAGTTGTTCCAGTGGAAATACTTGGAATAATTCTACCACTTCTACTAGGAGTAGCCTTTTTAGTGCTAGTTGAACGTAAAGTAATGGCTTTTGTGCAACGTCAAAAGGGTCCTGATGTAGCGGGATCGGATACGTTGGCATCCCAAATACAGTGGATCGCCAAAGCGGTGGAGGCTCTCATGCGATAGAATTCACCACCCGCCAATGGAGACCAGGAGCAGCACAGACCTCCACATCTGGCACACGATAGGGAGCAAGCACAGGAAAGCCAAGCATTCGCCAATTCCTATTGGACTAAAGGAGGCTGCACGGCTAACACTGAGTTCAACGATAGGGCAGAGAGGCTGGACCCTGGGAACCCCCTCCGCAGAGGGGCACACGACCTGGTTGTACTGTATTGCCGCTCCGTCCCGCCATTTATAGACCGAATCATGAACGAGGCCCTACCGAGGAATTTCACTCCTCCGAAACTCGACTCCTACAATGGAATCACCGATCCCTTCGACCACCTGCGACATTACCAACACGTAATGACCCTTAAAGAGGGATCCGAATTTGTAATGTGCAAGACCTTTCCCACTAGTCTGAAAATCTCTGCATTGACGTGGTTCCACAGCCTTTCGCCGAAGTCCATTGACTCCTTCAAAATGCTAGCGAACGAATTCCTAACCCGTTTTGTCTGAAGCCAACGCTTTCCAAAAGGCCCGCACTACATACTTTCCCTGTAGTAGAGGTTCGACGAGACACTTTGAGAGTACGTCACGCGCTTCAACAATGAGCTGACCCTCATAGACCGGTGCAGCGACGATACAGCCGTGACAACCTTCACTGCGGGCCTCAAAGAGGGAAAACTCTACGAAGATCTCACCCTGGAGCCCTCTCTGGACATGGCAGAGCTCCTCAAGAGTGTCCAGAGACACATCACCCTGAAAAAGTTGAGGACCTCAAAGAGGGAAACTCAAGGGGATATGAGGCCCTCAGAGACAATGAGGGAAAAAGAAACTCAGATGAGGAACAAAACAAAATAAAACGCGATTAGGCTGGAGAAATCGACCAACTACGTTGGATCCAGAGCAGTGACTCCCCTAAACGCTAACCCGTCTGACGTACTCAAATCAATGAAAAACTGGGAGGAACTGAAGTGGCCCCGAAAGACACGCGGTACCGGTAACCAAGCACGACGACGGAAAATACTGCATGTACCACAAAGAAAAGTGGCCACAACAACAATGACTGTAAGAGTATGAGGTACGAGGTTGAGCACTAGATCCGCAAGGGCAAACTGAAAGAGTTCCTGCAATCCGAGAAGCCAGCGAAGCAGACAAAGGACAAGGGACCAACCTACGACACGAGGCTGCCACTACGCCACATTGAAACATATAAAGTGCTCCCAGATTCAGCTACATCATGTAGAGTATCCTCACCCAGTGCAAGACCCAAAGACAAAAGAGACACCCATTTTGAGTGGTACATGAGCAATCAGCTCTCCCGCCCAGTGAGTCGTAAAGGCAATGGCAAGCGGGAACACATCCCCTCAACATTCCATCAGCGCGGAGATTCTCCCCTCTACAAGGTTTACTCTTCAGTGACCTATGTAACGCCTCGACAGTTTGCCAAAACGATCTGTGAAGAGCAACCCGTATTCACTTAAAGGCCAGGACCAGTTTCTCTCCGTCAACAGTTAGTTTGCTTTAAGTTGTTTGTTTCCCTTTCCATAGTCAATATCAAGTTTTAGTTTTTAAAAGGTCTATGTGATTTGCAATAATTTAAGAAATAAAGGAAGAATTATGAAAAATAAATTCTATTGATTATTGAAAAGATGTAACAGCAAACACCTTGGGGCAGATACAAAATACTACATATTACGAATGCCCTGAGGCGGATACAAAATACTGAGCATCTTAATACAATGCGAACTGAAGTAAAAGACTCGCTCAGGCAATTCTGATATTACAACGTCCGACAAATACTTACAAACCCTCCGATGAAAGTAATTTGCCAGTGATAACAAAGATAAAAGTTGCTTGACCCTTTCCGAAGACAACAATGAAGTGTAAGAGGGGATTGAAAGGACTGAGCAATTAGGTTGCTTGGTCAAATCACTCCAGGAAAGTGTTTGTACAATGGCGCGGTAAACCTCAGGACTAGCTGTTGATTTCTTCAAGAGACATCCCACCGTCTATCCAACCTTCTTAAAGGGCTTAGAAGAAGGAAGGTGAGGATGGCCACAAGTAGCGACGTAGTCACGATCTCACAACGCCATCAAAAGATACCATTTTTAACATATTCGATGGCAAGTGTGACTGAGAGCTACCACACCCGGAGTCAACGCGCATCAACCAATACTTCGATCAGCCATCGATCAACAGCGGAATCCGAGCACACAAAGACACAAGTGGTACGGTGTAACACCAACGCATCTCCATTGGTAGGAAATCCATACTACTCCGCAAAATGAGAAGAAATTACGAGATCTTAGCAGATCAACTACATATTCACCCATAGCAGGTGACCATACACAACGACAACTATTATTGTGCCAGACCTTTACAAATGTCAGAACATTTGGAGACTCCAAAGATGGAGATCCATCGTCAGCCTTTGCAAAACCCAAGAACATTATAGAAGATAAGCTCTGCGTAAGATACTTCTTACAATGATTGAAAAACACCATTATATAGACATGATGGTTCACAAAACAGACACGCCAGCATTAACTGTCAAACATTGAATATGGTATGGAAAACGAGAAGACGACAGTTCCCAAGGAAACTACACAGACCACGTCATTCAAATTAATGGTGTTGCACGCAACCCCATCAATTAAGGGAGAGTAACCGATACTCAACTGTCACACAACCCATGTCGTACACGTGATACCACACGGTTTACGCCATACACGCAACACATTGCGCCCTAGCTGTTCCTCTGTGGGCCCATGTGCTCAACCAATTATTCAAACAACATTTGTCGCATGCTTGACACGAGCATTAAGAGATCTTAGCCGATCCTGATATACGGATTGTACCTACAGATCACCTGCTGATTCGAGGTAACTTCGACCACACTATGCTACCACTAAATTCACACCCCCCCCAACAAGCGAAAGTTTTTTTCAAACCATGCAAACTTAGTCAACCAAAGCTGATGACAACAGCTTCTGGTTCAACCGGACACCTAGTCCGCTCAGCGTGGACATCGACGGTTAGGAAGTGTGAGTCTAATCAGTGCTATCATGCTTGGTAACGATGTCTTGCCAAGGATCTTTGCCAACCCTCAATACAGACAATGATCGTCGAATTTGCTAGATAAGCTCAGTCAGTTCGCAACTGATGACAACGAATTCTGGTGCCCAAAGCCTAATCCGCTTTGTACGAATCATGATGACTGATGAAGTGGGAGTCTAGTCAGCACTGGTCCGCTGATGATGATTGCCTAGGGATCATTGCTTTCAATACAGACAATGATTGCCGAACTTGCTAGGTAAGTTTAATCAGTTCACGACTGATGACGGCAACTTCTTATGGCCAAATCCTAATTCGCTTCGCGCGGATCACGACGGCAGATGAAGTGGAAGTCTAGTCAACATTGGTCCGTTGATGATGACGACTCGCCAAGGGATCATTGCTCTCAATACAAATAATGATCACAGAACTTGCCAGGTAAGCTCAGTCAATTTGTGACTAATGACGACAGCTTCTGGTGCCTAAAGCCTAATCCGCTTCTCCCGGATCTCGACGGCGGAGGAAGTGGAAGTCTAGTTAGTGCTGGTCCGTGAATGACGGTGACTTGGGATCATTGCTCTCAATACAGACAATTATTGCTGAACTTGCCAGGTAAGCTCAGTCAGTTCGTGACTGATGACGACGACTTCTGGTGCCAAAAAACTAATCCGCTACGTGCAGATCACGACAATGAAGGAAGTAGGAGTCTAGTCAGCGCTGGTCCGCTGATGATGATGACTCGCCAATGAATCATTGCTCTCAATACAGACAATGATCACCGAACTTGCCAGGTAAGCTTATTTAGTTCGCGACTGATGACGACGACTTCTAGTGCCCAAAGTCTAGTCCGTTTCGCGATGATCATGATGGAGAAGGAAGTGAGAGTTTAGTTAGCATTGGTCCGCTGATGAAGACTACTCGCCAAGGGATCATTGCTCTCAATACAGACAATGATCAGCGAACTTGCTAGGTAAGCTCAGTCAGTTCGCGACTTATGACAACAGCTACTGGTGCCTAAAGCCTAATCCACTTTGCGTGGATCACGACGACAAAAGAAGTGGGAATCTCGTCAGCGCTAACGGAGACTTGCCAAGGGATCATTGCTCTCAATACAGACAATGATCGCCAAACTGGCCAGGTAAGCTCAGTCAGTTCGCGACTGATTACGATGACTTGTGGTGCCCAAAGCCTAATCTGCTTCACACTAATCACGATGGTGGACGAAGTGGGAGTCTAGTCAACGCTAGTCCACTGATGATGATGACTCACCAGGGGATCATTGCTATCAATAAAGATAATGAACGTTGAACTTGCTAGGTAAACTCAGTCAGTTCGTGGCTGATGACGACGACTTATGGTGTCCAAAGCCTAATCTGTTTTGCCCGATTGACAGCGGCGAAGGATGTGGAAGTCTAGTCAGCGTTGGTCCGCTGATAATGATGACTCACCAAGGGATATTGCTTTCAATACAAACAATGATCGATGAACTTGCTAGGTAAGCTCAGTTAGTTCAACTGATGATGACGGTTTCTGGTGCCCAAAGCCTAATCTGCTTCGCGCAGATCACGATGTGGAGGAAGTGGGAGTTTAGTCAGTGCTAGTTCGCTGTTGACGACGACTCGCCAAGGGATCATTACTCTCAATACAAACAATGATCCTCAAACTTTGCAGGTAAGCTCTGTCAGTTCGAGACTGATGACGACGGCTTCTGGTGCCCAAAGCCTAATCCGCTTCGCGCAGATCACGACGATGGAGGAAGTGGGAGTCTAGTCAGCGCTGGTCTGCTGATGACAACTACTCGCCAAGGGATCATTGCTCTCAATACAGACAATGATTGACGAACTTGCCAGATAATCTCAGTCAGTTCACGACTGATGACGACGGCTTATGGTGCCTAAAGCCTAATCCGTTTCACAAAAAGAATAAAGATCAGAAGGAAATACTAATCCACCAACACATAATGAGTCGCTACTAGAAAAGCTTATTTAGCCATAAACTGATTCCGACGGCTTTCCACGGGACACATGCTCTTCAGCCTAGTCACCAAACTTTTATTCCCCAAATCCGTAGCCCACTTTGTTTGGTCATACATGATTTAGAAGGTGGGAGCCTAGTCAGTTTCGCACTGATCCCAACGGCTTGCCACGAGACCACTACTCTTCAGCCTGGTCGCCAAACTTGAATCTAGCCAAATCAGTGTCTTCAAGTTCAAACAGACTGACATCCTAATATTCGCGAAGGCCATTCATGCCAATACAAAGATCGTACGAATAGTGCCTAGATAAAAGCTATTTAGGATGCTAGCCCGAGCTTACGACGTCTAACTCGGCACGAACGCTCTAACACATGCGCTTGACCATTGTAACTCGCTCTTAGCAGCAACTACTGCTGACTTATCGGACAAATAGGATAAGCCTCAAGCGGCTTACCTCGCGAACAAGACACAGCACGGGCAACCCTCAGCTAAACTATGCACAACACGCCCACTATTGAACATGGCTACGCTTCACAATATAAAGTGGTCATGCTATCTATCACATACAGACCAGTCAAGCGTCTCATTGACTCAACCAACCTAACCATGACGACAAGGTAGAAGAAAAAAGCATACAATAGAGACAAGCACATTACTGATAAAATTGTTTTCTTTAACGCTCAAAACTAAAAGGGGTGCAATCCACATGCGTCGCGATATGTGTATCAGAGCCCACATTGTCTTCCTCATCCGACGATGCAAAGGCAACAGACAAATCAGCATATGACATCTTCTTATACCAACCAAGATCCCACTCCAAATGCTCCTCCTTCATCAGTGCCAACAACTCCAGCCGGCCATGTACAACCTAGCGGAACTCACACTTGCCTTGCTTCTGGATAAGTTTTTTCTCTCGCACCTTTGCGTCTACAAGTTTGCACTCCAGTAGCTCCAACTTTCCAGTCACCATGTCAACCTGAGACTGCTCTGTGGCCAGACTGTTCTTCACAACACTAAGCTCATGCGACCCTAGTTCAAGCTGGTCCTCAACCTTTTTCACCTCATGGGTGTAGCACTCCAAATCGGATCCCAACTGTTGCTTATCAGCCACCCATTCAACTTTCTTCAAAGCACTGTCTTCAGCAAAAGATTGTAGCTCAGAACACGCCATAGCCAGAACATCCTGGGCAACCTAGACTTCTCGGCGAATCTGGATCAACTCTTGCATGAGTATGTCCTTTTCGAACACCGCCTTTGGCAGACTACGCTCAAGGTTTTCCAGACAAGCCCCTGAGCCTCAGCGCGATTGACAGATCCAAATGCTTCTCCTTAGCCTGCTTCGTACCCAGCATAAGGTTCTTCAGACCCTTATCCATGCATCCTTCCAACGTATCCTTTTCGGGTTTCAGAGCATGATCCATCAACCACATGTGACGCCTACTTATGTGCTTCCTCGAAGCATACTCTACATCTACCTTTTGATGCCAGACTTGAGAGCTCATCTTTACTAAGTCAGGTGCAAATAGGTTTATCCGTGCATCTGGGTAAAGCCTTCCCTGATCAGGAACTACGCCAGCATCGCCCTTCACGGTTGCGACCGTCCTCAGACTCTTCTCTGTGGCCTTTCCTTTGTCAAGAACAACCGACCCTTTATTGTGAGATGACTCAATGAGATCCTGAGTGAGAGAAAGGAGCAAATTATCCAAAGGACCTTCCAACACTTCCAATTGTGGCCTATAACGAGACCGTGAGCAATGCGAACTACAAGAGACATGGCCGGTACCACGACCACCTTCAGGCGAGTCAATAGTAGAGCGATCAGATTCTACCACCTCACGCAAATCTTCACAGAAACCTCTAATAGTAATCTCCCACGAAAATAAGCACCAGTGGAAGCTGCCATTGTGACCCATGCCATATGGTGGTTCAGAGCCTTGACTTGCGTGTCACTAAGGTTTGACCTGTCCATGACTCCTACCAACCGTAGGTAATCTTTCTCCAAGACGAAAACGTCAGTCTCCGCCTCAGCAAACCTAGCAGGCTCACGATTCTCTCTCACTAGAGCGGCTCGTGCCGAAGATGGCTCAACTCTAATGCGATCCCTCTTCATTACGAAGGAAGCAAGCGTCTCAGACGGCTCCTCCACATCGAACAAAACATGAAATTTTTCCTAGCAGCCTTCCTTTTCTTAGAAGGGGCCCCATCTCCCAACTTAATGCACAACTCACGATACAGAGTGGGGGCAACGTGCTAGTTGTTTGACAAGCCACTACAAATGAAGTTGGAATTTCTTATGACATCGACCACCTTCCTTTGCGGCATGACACATAATGTTTCCATGGTGTTTTGCTCATCTAAGGTGAGTGGAGTGGTAGGAAACCTTAATGCAAGGGAACACAAGTAATGAGCAGTCAGCTCGCTACCAAATATATCAAAATCGCGAGAAAGGGATTGAACTTACGGAGCGGTCTGAACTGTCGCTCGAGCAGATAACTTTTACACCGAAAGTATTTCAAATCCGCATACTACAACACAAATGCCCAATAATAGCATTTGTTAATAGCGTTTTTGCTAAATACGCTATCAAAGATCAAATTTTAATGTAAACAAAAATGAAAACGCTATAAAAAAAGGCAGGCTTTTTGGCGCTCGCTTCTTTCCTCCCTTGTTTTACTGGGCGCTCGAGTTAGAGCTCGATGAAACTCCACCCTCCTCTCAATCTCGTCGTCTCCCTCACTGCTCTCTAATCTCGCCATCTCCCTCCCTGTTCTCTCCATATCTCCATCTCCCTCACTGCTCCTTCCATCTCGCCATCTCCCTTACTGCTCCCTCCATCTCTCCATCGCCCTCACTGCTCTCTCCATATCTTCATCTTCATCTCCCTCACTGCTCCCTCCATCTCTCCATCGCCCTCCCTCTTTTTATCTGCTGTTTTCCCTCCCTTTTTTGTCGCTTGATCTCAATCTATCGCAATCAATTCACCTCTCTTGTACTCGATTCACCTCTAACTTGATTCGACAATAGTTGTTCATCTTTCTGGGGTCTTTCCTGACTTTACCCAATAGAAAAATCGTTCATGGTGGGCCGAATTAGTTAAGGATTTTGATTTTAATGGCGTTGATGGAATATGGAATGACATGAATGAACCTGTTGTTTTCAAGTTAATGCTAACAAATCGTCGTACACCCAATTCTTATGTTCTTTGTTCTTTTTGTTGTTCTTTGATTTGATTTGTTTTGTTATGAATAGTAATGTAATTCCTTTTGAAAAATCCTAAACATTTTGATGGGAAAACAACAAATAGGTTTTTGAACCACAGTTCCATTTTATGGAATGAGGGCATTTTGTTTGAACTACATAAGAAATAGAAAATCATTGGGATTCTTCCATCTATTAATTGGTGTATAAATCACGGTTTGCCTAGTTGTAGTCTCCATGTTTTGTTCTTGTTTGCGGTTTGCTTCCTGAACTTGATGTCCTTAATTTTACGTTCAGGAGCTGTATTTATGCCTCCTAAGTGGTCTTTTGGCTATCATCAATGTCGATGGAGCTATGCCTCTGATGTTAGAGTGCTTTAGGTGAGTAATTACATCAATTATGAAATTTCCTTAATCTCTAGAGAAAGAGACTACCTGCTACTTTATATTTCACTAATATATATAAAATTAACATATTTCTTGTTTCTCATATAAAAAAATTTCCCAATCTGATGGTCTTAAATAATACCAATTCATATGACTTTTTTAATTGAAAAAAGGAATAAAGAATAATTGTGCATTCTGCGTTGTTTCAGAATAAACTGTGGCTATGGCCTACTATCACCATTTCTTTCTCCTCCACATTTGTTCATTTATCTGAACATTGTGTATGTTTTGCAGGTGTCCAAGACATGTCGCAAGAAGGGTATTCCTTGTGATGTCATATGGATGGATATTGACTACATGGATGGCTTTCGTTGTTTTACTTTTGGCAAAGTATGTTTTTGTTTGACTCCTAACTAGGCTTATATAATTAATAAACTAAGAATGGTTGTGATTCCTAGAAGGCATGATTCAAATATTATCAATCCTTGAAAAGGGGAAAGATATTTGGATATTTTATTCAAATATCAAGATATACATGAATATATCCTAGATAATTTGAATATCTTCACCTAAAAACGAAAAATATCATGGATATATCAATAATATTTCAATCCATGCTCGGGGGAGGATGCCAAATTTATTTGAAATTTAAACCATTTTCTTTTAGTCTGGAGGAAACTCGTCTGGATGAAATTCATTTCTTGAAACAGGGCGAAAAGATAAACACGTGATACCTCCCTTATGGTGTTAACACCTTTGTATAAGGAGGTGTTGAACTCTATAGTCTACGGGCCAATTATTTGAAATTGTTTATGCCAAATCCAAAGTGAATGCAATAATTTATGAATATTATCATGAACTCTCAAAATGTCAAGGTTCTTTGAAATCGTTATGCATTTATGTTATGTATACCCAGGAGCGTTTCTCCAATCAAAAAGAGTTGGTAGATGACCTTCACCTTAATGGGTTCAAAGTAATCTGGATGCTGGGCCCAGGGATAAAGAAATAAGAAGGCTATTTTGTCTATGATAGTGGTTCAGAAAATGATGTCTGGATTCAAAAAGCAGATGGAAAACCTTTTGTTGGTGAGTTTACTGGATGCATTTACCGTGACACATATTTGTAACTGTAAGCATCAAGTCTCATGGATATTACTTTTTTTAGGGGAGGTATGGCTCGGACCTTGTGTCTTTCCCGACTTTACCCAAAAGAAAAATCGTTCATGGTGGACCTTGTGTCTTCTTACTATGAGCAATGTCAGTTCTCTCCCTATTTATCTTAGTTCGAGGGATTATTTTTTGGTTCATATGACAGGTTTACTAGCACCATAGTTGGAATCGGAGACTCTGATTCGAACAAGTGGCCTACTTCAAAATGGAGATGCCTCAAGGTAATCACTTTTTTGAAGAATATTTGGATTTATTAAATTGATTTGTTTACTTTATTCTACTTTTAATTTGTTTGTATTGTTTGTTTCTGCAGGTTAGGTGGGATGAACATTTTTCTGTTCCTTGCCCAGAGAAGGTCTCAACAGATATTTTATCCATGTTCATGCAGATACTTGTTTGTATTGTTTGTATAATATGATCCATGTTCATGCAGATACTTGGAATGTCTGAGTGGTCAGGTTCCCACAAGAGGATCTTTACTATCCCAATCCTCCTATGCAAGGGAGGATGCAAAGAATGCAGCTCGGGGATGGTATTCAGGAGCACTTGCCTTTCCCACAGCAGGTTTTCCTACCGCATCTTTGTCTTTCCAACTATTATGCTGTATTAGATTTCATACTGTACTAAATAGTTGCTCCTATGAGATCCTAAAAGATTTTAGTCCAACACTCTGAACAAATGGAGTATATAAATTTAATTACACTGTTGTTGTGGAGATTCTTTAGTATATAATAACATGATATCTCTTGATAATGGATGTTCTAGGTGTATAATTATTTGCAGCCTTGGTTGAATGCCCAATTATGAAACACACAATCCATATGAATCTCTTCCAATGTCAAAATGGATTTTCTATGATTTCATTGTATTTTTTTGTGGGTAAAAGGTCACTCATTTTATATACTTAAAAATCTTCTAGTAATGCTTCTTCAGTTCTATTGTATGAAAGGACATGATCGTTCAAAGTAAAAGGTCTGAGTGGGAAGAAATGTTGGTGGTGACTAGATGAAGTTCAGGTAAAAGAAGAGGGCCCCTGCCTTTGTTCAAGTTATAGCATAGGGCATTCGCAACCTCTTCAACAGTAACTAATGTGGTATTTGCATTGGGTTGAAATAAAAGGCATGGGATGCATTTAGATGTCGAATGTTACCTAGACTTCTCCCTACAGTAAACTTTAGTACCCAAACTGTCCCATCTGTTCACTACCAACTTGCTTCCTGCAGTGATCAAAACTTCCTACTGATCCTTTAACTGTATCTATTTATCTACATCTGGACTTATATTTGAAAGTAATTTCACTATGAAAGTTTAACTATTAATGGATTTGGGAAGCTGCTAAGTCTTAAAATGTGTGAAATTGTGTCAATATGGTTGCCATTCCTTCTTTATGATAATGAGATGCAAACCCCAGCATATTTCAAAACAGGCCTACCTTTTCGTAGATTTTGTTCATTGTTAGGCATCATTTTGCTTGTCCATTTCAATTACTTAGTAGGGTACTTGTAGTCTTTTCATTGTGTATCAGAAGCTATTTATATTCTTCACTGTTTCTCTCTTAACAATACTGGCATCTTTAACATGTACTTATTAGCATTCTGCAATTATTTTTATTCTTCAATTTTTGATTTTGTTTTTGTTTCCTCTAGTTTATATGCTACAAGATCAAGAGGCACATGCTGCAGAGGTACTCCAAATACCATTGATGCATCATTTCCAACTTAGAGCAGCTTGTTCTATTATTTCTTTTTTATTTTTTTTATCGTTGTTTGTAACATACACTTCACTGCTCACTTCAGATGGAACAAATTTTTATTGCAATTCAACCTGATGGTGTGCAGAGAGGTCTGGTAAGAAAATCCTTTTGATGTTTTAGTACCTTCAGTGCACTTTTATTGTTTTGTAGTATGATATTGTTTTGTAGTATGTTAATTTCATCAAGCATAACGGTGTGTGTAATGGGAATTGTTAAATCCATGCAAGAAAAAGTCTTCAGAACTCATGTCCTGCTGATTTGCACAACTCAGTATTGCAAATAAGGGGAAAAATGCACATCTGAAAGACTCTGATTTTCAGCAATCCATGAAAATCTTGGATCTGCGTTCTTTATTGTGGACGCTAGTTGGCTTTCTTTCATATTGTTTCATTTTGTCTTAGAACTTTCCATTTCCTAACAGTTTTCTTTTCCTTACAAGTTTCAAAAATTATAGCATGATTTGAACGCAAAGGCTTTAAGCTAGTTGCCATCAAGTTGGTGGTTCCTTCCAAGGGGTTTGCCGAGAAACATTACCATGATCTAAAGGAAAGGCCTTTCTTTAATGGTCTCTGTGATTTCCTTAGTTTTGGCCCTGTGCTTGCCATGGTGAGGAAAATGAAAGGTTTTACCTTTTTTTCTTTTAGTTTCTACCCCATTTGTGAGTCTTTAAACAAATTTTTGTTTTTTAGGTCTGGGAAGGTGAAGGAGTGATATAATATGGTCGCAAACTTATTGGAGCTACTGACACACAGAAATCAGAGCCAGGAAAATCAGGGGTGACCTCGTTGTTGTTGTAGGAAGGTATTATCATTGTTCTTAACATGTTTCACATGGTTCTTGTTAGAATAACAATCGTCTTTTTCTGTTTTCTATAGAACCATACTGCCTATTCTTTTGAATAATGCCTCGTCTCTTATGAAGAACAAGGATTTTAGTAATGAAATGAGGTAACCAGGGTGAATCTAGGGGAAATGCATCCTGGAACTGTGGTCACTATCTCGTTTCATCCAAGTCAAATAAAAAGGGCATAGAACTAGTTATGTAGAAACTAGTAGGCAATGGAAAATAGGGAGTTGCATTCGTGTAATGTGCAAATTTTTTTGATTTGGATAGAAGTGGCTGATCCAATTATGCTTTCTGGAAAAAACTATACTTTGTGGGTTCCCTTGAAACCCCTGCCTTGTATGAGAATCTCCTTTGTGGCAAAAGGGAGAATACCATTATGTTTTGAGATTCAGTTTTTTGTATACTAGGGGTTGATTTGGGGCTCCCAATTTGCTTCGATTTAGTATAGTTAAGTAGATAAAAAGTTTTCAGGTTTACAATTTTTATGAATTTTGTGATAATGGGTTCTGAGATTGCAATCTTAAAGCTGAAAGCCATTATTTTGGGGTTTTTGTTTGTTTCATCATTCAAACAATGATGAAACTTGGTTTTGTGGTGTTCAGGTTTTGCAAAGAAATGGTAATGCTTGTATTCTGCAACAAAGACCGAACTTTCCTTCATTCCATTTTTGCCTTCTTGTATGTAGGTGTGATGTAATGCATCATTTATTTCTATTTATTTATTTGATTTGCTATTGGAGTTACCTTGTCAACACGATTTTCTTATATTTGCTTCTTCGAATTTTGCAGTACAAAATCTGTGAACTAAATCTTGTTGAATTTTACAGGCTTGATTCATCTAGTGATGCCCACAAGAAGAAAACTTGCTTTCAAGTATTGGGTTCGGCTCTTAATTTAGATGCAGAGTTCATAGAAGTTGATCTTGAGGTGCTATACTTCACTAATGTTCATTTCATTTGAGCTTATGTTTGTTTTATGAGAAGTAATGGTCATTGAGATGATAGGATCTTATGTCACCGATGCATTATGTAGTTCAAGTTGTAAGTTCTCATGGTTTTCGTATAGTTTCATTTAGGACATTTGCATATTTACTTCACTGTCATTAATGTTATGCAATGGGGTTCCTTTCAATGCTTTTGATCTAGGGTGTGGGACTTGCATTTGAGTTCATGTTTCAAATTGTTCTATGAAATGTGTCCTAGACATGCATGCACTCATTGGACCAACACCCTAAACTACTTTATTCGAAATGTTACAATGCACAACACCCCCCATTATCTTAGTCACATTGACAGATATACGTCGTTAACATTCTCCAAACACATTACTTTATATAGTCATTGATAAAGTAGAAGCTCTAGATTACAGTTTGGAAGCACATGAGGCTCATTCTGGAGCGATGTAAAACCATACCAGATTGTTATTAAGAAATTCTGGCAAACATGCTAAAACTGAAATGGATTTTTTAACGTGGTGATGAATTTACATTGTGCTTGGAGTTTCAAGTGGCTTCTGAGTTCTTGGAGGAATCAGATGCAAAAAACATCTCTAAAACCAAAGTAATTGTATCCTGCCATATTGGTGGGGCAACCCCTTCGAAAGATGACCTCAGCTCTATCGTTGCACACTTGCAATAACCTGGAGCAGATATAATCAAAGTTGTTTATGGTGCAGTCTACATCACTGACGTAGAACAATTATTTCACTTGCTTTCACATTGCCAAGTCAGGAAGGAAATATAATCTCTCCATGGCCTTCTATAGTACATTTCTATGTTGTTATTCTCATCCTCTTCTTATGCCCATCTTCAGGTGCCATTATTTGCCTGTGCAATGGGAGATAAAGGCCTTATAAGCCAACTATTGTGCCCAAAGTTTGGGGGATTTTTTATCAATGGAGCTTTAGGTAGCAATCGAATAGTAAATGGTTTACCAAGTTTGGAGAGTCTGAGACACGTTTATAAACTTGAGAATCTAAATGCTGATACAAAAGTTTTTGGCTTAATAGTGAATCCAGTAGGTCATAGTAAAGGCCCTCTGTTGCATAATCCTGCTCTCAGACATGCTGGATATAGCGGAGTTTACGTTCCTATGATGGTTGATGACATCAAAGAATTCTTTAGAGTCTATTTTTCTCCTGACTTTGCAAGCTTCAGGTACGACAAATTTTACTATAATTTACGTTCTAAATCTACTGTTCTGCAAGCTGAGTATTGAATTGGCAATAAATGCATTCTGCTGGTTTTCAATTCAAATCCTCATTCGTTTTGATTCTTACAGAATAAGCATAAGACAAACCGAACTATCTCTAGTAGCTTTTGTGATTTAGTTTTGGACTAAAGTTTTTCTCACATGTTGTTTGTTATCTTGTCGACTTGTAGTGTTGGGATTCCACACAAAGAAGCAGCAGCAAGATGATGTGATAAAGTTCACCCACTTGTTAAGGTTTCAAAAATTTTGCATTGTGATTTATTGAGATTTCATTGTGAGTTGTGCTTGATTTGGTAGCTTGCATTGTAGTCCTAAACAAAACTCTAGGCACATTTTTCAGTTGATATTGTTTCTATTAAAAGAATACTAAGTTTAAAATGTGGTCCCTAGCTGAGAGGCTCTCTTCTAGTACAAAATCCAGTATAAGCTCAATTGACCCATATGCGAATAGGAAGGAGTAAGTAACAAGGATGTCGGCTTGTGTGTCAGTAAGAGAAGTAAATGATGGGAAGTTGTTCGAACATTGGGTCGGATACCTCACTGCTAAAAGTATTTTCAAGTTTTTTTTTAATGTTTACATAGCCAACTTCGCGAAAATCTTAAGGATCCAGATTGTCGTCCACTTCTTAGATATTTTCTACTAAACATCGAGTTCTAGACATCTAGGAGTTTACTTTGAGGCAGGGGACCTGAATTCTATCAGGTTATATTAAAAAAACTCCTGACTGATGTCTTCCTTCATGAAACAATCTATAGGCAGGGGACTGTTTGTTATACAATGATAGATGTCAGCCCTAAGGGAGTCTTTCGGATTTTGCTTGTTTGAGTCTTCCTTCAAGAGTCTTGTAGTTCTACTTGCATAGGGGAGTCCTTGACATTTTACTGTTATTGCAGATTTTCATTATTTGAGGAACGTTAGGAACTCTATGGATTCCTTGTTGCCTCCATTTTTCTGCCAGATTTTCAAGTACCTAAGTAATATAGATGTTTAGGATTTGAAAGATCTAAAGCTAGGGTACTCTATCACATTCGTAAGTTATCTCTCTTTTCCCTATATATAAATATATATATATATGTATGAAACTTGGTTTATTTGCATGGATTTTTGTAGACATGTTTATTAGTTCAAATGCCTATTAGAGGACTGATTTTTGCAAATTTAATGTTCTTGTATAATATAAATGGACTGATGGAGTATATCTTCTTCTTCGTGATGCAGTGAGAGCAAATTTTGAATTTCTTGACAAGCTCGGTGTAGAGTATCGGTGCTTCCACGACAGGGACATTGCTCCTGATGGTAAAACCTTAGAGGTTGGTCTTCCCTCTACTTTTGTCTTGGTCGGTTGAACAAGTTTTCTTGTCTATAAACCACTCCCTAAGGCAAATTTATTTTGATTTTTCATAGAAAGTGATTAACTTAAGGCAAGTTTTCTTCTACAGCCAGCACCAGAAACTTATGACCTTTTCGATGATATTCTTTTACTCTCAGATGGACAGGTTGTTTACCAGGGTCCTCGATAAAATGTTCTCGAGTTCTTTGGATCAATGGGTTTCAAATGTCCTGAGAGGAAGGGTGTTGCTGACTTGAGCATCAGAACTTGATTCAATTACCTTAGTTTTCTTTGAAGTCTATTAACATTATTCTAACTTGCAAACTTTTTGTCACAAAACTGGAGTTTATCTAAGTCACCTTTCTCAAACGAGTCTAAATGGTATTCTCAACCAATTCATCTCCAGTGCAACATGCTTACAATTTGTAGAAGTTTTCATCAAGAAAGTGGAGTCATCCTTGAGATCACCTCCCACCTTGAAGGCCTTTGCCCATTTTGTTTCTGTGTGGCTCAAGGTTTTTTTATGAATTTCATTTGGTTTCTAATGTTATAATTTTTTTTTCCTGAGAATGTTGTATATCTTGAAGGAAATAACTTAATATATATTGTCAAATAGAGATTGAGGCATGCTGCTCTGGAGGAAGACAACAAGATGATGGATTGTAGTACAGAGATGACTCCCACACTACTAGGACTCTCCAATGCTTTATCATGGTGCTTTATTTGATCATAAGCATTCTAGCTCAAATTTCATTGCATGAAAAGATTCATCTATAAGAGTTTCAAGATGTTATGAATCACAATCATTTGATTTTGTAGTGTTTGTGACTAATATCTTTGTTCCTTTTTCTGTGCTGAGTAATTTTCTGTTTTTTACATTTGAGTTAATGTCATACTTATGTTCTTCACCTTTTTGAAAAATTGTATGTCTTGCATCAAGCATCAAAGATCTCCAGGGGCTTGATCAAGTTCATTCTTCACTGTTCCTATCTGATAGTGTATGATTGTATGGTTCCACAGTCTATTTTCTGGAGCTGAATATCTACAGCAGGTATTGGATGGAGTAGTTGCAAGTGTCAATATAGAGCATGGATCTTCTGTTCTGGCTAATGAAATAGATGTTCATATCCTTGATCACCTTTACAAGAAGTTAAACGAAGTTTGTCTCGTGCAAGGTGGCGAGGTTATGTAAAACCGTTCATAATGGTCACACCCCAGCAGGCTTTCTACTTACATGTCTGCAACAACTTTGTTACAGAAAGCTGCAGAGATGGGTTCTAAACTAAGTGATAGTTCAATATCTCTGATTCTTCTCAGAAGATTCATGGGCTACTCATCCAGCGCATTGAGCTCAATGGGTCACTACACGAGGCCCCTTCCATAGTTAATCAAGCAACGACTACTGGCTTACATGTGGCAAATCAGAATTTTTTTAGTAAGAATGTTTAAGTTTAAGTGTAATACATTATCTTATTACGAGAGTTAAGAAATGTTTAAGTGTAATACATTATCTTTATTATTTGATAGAGTTTGTGACTCAATGTAATATATTATCTTATTAATGATATTACATTGCTTCCATTCATGAAAATGTTTAAGTTTGACACATTAAAATTTTTATTTTCTAGAAATAAAACTTATAAGATATAATAAAAAGTCATTTGATAGCAAAAAAAAAAAAATTTGCTATGTATACTCTACCATAGTGTTTTTAAAAAGCTATAAAAGGCTAACTTACTATAGTTCAGGCAGACATAGCATTTTTGAAACGTTATATGTTTTTTTCTTGTAGTGCGCAGGAGCCAAGAAGTAGTACTTCTGCCAGAACTTGAAATCATCAGGCAGTTTACCGAAGCACTTAGGTGACTTCATCTTACAGATAGCATTGCTTTTTAGCTGATGAGAGGTCAGTAACTGGATCACCCATGAAGTTACGCTAACACCAGCCTCCATGTCACTGAGCCGAATCATGAAGATGATCCTATATCCATTATGCCCCAACTGAGCCGAAGGAATCCCTAAGAGATCCAAGAACTCCCAAATCACATCCAGTACCGAAAAATGCACTCCAGTTTGGAAAATCCCACCATGTAAACAGATGAAACCAACAGAGGGTGACACAGGCATTTGGTCGCCCATTAGGAGATACAATGGCAGGTCCTCAGGAACCCCAAACTACATACAAATTTCGGCAGGATCGGGGTCGGACAACAACCTGTCTTCAAAAAATTCCAGAGCCTCGGCCAAAACAGCATCATCAAGAAGGTTTTCTTGAGCCATGAAGAAGGCGAACGATCTTTTCAGATCAATATCGTCAAAAGCGAACAAAGTGGAAGAATCAAACTCTGCACTGCAGATGACCACTATAAAGGATGGTTTTTCGCCTTTTTTTTGTCGAACTGATGCACGTGCCATTAATGCAGCGTGCGGCTCAAGCAACGATTCAGGCTCAATCATCATGAGCGGCGCATCTCTTCAAGAGATAACTTAGCGAACCAATGTGACGACCCACTAACTCGGGGGGAGTAGCTGATGATACATAAAAATGGTCACACCCTTAAGTTGTACACGTGTCATGATAATCTCGAGGAAATACAGACCCTAGCATCAACCCAACATTGAACAAGCCCAAGCGGTTCTAAGCCCGCTCAATTCAGTCTGCCAAACAGACTTGAACTCACACAACATGCTAAACCCACACGTCCCACAACTGTCCTCAATACCCATAAGCCCTTCTTAGGAAAGTATCTTGAGGATCTGCTAATGATGGGCAACTATAATTGTTCTTTGCTCCCAACTAGGAAACAAACACCAGAGTATCTTTCACACTTGAAAACTTTTTTTTATGGAATGTTTTTGGATTGGAAACTATCTCCTATGCATCTAGGAACACATAACTATCAGGGAGCTTTCTTCCTACAACACGACTCTTAATTAGAAAGGGATCTCCATGAAGATCTCCTCCCTAATCTACGCCTTTAATGGTTTGGTTAAATCAAGACTTCTTCCACTATAAATCAGACATGAGGTTGGTAAGCTAAGATACGCTACAAACTCTCTATTACAACATTACACCTTCCTCAGAGCCCTGTCTGACTTTAGCATTGGAATGTCATCAACAACAACAACGGTGGTCCGTGGCTCAAGCGTGCTACATGTGCAAGTCAACATGTCTAAAGAAACCAGATCAGAGCAGGGAGTGAAAAACGATTGCATCAGCTACTAATAAAAATTTTCAACAAACTAATATTTTTCACTGTAAAGAAGTAAAAAGCTATAAACATAAATAAATTTCATTATAAGTAACCAAATAAATCTTTGTAATAACGTGAGAATTAATTAGAGAAAATTTAGTTTCATTGTTGAAGGAAATTTAGTATGCATCCAAAATTAGGACAAACAAGCTGTCAAGATCTCATAAATTGAGGCTAGGCTCTCAGCCTCCACCCTGTGCTACACGCCCCTTCGACACAGTGGAGTAAAGTTACAGATGGAGGATTTTTCAGTTACAAATTAGACGATGGTGAGAATAACATCAGTCACGGGCCAATGGTGTTATGGTCGAGTGGTTAAAGCTGTGTGAGTTTATCCCCCATGTCCTAGGTTTGAGACCCGCCGGCGACATGATTACACCTTATTGATAGGTTACGAGATCCTATAAAAACACAGCTCGTTTTCCAAAAAAAAAAAAAACAAACATCAGCCACGGATCCATCAAACAGTAATGATAGAAACGACTCACTGAGTAGAGATTTCTCAGCTAAACCATCCAATTTTCAACCTCGTACAGGTAAGAAATCTGTTTCCATCAATTAACCTTCAATTTCCTTATTTGCTTCACACTAACCTGCCTCAAATCAACCCAACCCAAATCAATTCGACCCAAATTTATTCTACCTTATGTATTTCGCCTCCAATTCTCCCCATTTCAAGCAATACAGTTATGAAAAATAACTCAGAAGTTTCAGTTTCCCTACCTAAATCAATACCATCCAACTTTTTCCAAATCGAAAACACAACAATAAATGGATAAGGAAATAAACAGTTCCCAAATCAGTCACTTACTTTATCAATCCCTGAAACCCAAATGGAAAGTTGGCGAGTAGAAAGCTCTTCCACAACGGTTACAGGCGTGATGGCAGCTCCTCTTTCAGCAGAGTTTTCTTCTCTGAGCAAGAATGACAAGGGTTTTCAATGCCCTAATCTGACTTCTCCTTCATTTATGAGTGAGAGATCTGAAAATGGAAATTTTGTTGCCTATTTTCACTATTTGTTTGCAAGCAATACCAAAAACATTGGTAACGTGATTAACAGAGAAGAAGAAGGTGGGTTTCGTGCCCTAATTTTGGGATGGGCTTTGGAGATTTACAAAAACTATTCCCAATTTTTGGCCCAAATTCTTTTGAACCTTAGCCTAGCATCACTTCAAGCCAATATCTAATGGTTAATTCTAAATGTCGAGGGAAAGAGCGAGGAAACCAGCGAGGTAAACGAGGTGGCGGGGGGTGAACCGTTCACCCCCTCGAGATGTTTTCCGCGCGCGCATCTCGAGGGGGGTGAACGGTTCACCCCCTGCCACCTCGTTTACCTCGCTGGTTTCCTCGCCCTTTCCCTCGACACATAGAATCGCTCATATCTAATAGGTCAAAACTAGGGGTGGGCATTTAGGACCGAAAACTCGAACTGAACTGACAATCGGACCGATCGGGTTGGTTTGGATTGGTTATAATTAATTAAAAAAATTCGGTTGTAAAAGCTCGACCCAGCCCGAAGTTTCTGGTCCGGACCTCGATTTTTATTTCTGAAACCCGTCGAGTAACCGGCCCGGCCTAGTTTAAATAGTGAACTTAAAATAGTTTAAATAGGTTAAATAAAATTGAGGATTCAAATTTGAGAATCTAGCGAACCCATCGACCGCCTCCTTTCTCTCCTCTCCGTCTCACAGCGAAGCCGCCTCCCTCTACTCTCCCTCTCACAGCGAAGCATCGACCACAAAGCATCGATCGCCGCCTCCCTCTCCTCTCCTTCTCACAGCGAAGCATCGACCGCCTCACTCTCCTCTCCCTCTCACAGCGAAGCATCGACCGTCGACTCCCTCTCATCTCCCTCTCATAGCAAAGCATCGACTCGACCGCCTCCCTCTCCTCTCCCTCTCACAGCGAAGCATCGACCGCTCCTCTCCCTCTCACAGCGAAGAATCGACCGCCTCTGATCTCAGATCTCAGATCTTGATCTGATATTGATCTGATATCATTTCTTAATCTGATCTCAGATCTTGATCAAATCTGATCTACGATGAATGATTTTTTTTGTAATTTATTGTATGGTTTTTTTGTAATTTGTTCTATGGTTTTTTGTAATTTTTTGATATAATTTTTGTACTGTATTTGTTTTATTGTACGATGATCAAAATTTTTTTACTGTAGATATTTTTTTGCTCTTAGGACCGAGACCGACCCGTAATTCGGTTAACTAGGACCTTTGTTACCCGGTCAACTCGGTCCGGTTTCGGGTCTCATAAACACGGGCCCAAATTTTTTGGGCCGATTTTCGATTTTTAGCTTTTGGGCCGGTTACCCGTACTTGCTCAACCCTAGTCCTGACAAAATGAATATAAGCCTGCCCCCAAGTCAAATAATGTCCTACAAAACCGATCCCTCTCTTTGAGCCCGATGGACATCACCCCACAAAAGAATAGCATGGCCCAAGATCTTGAAATCAACATTGTGGACAGCCCATTAGCAAAGAGTTATAGTGGCAAAATTATATCTAGAAAAAGGAATCTAGAGATGGCATATGGGTTTCCTCTTCTCCATTTGGATATTAAAAAAGGGCCAGGAGTATTTTGTGACTTTTCCAGAGGCGGAACAAACATAAAAAATGAGTTTATCAGATATTAGTCAGGAACAAGAAATTGCTTTGAAAATGCCAAAAGTGGTGAGAGATAATATCGATTTCAGGCAAGAAAAAAAACTTGAAGTTTCTCAAGACACATTGCTTACTTGCTCCCCCTCCGGTTGCACATGAATTTGGAATTTTTTAGTAATTGGACCAATGGTGCATCTAGTAATCCAAATGGAACATCTCGGATGGATAGGAGAAATAAATCAGTTTGAAACTCGGATAGACAGACAAGAAACAAGGAGATGCAGCTAATGATCACAAGTGGCAGGGGTAGTCAGAAGAAAGAGCTAGGCATTAAATTACATCCCACACTCGACTCTGCAAGTGAATTCCGCAGAGCCGTCGTTGGGAAGCGGGAGGGCCTGTGATTCATTCTCTTATTTAA
The DNA here is from genome assembly GCA_003290165.1 of Berberis thunbergii. Lineage (NCBI taxonomy): Eukaryota > Viridiplantae > Streptophyta > Magnoliopsida > Ranunculales > Berberidaceae > Berberis > Berberis thunbergii. The sequence continues at coordinate 213,647 of QNQO01009801.1, forward strand.
TCCCACCTAATGAGGTAGACTTTTTTTTTTTCCAAAAGTACATTCTTTTGCTACTTTTAATCTCTTGCATGTTATTTCTGTCATATCTATGTTTTCACTGTATCACCTTCTTAACACACAATATGGTTTGTTGCTTAGTCAGAATTCTTCTCATTTTAATCATTCTGATTAGGTTCTAATGGTGGCTTCTCTTGAAAAGCCACCACAAAAGAAATGATTTGTTTGTGGAATTGTAGGGGACTGGGCTCCTCCTCTACAATTCATTTTCTAAGGACCCTCATTAAGGAGTATAATCCTGATGTGATCTTCTTAATGGAAACCAAAGCTTCAGAACATCATGTTAACTTTGTAAGAAACAATATTAATTTTTCTCATAGTCATGTAGTTGAATCAGTAGGTAACTCTGGGGGTTAGATTTATTTTGGTGGAAAGATGTGAACATTAACATTATTGCTTCGTCTCAAGATTTTATACATGTTTCTCTTATAGACTATCATGGTATTGTACCCTGGTCTGTGTCTTTTGTCTACTACAATCCGATCCCTAGGCTTCAGGATGGTTTTTAAAAATCTATGCAATGTCTATGATCTTATATCCTGTCTCCATGGCTTATTTTAGTTGATTTTAACGCTATGCTCTATTCAAATGAAAAGCTAGGAGGCAAGAATATAAACAAGAAACAATCCTCTAAACTCCAATATTTCATGGATACCTTTGACGTCATTGACCTTCCTTACAAGGGTGTCAAGTTCACTTGGATCAATAAGAGAATAAGTAAAGACCATGTTATGAAAATAATCAATATGGCTCTGTTCTGCACTAATTGGAATCAGTTGTTCCCAAATGCAAACTAGTCTTCTATTTTCGCTCATTGTTATGACTATAGAGCCGTCATTTTTTTACCTTTACAACAAGGAAAACAAGGGTAACGGGCCTTTCAGATTCCTTGAGATGTGGTCCAGAGACCCAACGTGTCAAAACCTTGTTGAAGACACATGGACAAATATCTTTGAATCATCTCTTCAGCATGCTCGCCCCTGACTCACCCTCTTTGGGCTCCTCAGTAAACTCCATAAGCTCAGACACAATATTTCTTAATGGAATAAAGAGCATTTTGGTAATATTTTCTATCTCATGAAGGGGCTTAAAAATTAGATTGGCCAGTTACTCACTCTCCCTATTACAGAACAAAACACACTCCAGTTGGTTGATCTCAATAATTTACTGGAAGAACTTCTGATCAGAGAGGATTATTATTGGAAACAACATTCCAGAAACAATTCTGAATCTTGGGGATAAAAACAATAAGTTATTCCATACCTCCACCATTATGAAAGGTAAGAAGAATTCCATTAATAAACTCAAGAACATGGAGGGTCAGTGGGTTTTTGATAAAATAGGTGTGACATCCCTTATAAAATACAACTTTCAAGATATTTACACCTCTTCTGAACTAAACTCTAACCCGAAAATTCTTCAACTTTTTCAACCATGTATTAGTAGTGAGGAAAATAATGTTCTCACTTCTATACCAGGGGAAGCGGAGATTTGGAATATTTTCAAGTCCTTTGGAAACTTCAAAGCTCCCGGGCCAGATGGCTTTCAAAAGATCTTTTTAAAAAAATATTGAAATATTGTCAAAGAAGATGTCATCAATACGGTCCAACATAGCACTCATTCCCAAATGACCCAATCTAACCCAACTCTCATAATTTAGACCCATCAGCCTTTGTAACGTGTGCTACAAAATCTTCTCTAAAATCCTAGCAAACCGTCTTAAAGTCTTTTCCCCTACATTCATATCTCCCTTTCAAGGGGCTTTTCTAAGAAGGCGCCTTATTGGGGATATTATAGGGGCAGTTCGGGAAGTGATGCATCAATTTAAGAAATTCAAAAAAAGGAAAGATGAATGGATCAACATCAAAATGGATACGGCTAAGGCTTACGATAGGGCCGACTGGGGTTTTCTTTTAGAGGTTTGTTCCGCTTGGGGATTTTCTAGTGATTGGTGTAGCCTACTTCACTGTTGTCTCTCCTCAGTGGCTTATAATGTCCTCATCAATGGGAAACCAGACACTTTTATTAAACCAAGTAGAGGTATAAGACAATGGAACCCTCTCTCCTCTTTCTTATTCATTATTCTTGCTGAGACACTTTCTAGAATGATGATGAAAGCCCAAGCCAATGTGGACATTAATGATTTTAAAGCAAGAAGATCCTTTCCTAGTATCAATCACCTTATGTGTGTAGATGACCTTATTCTTTTCTGCAAAGCTAGATCAATGCCACCGAGTTAAGGATATCGTTAATGACTATTGTGAGGTATCTAGTCAATTGATAAACTTGGATAAATCATCCATTCTTTTTACCCCTAACGTCCACCATAGACACTAGTTTATGATATTATGGGTGTTGGGAATGAGAGTTGTAAACATAAAAGAAAAATACTTGGGCCTCCCATTTACTCTCTCAAGAAGCAAAACCCAAGATTTCAACTATTTGATTGATAGGGTAAAAAATACCTTGCCGGTTGGAAATGTAAGCTACTGTCTCAGGCAGTTAAAACGACTCTCATTAATTTAGTGTATTCTTTTATCCCCATTTATCCTATGCAATCTTTCATGATCCCAGTGATTATTCTCAAGAAGTTTGATTATTTAAATATGATGTTTTGGTGGAGAGGAACTAAGAATAGTAAAGCCCCTTTATTGCTAAGTTGGATCTAGTGTCTGCGCCAAAAAATATGGGTGGGGTTAATTTTCAGCTGTCTATATCTAAATATCTTGCCCTGAAGTCCAAGATGGTGGTCAAAATCCTAGAGCGACCAGAGGACCTTTGGCTTACACTTCTCAAGTCCTTATATTTCAAAAATTGTAGCCTTTTCCAAGCATCTTTCACCAAAATGGGCTCTTCTTTCCTTTAGAAGAGCTTAGGGAAAACTCTTATAATACTCTTAAGATGGGATTATTGTGGACAGTAGCAAATGGGGAGTCTTTCAACATTTGGGATGATTTGTGGCTAACTAATTTAGTTCCTCTAAGAGACTATGTGCAACCGAATACCCTCTCTTTTTTTAATTCCGTAAAAGAACTTATCACTATGGAAGAAAGGGAACAAAAGGAATGGGACCAACCTACTATTTAAATGTTTTTCACTCATCAAGTAGCAATGGCTATACTGAATACTCCCATTAGACATTCGAAATAAAAAGATGTTCTTATTTGGAAACATGATACCAAAAGAGGTTTCATTGTAAAATCGACATATAGATCCTTTAGGAGTGAAATGACGGTTTCTTCTAACGCTTCTTCATCCAGAAGAAATAATAAGAGATTTCTCCAAGGTATTTGGAGACTCAATATTCCCCATCGAGTTCAACTATTTCTCTGAAAAATTTATAAAGGACTAATTCCTGTGGGGAGGTCCTTAGACAACATCATATAGTAGTGGGTGGAGATTGCCCACTTTGCAACACAGAAAAAAGGAAATGTTAACGCATGTTCTACTTTAGTGTCTTCTTGCTGTCCAAGTGTGGGGTATGTCCAACATACATGTTAGATGGGATAGTGTGGATTTCTCTCATGAGAAAGATTTTCTGAAGTTCTTGTGGTATATGTACACAAGTAAGTATGAAAGGGAACAAGACATGGTTAGAGCAGCTGCAGTCCTAGATCATATCTGGCAGGTTAGAAATAGTCTGATTTTTAAACACAAAAAACTCAAGGTACAAATGATAGCAAGACTTGCAGATAGTTCAGTTAAATTCTGGCAAAACTCTAGCAACCTGGAACAACAATCAAATGCCAATAATGTCATAGTTGATACACACAAGGAGACACAAATGCAAATAAATTTTCTATCTCAATAGTTTTTTAGCAGGTAAAGAGATTAGCAGGTAATGAATTTATTATGCTGGTCACTGATGTTGCTTTCCACATGAACAAGTATGATGGTTGTTTTGTTTTCTATGCGACCAATGCAGACGAAAATACAATAGGGATAAATAAAGGATGGTGCAAAATAGGTTTGAAAACATGTTTTGAAGCTAAACTAGAAGAGGTCAGACTAGCAAGTGGATGGGCGATGGCGAAAGGGTAAAAGAATATTGTAGTGATAACTGATAGCAAAGAATATGCGAAATTGATCAATGGCAGAAGTGAGCACTTATCATGGCAGCAAAAAGTTACTTGGCAGTATCATCTGGAGCACAAACTAGTATATTTTGAATGTCTCAAAACAATCTACATTAGAAGAAGTATGAACCTAACATCTCTTCGATTGGCTAAATCAATTTATGCTAGCAGTAGTAGTAATAGTAGTAATGATGATTTATAGATGAGTTGTCCTTTGAACCTTAATGGCTTTTATTTTTAATGCAATTTCAATTTCGTCGATAAAAAAAGGGACACGAACAAGTGTTATAGTGCATTTACCAAGAAAATGTTTGTCAATAATATTAATCTTTATTAGCAATGAAACAATTTATTGTAAATTGCATCATAATTACTAACAAACTAAAATTTCATTGACACTGAATTATTTTGTTGCTAAATAATGTTGGTGGAAAATTGGCTTTAGAAGGAATATTTTCCGCCAACTCTTTCACAAAGAAAAGTTGCCAACAAAATAGATTTTGTTACAAAAAGTGACAACTTTATGACATTTCCAATGAAATTTATTTCTGTTAGAAATAGTAACATATTAACAAGGAAAATAAAATTTGTTAGTAAATAACACATTTCTTGTAGTGAGTATACCAATTTTCAACAAAATAATGATTTGTCGTTATAAAATAGTTAGTGAGCTTTAACGAGAAATGAATTTTCATGAAAGTAATTATCATTTTTTACCTAGAAAACAATTTACTACCAACAAGGTTATAATTACCAACAAAATCTTATTTCATTGCTACAGAGATTTCATTAAAAAAAGATATTGTTTCCGACAAAATAAAAAACTTTGCCAATAGTGTAACAATTTTCAATGAAATATTACTTTGTTGCTATAAATTAATAAACGAGCTTTAACAAGAAAAAAAACTTATGGAAAAATTTATCAATCATTATCAACAAACCAAAACGTTACTAATAATGTAATTATTGTCTAGGAAAACATGTTTCTTTACTAAAGAGAGATAAACAAATGTTAATATTCCGTTAACAAGAAAAGTAATTTGTTCTTAAAATTAGTCAACTTTAGCAACAAAATATTTCATTACAGATGATTCTATAATTACTAAGGAACTAGTATTTTGTGGTCATAAAAAATATTTCGTTCTTAAATCAATTCGAGGGGAAATTAGGTTTGGAGGGAATGTTTCCCGCCGCCTATTTAACAAGGAAAGTTGTCTACAAAATATATTTTGTTGGAAAAAAGTAACAAGTTTATGGTTTTTTGAATAAATTTTTTTTTGTTGACAATGATACCCAATTAACAAGGAAATTGAAATTCGTAGAAAATATTGTGTTGGTAAATGATAGATTTCTTGTAGTGCACCTTTGCAACCCTAGTTGCCGAGCCCACACTCACTTTTTGTTTCATCGCAGGCCCAGCAAGGCCCGGACCATGCTTTCGACACAAGTACATCTCAAGACATTCCCAGCCCGACTCCCTCTCAAGCATCAGTTTCCACACAACCGACTGTTAATTTGGAACTACCACCCCTGTTTTAGATCCTGTAATGCCACTTGATGTCGTACATCTTCCAACTCATCCTATGCACACTCGTCTCAAAGAGGGCATCATCACTATCAAGCAATGCACTGACGACACAATTCGGTATCCTATTCCTCATGATTTATTAACTAGTATTGATGCATTGGAATCTACATGTTATTCTCGGGCTCGTAAGAGTACTGAGCACTCTGCCATGTCTTAAGAGATTAATTCACTCCTCAAAAACCACACTTGTCTCTGGTTCCTCCATCCTCTTCTCAAAATACAGTTGGATACAAATGGGTTTTTCGCATCAAACGTCTATCCGATGGTTCTATTGAGTGCTTCAAGGCTTGCCTTGTTGCTAAAGGTTATCATCAACAACCTAGCATTGACTATGATGAAACCTTCAGTCCGGTTGTCAAGTCTGCCACCATTTGGACCATTCTCAACCTTGCTATCTCTCGTGGTTGGTCCCTTCGTCAACTTGATGTCAAAAATGTTTTTCTACATGGGATCCTACAGGAATAAGTCTATATGACCCAACCGTCTAGCTTTGTTGATCCTGCTCGTCCTCATCATGTTTGTCGCCTGCACAAGGCTCTCTATGGTCTTAAACAGGCTCCCCATGGATGGTTTAATCATATTAGCTCCTTTCTCTTTGCTGCAGGGTTCCGCTAGAGTCGCTAATTTCTCTCTTTTTATATTTAAACATGGCATTCATACTATCTTCCTGCTTCTCTATGTTGATGATATTGTGGTCACTGGCAGTGATGATAGACTTCTATAGTCTTTTATTGATGCTTTGGGCGTGGTTTTGATATTAAAGATCTTAGTTCCCTTTACTACTTCCTTGGTTTACATATTCAGTCTGGTGATGGTTGTTTACACGTTAATCAACTCAAATATGCATATGAATTGCTTCAAATGCATGAGCTTCTCCATTGTAAACTGGCCTCCACACCACTAGCTACCAAGGTTGTGTTGATCTCTTACCGAGTTTCATGAACTTGTTGGGAGCCTCCAATACCTTACAATTACTCGACCTGATCTTGCGTATGCAGTCAATACTATTTCTCAGTTTATGAGCGCCCCTGCACTTCTCCTCTTGTTGCCGCACGACGTATCCTTCGCTACGTCAAGGGTACTCTTGATCATGATTTGGTTTTCCGGCTTCAAACTCGCTCTGCTCGTCTTTGCGCCTACTCCAATGCTGATTGGTCTGGTTGTCCTGATACTCGTCGCTCCACAAGTGGTTACTTGATTTATTCGGGCTCTAATCTGGTTTCTAGGTGCTCTAAGAAGCAGCCCACCATTCCTCGTTCTAGTGCTGAATCTGAATATCGCTCTTTAGCTCATGCTTGTGTTGAAACCACTTGGATGGGTTATTTCTTCCATGATCTTGGCGTTCACTTGCAATATCCGGTTCATCTTTACTATGACAATCTATCTGCAACATGGCTGCCAATCCCGTCTTCCATGCTCGTACACGTCACATTGAGCTTGACTACCAATTCGTTCACAAAAAAAGTTGATTTGGGAAGTCACCGTGTTTTCTTCATTCCTTCCAAAGACCAACCAGCGGACGTCTTGACCAAACCACTTCACAAACCTCGTTATCATCTTCTCTGTACCAAACTTGTCCAACCTAGGTCGTCCAGTTTGGGGGGAGGGGTGTTAGGGAGATTGTTAACAATCTCCAAAATTTATCCACAATTTTTACAAGTATAGTAAATAGTATATGAAATTGATCAATCTCCAAAATTGATCCAAGTATAGTAAATAGTATATGAAATTGATTCAAGTATAGAAAATTGTATATGTCCATATATAGAATGTAATCCTTGCCTGAACCTATATATTGTACATGATTGCCAATGAATGAATCAAGTAATTTCATTTTTTACATCTATATATGCATGTTTCTCTGTTTCATGCACAAACTGTCACTCACATATCTGATCTCTTCTTTGAACCTCACACATCACCCATCCTGCTCAATCTATCTCAACAATATCTTGGATGTGCTACCTACCTTAGGATCTGTAGACGTGCCACATATTACTATGGGATTTGATCAATAATTATTTGGGATTTCACATGGTATAATTTCCATGTATTTAGATAAATTATATATGTTGGTGAGTCATATAAAGTCAATTATCTAATGCTAGAAACCTGTCCAACTTGCATAAGCGTAAACATGGATGTTAAACATGATAAACCTTATTAACCAGCCCAAGAGAAAATTTGGCGAACTAGACCAAGTTTGACAAGCAGAAAATGATTAACATGTCCAATGTCAAAATTTAAGGGTTGAAGGCACCCACATTTTTCAAATTCCAATGCATGCATATTGCAACTTAATTAACCCATTAATTAATTAATCTTATAATCATCATAAATGGTTTAAGTTGAATAAATATAAAATGAGATCCTTGTTTTGGGGCATGAAATGGGGTGAGCAAGTATATGCATTTTGCATGCTTTCTTATGAGAAGAATACAAAGTATACAACAAATATAAGGAAACAATACAAAGGATCATCATTGTTTTTTTTTTTTTTTTTTTTTTTAAATTGGGTGGTTTACCCTTTTTATTTGTTTATTAATCCATGCCCGAAGGCTACATGACTGGCCCTCTAGGGTTAACCAAACTAGGTACGAAGGCTACAATATTGTTGTCACTTAATAACCTTGTCGCCTCCATCTTGCATAGAGACTTACTTTCGCTTCGCTTCAGTCTAGTCCATCTAAGCTACATTCAATACCCGAAGGCTTGTCAACGGCAGAGCACGTGTGCTCCTAATAATTGGGCAAAAACTTAGGGGTGGGCAATGTTGGTTTGCCCCAAACCGATTTCGAATCGATTTCATTCAGTTTGCCCAAAACCCAAACCAAAACCGAATTTTGTATTTGTAAACCGATGAATTCGATTGAACCGAATTTCGGATCGGTTCGGTTCGGTTGGGTCAAAATTTTGGGCTCAAGCACTTGAAAGATTTCATTAAAACATGCCCAATTTTTAGTCCAAAATTGAAAACTTTGAGAGAAGAGGGGCGATTCAGTGCAACAAGGTGTACTGCAGTGCATTTGTTGCACTAATCAGTATTGACACCTACCTGTTATTTAGTTATTTATATATATCTAATTAATCGGTCGGTTCGGTTATAAATCGGTCGGTTCAAAACAATAAACCGATTTCGAACCGTTTATAATCGGCTCGATTTAAATTATTTTCTTTCTACTCATATTTCGGTTCGGTTGATTAACCGAATTTAAATCGGTTTTTGCCCACCCTTACGAAAACTCATAAAATCCTAACTAGTAAGTCTCGAGCCCGAGCCGAGACCTCTCACAAGGAGAGTGAATGTCCGACCAACTGAGCTACAATTGGTGGACAAAGGATCATCATCTAGCTAGCTTTATAAATCATAATACACATACGCATATATGCTCCAACGAATCGGGAAATTGCATGCATTGATCCAGTCTATCGTACTTAGAAAACTGGGTGTCTCTGATTCCCATGATCCCATCAGTCAAACCATGCAATAATGTGCAGTTCCTTAGCTTTTAGTCAAAGAGAATGCATGGGCCTGTATTAGGACATTTATTCATCCATGATTGAATTGAGTAGGGTTAAGTCGAGCCTTATTCAACGTTGGGTTGAACATTAGTGGGTTAGACATTATAGATGGAAGTAAAGCAGCTGGAAGCTAGTGCCTACTTATATAAAATTAAAAGAAAAATTAAAATAAAAAGCCAGCCTAATAAATCTACCTTGTATTTTTGAGGAAAAATGAGTTAAGAATTATCATAATGTGTTTATTAATCTATTTATTTTGGAATCAAAGTATAGATATAACTTATATGTATGTATTTAATTATTTGAGTCAAATAAGAACAGTTGAGACGAGTACTCGAAAACTAACCACAACTCATTTAATTAAGGGTTTTTTTGAGTTTGACACTCGTTTTGAAAACTATTTGAGTTTAACCCTCGTTTTCTAGCGGAAGCGTTAAGTCCACAACTCACAAAACCATTTTTCAAAACTTTCTCTTCCTCCCTGATACACACCTCCTTCCTCCTCTTTGTGGCCACCTCCCTCCTCCCTGCTGCGATGAATATATATAATGTAGGGTCACGAGATACTAAAACAGTCTCCAGAGTATGAAAGAAATGTCAAACATGTACATTAGATACGATGACGGGATCTTTCATTAATTCAAGAGAAATTGGGCGAAGATGCACGCTCCAGGAGATTAGACGACATTCAGTATGATAAACTTGACATACCCGAAGAAGTTCAAGAACAGGTACAATACATGCCAAATTATTTAATTGAACTATTCCAACTGCAGCAGTCAATCTTCTTATAATTTTTGGCAGTATTTCGCTTTTAAAGTCTTAAGCACATTTAAATAATAATAATAATAATAATAATAATAATAATAATAATAATAATAATAATAATAATAATAATAATAATAATAGGGTCGTTGGTCCTTTTTATTTATTTATTAATCCATGTCCGAAGGCTACATAACTAACCTTATAGGGTTAACCAAACCAGACTCAAAGGCTACAATATTGTTGCCACTTAATATCCTCGTTGCCTCCATCTTGCATAGATACTTGCTTTTGCTCCGGTTCATTGCCTCCACCTTGCATGAAGACTCGCTTTCGCTTCACTCCGATCTAGTCCATCTAAGAAGCTGCATTCAATACCCGAAGGCTTATCAATGACATAGCACATGTGCTCATAATAATCGGGTGAAATCACAAATCCTAACTAGTAAGTCTCGAACCCACAACCTCTCACAAGTCTGAAGCACATAAATTAGTCTTTTGATGAATGAAACTTCCAAGTGCTGACAACTATTTCAACCATTTACTATTTCCTGGTCGCACTCGTGCATGCTCAGTTTAAGAGAACAAAATAAAGAATTGATTCACCTGATTTACAACTTCACATGGATATATATATATGGCATAAAGAAAAAGATCCCAATGCTGCCATCTTGAGAAGGCTTTCAGAGAAGTTGAAGCTGAGGAACATCGGTGATCTCAAACAAGAGTCGTTTGCTTTGTATGAGTTGGTGATCTCCAGTAGTCAAGATCAATTTGAATATCTTGAGGAGATGTACGTCAACCTTGCTTAAAAAGCTAAAGGATAATATACTATCTGATATCCCAGATGAAGACCCATTAAAGAGCTTCATGAAGCACAGATCACTAGTCATCCCAGATGATTATTGATGCCCAGTATCTCTTGATTTAATGAAAGATCCCGTCATCGTATACCAGATAGATTTGACTCGGCTTTCTTGGAGACTCTTGTTTTAGTAACTTGTGACCCTACAACATATTCCTTGTAGTAGGGAGGAGGGAGGTCATCGCGCGAGGAGGAAGGAGGTTCGTCGCAGGGAGTAGGAAGCTCCAATAAATTGATTTTGTGATTTAGGCAAAATTTCATTCGTTAGTTTAACCCTAAGGTAAGGGCAAAAGAGTCCGAAAATAAATTTTGACTTATCAATAACGTGGACTTAGCGGTTCCCTTAGAAAACTAGTTAAACTCAAATAGTTTTCAAAACGAGTGTCAAACTCTAATAGGTATAAACTAGTGAGTGTCAAACTCAAAAACCCCTTTAATTAATTACACGTGTATCGTATTAAATGACATACATTAATTGATCCAGGACTCGTACCTAAATTCCATGCCACCTTCAACAAATGCTTTTATAAGAAGATTTGTTTTGTTGGTACAATCAATAAATTATAGCACTCATAAGATTTTCTTATATCCCCTAGCTGTCAAATTTACTTATTATTATTATTATTATTATTATTATTATTATTATTATTATTATTATTATTTTATTATTTTATTTTTGTAAATTAAACCTCCATGAGGGAGGGCAGCTATGGGATTTCAGTAATTTATTCAATATCAAAAGTGATTTATAGTCTATTCGAGGGTACATTACGACTTTACCCGATTCAAAATATCAAAATTTTAATGTACTAACACAAAAAAAAACTTAATTTCCTCTAAGCCTACAAAACTCTTTCCAAACCAACCTAGTAAGGGAAAAAAAACAAGCAGACATCCGGAGTAAAAGCCAAAAATCCCCTCAGCACCCCTCTTCTTCCTTCTATCTTAGTGCCTTCCATGTCAAGAGATACGAACATAGGGCGTGTGGAACTTATCTAAATTGATAAGTCTCAAACTTTTCTTTGGAAGTTGTGATATCTCCATCTCCCTAGTTAACCCTTCTCGCTGCATCATTCCAGTTAGCGCGTTTGCTACTGCATTTATCTCCCTATACACATGATAGCAAACAACATCTCTTCTGCCTTACAGACGATGTATTTCATATCCCAGAATTTTTCGAAAACCCATGGAATCTTAAAATCAACCTTTAACCAAATTTGAATCGTTTTGAACATGATCTTTGTAAACCCCATTCTATAGCATAACACGACTCCTTCCAAAAGAGCAAGAGTTTCCTCTTTATTATTCGTTCATTTGCCAAAGAAAAACTGGTGTGTGGCCAAACCCATATGGTCTCGAATGATCACCCCACCTGCTATTAAGTTATTCTTGGATAACCCATCAACATTCAAAGCTACAAACCCATCCAGGGAATGTCCAATAAACAATCATATTCACTATTGGTCACTGGTTGCACATGCAATCCAATAGCTATTACCACATCCCTATTTGAGCTAACTCTCTTTGGAACAAAGACCGAATTAATAAGTTTCAACCATCTCACAATAATAATCACTGTAAAGGCATTTAGAGAGGCATCTTCAAACAAGCACTTATAACATTGTTTCCAAATTTTCGATATCACCAATAACAACGTCATAAGATATAAAACACCCGCCTGTGAGACTCCATTCACATGACAAAACTAGATTGAGAGGAGTGTCGAAATCTATGTTGGCTTCCTAACATGAATATCAAAAACATCTTCAAAATGGTTCCATAATTTCTAAGCCAAACTCCCTTCTATCAGTAAATGATTTAAAGATTTGATCTTCGTCGAGTCCGGGTAGCATCTACATCTGGAAGCTAAACTAAACCCACAACGAGGTAACTCTCCACCCTTTATTGCCTTCTAAAATATCAATTTTTGTTTGGAAAATTCTAAAGAGACTCATTTCAGTTGATGGATAATTAAGAAGAATTGGTTTCAAATTGAAGTTGAAGTGTAGTTGTTGCACTAGACATGGGGATGAAACTATGAAACATTTATTCTTGGAGGATGAAACAGCTTCAAAAGTATGGGCACATTTCGAGGTGGTTTTTTATGTTCATGTGCATTGACTGGTTGAGGTAGGCATAATGCTAAGGAGTTGGTTCTCGCAGGCAAAGGAAACGACTCTTTCAAGTATTCTTTTTCAGTTCACTCCTCTTTTTATCCTTTGGAAGACATGGTTGCAGAGAAATAAGAAATTGTATGAAGGTCGGGATGTGTCAACAAGATTTATAATTACTAGTAATGACTTGGGAGAGTTTGTAATTGCACACAAGATTTATCTTGGGCATGGTTCCAATAATGTAGCGGAAACGAAAACTTTGTTGGAGGGTTTGAACATATGTAAATGGATTGGTTTTCGAAATTGTTTGTTTCAAACGGATTCGATGTTGGTAAAACAATGGTTTTTTTAGATAAATGAAGATTCCTTGGTTCCTTAACATCTGGTGAAAAGAAATCTGGGAAATTAGCAATCTTTTAGTATGCCATTGTAGTCATATTTTTTGAGAATCAAATGTGGTGGCAGATTCCTTGGCAAGCCTGGCGGAAAAAGGGAAGAATACAAGGAATTATGATTGGGATTCTTTCCCTAGTAAGCCTAGAGCCTTATTGTTGCTTGATAAGAGTCATAGGATACATCAGGAGAACTTAATCAAGGAGGTGCTGGAGGTAGAAACCGGACACAAAATAATTTAATTGCGGAGCTTCTATGTTTCATCAGTTTTGGTTTGCAGGGACAGATAATGGAGAAATTAATACAGTTTGTTGGACAGGAGAAGGGTTTCTTGGCAGCTGTTTTGGCATAATATTGTTTGCAATGGCGTTTTCTGTTGAGGTTTGCAGGGACGTGTTTAAAGAGACGGGTTCGTGGAACAGACCAGGACGTGCTTGGTTTTGGTTTGTTATGGATCAACAGTTTAGTGTGCCTTGGTACGGTGCTGCTGCTGCTGCTACTTTTCAATTGGAGCAGTATCTTTGCCTAGACTGTGGGGTATTCACTCGGTGAATTCCAGGTAATTAAATGAAGGCATACACTACAACAGATTTGTTTTAACCGGTGCTTCAAAAAGCGTCGGTAAAGGGAAAAATGTGCCAGTTTAGATCATTGACGACATTTTTAAAAACGCCGATAAAAATCGGTGTCGCCAAAAGATTAACGACGCTTTAAATGAAGCGTCGGTTAAAATTAACATTTACGACACTTTGGAAAGCGCCGGTAGAGCTTATATAAGTACCGCCAAATAAATGGATACGTCAATTCCCAGTTTTATACAAACGCCATATTTATAACCTTTTTATGGTGCTATGAAGCGCCGATAAAGATATTTTGCTATGCTTTTAAAGCACCGGTTATGTTAACAATCCTGTAAAACCACTATTTTACAACCTTTTAATGGCGCTTTAAAGCGCTGAAAAAGATTGTGTTTGTGACGCTTTTGAAGCGTCGGTTGTGCTAACACCTTTTAATAGCACTTTAAAAGCGCCGGTTATGTTAACATACCTGGAAAAAAAACAATTTACAGCTGAGCTTGTGCTTCCTGGGCCCGATGCTGGTGCTCTAACTTAGCAAGCTTGTTTTTCCTTCATCTTAAAAATTCGACAAGAATTGAATTGCCACTCATTTCAAAGCAGTTATGTAGGGATGATCCCGACTCCATTTCTTCATCCTCCTCCCTCTTTGTCCTCGGGGAGAGGGGTTCCAGCAGCTAGAGGAAAAAACCCAATCTCTCAAGTTTCTCCCCAACAAAACCAGGAAAATGAACAACACCAAAAACAAGATGAAATCCAGGAACAAGAACACATGGAAGTCCAGGAAGTTGCTCTCACTCCAGTGGATACACACAGGACGAAATCAGGGTGCTTGTCCTCGGGGAGAGGGGATGAAACAAACCCAAACTCACAGTTTTCTCCCCAACAAAACCAGGTAAATGACCAGCAACAAGAACAAGCTTGTATCCAGGAACAAGCACACATGGCAGTCCAGGAAGCTGCTATCATTCCAGTGGATACACACAGTACGAAATCAGGTTGTAATCTCATGGAAGGCCAGGAAGCTGAACCCATTCAGTGATTAGAATAAGTCCAGAAACAGGGTGTAATCCTAATCCAGGAATGGGGAGGATCAGCTGGAAATCTCTGTTTGCAACACCTACTGTAAGTGGCTCTACTCCGTTAAAATTTGTTCCTCCTCCCATAATAGAAGGAAAGAAGGTTGTTCATATTAAAAGATCAGATCATGTAGCAAGATTTCAAGAATGTGAGAACTATCTCATAGGGCATTTTGTGGGGAAAAGGCTTGCTTATGGTTATGTAAAAGAAAAATTGACAAAACTATGGGCACTAAAGAGTGATTTTGAAATGATGATTTATGGAGATCGAGCATTTGTCTTCCAATTTAGTAATGAAGAGGATAAATTAAAGGCAATGGAGATAGGTCCTGTCCACATTGCTAGCAGATTGTTTATCATCAGACCTTGGCAGCCTTATCTGGAGGAGAATGTTGAAGCCATTACATCAGTTCCCATTTGGGTGAATATGAGAGGAATTCCTCTGTTCTTGTGGAGTCCGGAAGGAATTCAAACTATTGCAAGTGCAATTGGAATCCCCCTTATGTTGGACAAAGCAACGGCTAGCAGATCACGGCTTGCTTATGCTCGTGTATGCATTGAAATAGATGCTAATAGCGCACTCCCTGATTTCATTCCAATAACGATAGATGATGGTAA
Organism: Berberis thunbergii; assembly: GCA_003290165.1. Taxonomy (NCBI): domain Eukaryota; kingdom Viridiplantae; phylum Streptophyta; class Magnoliopsida; order Ranunculales; family Berberidaceae; genus Berberis; species Berberis thunbergii. Next base: position 229,299 of record QNQO01009801.1, read on the forward strand.
GGCTCTAAATGTAAGTGTTGAATATTCCTGGAGACCAGTAAAATGCCCCCAATGCTCAAACTTTGGACACTCATCCAGGAACTGCCCTAAACAAAAGCAAAAGAACACCCAAGTGGCCAAAATATGGCGAGCTACAAAACCAGGCAGCAAGGTAGTAGACAATAAAGGTTCAGACAATCAGTTGGAGTCCCAAGAGAATGGTGGGGGCTGGAGGGTAGCAAGAGGTAAGCACTCTTTCAGAAATAACCTGGTTCAGGGAGAGAAGAACGGGACTACATTGCTGCAAGAAATTACAATGCAGGACACCCGACACAAACCAGGAAATGCTAACCAAAACAGGGACCAATTGCAAGCTGGCAATAAAAATCAGGAAATTGCAATTGCTCAGACAGAGAATGCAAATCTGAAAATTGCAAATGCTAGGACAGATAGTGCAAAACAGGAATCAGCAAATGCTAGGACAGAGAGAGCAAACCAGGAAATTGCAAATTCTCGGACAGAGAATGTAATTCAGGTTATTGCAAATGCTATGACAGAGAATGCAGATCAGGTAATTGGAAATGCACAGCCTGAGAATGCAATCCAGGAAATTACATATACTCAGACAGAGAATGCAAATCAGGAAATTGAATATGCTAAGACAGATAATGCAAATCAGGAAATGGAAAACACTCAGCTAGATACTGCAAATCAGGAATTTGATAAGACTCAGACAGATATTGCAAATCAGGAAATTGCAAAGGATCAGACAGAGAATGCAAATCAGGAAATGGAACATGCTCAGACAGACAATGCAAATCAGGAAACTGAAAAAGCTCAGACAGACACTGCAAATCAGGAACAGGACACAAAAACTCTTGGAGCTGGTACGAAACCCACTCGTAAAAACACTGTACCTCTTCCGAGAGTGCACGCCATAGCTACCAGAAGCATCTCCACAGGACTGCAAAAAAAGGCATCAAAAGCTGAAAAAAGGAGTAGAAAAAAACAGGACATGACAATTACGTCACCAATGGACAGCACTAGTGGGGGGAGTCAAAGCACCACCCAGGAGGGTGGAAATACCATCTACAAGTTGTTTTAATGATCCGAGCAGCATGTTGGAACATTCGGGGCCTCAATGACCCCTTAAAACAAAGAGAAGTGTGAAACCTTATTGACAGACACAAAATCAGTATTATGGGATTAGTTGAAACAAAGGTAAGCAATGAAAAGAAGATAAAAATGCAGCAACACCTTTTCAAAGACTGGTTAGTAGTGGACAACAATGACCTGGCCCAAGGTGGTCGAATATGGGTAGCTTGGGACTCTCAAGAAGTTAATGTTAACATTGTCGCCCGCTCGGATCAGGCCATAACTGCTGAAACAGTCTGGCCGAATGGATACACTTGCTTGCTGAGATTTGTTTATGGAAGGAGCAACTACATGGAACGCAAAAGATTATGGAAAGAAATAGAAACTATAGACAGCAATAATCATTACCCTTGGGCAATCATGGGAGACTATAATTCAATTCTGAATTCTCAAGAAAGAGTAGGGGGCGATGAGATTAGACCTTTCCACTTCATGGACCTGCTGAATTGTGTGCAAAAGGTCAAGCTTTTTGATTGCAAGTTTAAGGGATGCTACTTAACATGGAACAACAAACAAGAAGGCATGAACAAAATAATGTCAAAGCTGGACAGAGTTATGGTAAACCAAGTATGGCTAAACAATATTCCAGACTCAGAAGCAGATTTTCTCACTGCAGGGATCTCTGATCATTCCCCAGTAGTGCTCACTTTATACGAGCAAAAGAATATGGGACCTATACCATTCAAATTCTTTAACTACTGGGTACATGAACCGGGTTATATGACAGCTGTAGAACAGGCATGGAAAGAGCCAATAGAAGGGAATGCAATGTACAGTATGACCCAGAAACTGAAATGTGTTAAACACAAGCTTAGAGAATGGAGAAGAGAAAGGTTCCTCAATGCAAAAACTAATGTGCTGATAGCAAAACAACAGCTGGACAGAACACAATTAGAGCTTCAAATTCATCCTCTGAATTCAGTAGTTGTTTTACAGGAAAGAGAAGCCATCAAAGAATATGTCAAAGCCTCTAGAGGGGAGGAATCAGAAGTGAAACAAAGGGCAAAAGCAAAGCATATGCAGGTGGGAGATGAAAATGTGGCCTATTTCCATGACTTTCTTAGGGAAAGAAGGAAGAAAAACAAAATTCTCTCCCTATATAACCAAAATCAGGAAAAGCTAGAAGATATTGCAGAGATAGGGGCAGAATGTGTGAGGTACTTTGAACAAGTTTTTGGAGGGGATATGGAACCTTATGATGACAGTATTATCAATAACATAACAGTTGAAACTGAGGTTAATGCTGAGGAACAAAGAGACCTCACGAAACAAGTCACACGCAATGAAATCACAGAAGCATTATCGATGATACACTCCAACAAGGCCTCGGGTCCAGATGGCTTCTCGTCATTCTTTTTTAAATCAGCTTGGCGTATTCTTGGGGATGATTTCATCAAAGCAGTCAGCAATTTCTTTACAAGTGGGAATCTTCTTCGGGAGGTAAACGCAACATTTGTAATTCTGATCCCAAAAACTACTAATGCCTCATCTCTTAATGATTTCAGGCCTGCTATATCCTGCTGTAACGTAGTGTATAAATGCATAACAAAAATTATGAAGAACAGAATGAGTGCAGTGGTGCAGCGCCTTGTCAGCCTTAACCAATCAGCTTTCATCAAGGGCAGACTAATACATGATAACATTATGCTGGCTCATGAGCTGGTAAGGCACTATCATAGAGATGAAGGTCCTCCTAGATGTGCAGCCAAAATTGATCTCAGGAAGGCGTATGATACTATAAGATGGGAGGCTATAACACACATGCTTAGAAAGCTTCAGTTCCCAGACCAATTCATCCAGTGGATCCATAACTGCATATCTACTCCCAGATACTCCATCTTGGTGAATGGCTCCCCAAAAGGATTTATAAAAGCAACAAGAGGAATCCGGCAAGGATGCCCAATGTCTCCTTACCTATTCGTGCTGATTATGGAATTGTTCCATCTCCTCCTGAAGGAACAAGCAATGAAAGGAGACTACAAGATTCATTACAAATGCAAGGAGCCCCTTATTACTCATCTAAGCTTCGCGGATGACCTCATCACCTTCTTCCATGGAGACCACAATTCTGCAAGAGCCTTATCAAGGGTCTTACAGATATTCAGAAAGGGTACAGGCTTATCTGTCAACTGCAACAAGAGTAACCTTTTTGCAGCGGGAGTACCTTGTGGAGAACTCCAGATGATCACAGATGAATTACAATTCAACAGCTCTGATCTTCCAGTAAGATATCTTGGCCTGCCTTTAATCTCTACCAGATTATCCTGTAATGACTGCCAACCACTCATTGAAAGAATCAGAAAGAGAGTAGGTTCATGGAAGAACAGAACTTTATCTTATGCAGGCAGACTCACTCTCATCAAGGCTGTCCTCAATAGCATGCAAGTGTTCTGTACTTCTTGTTATGTTCTCCCAAAGGAAGTTACTCACGATCTTACGGCAATTCTTAGAAACTTCCTGTGGTCTTCTTCAGATAATTATTTGAAAGTCCCCCTTGTCAGTTGGGAAACAGTATGTCGCCCTTATAAAGAAGGAGGGCTGGGAGTGCGGTGCATAGAAACCTCAAACATGGCATCCATGATGCGGCACATCTGGAATATTGTATCAAATAAAAACAACCTATGGGTTCAATGGACAAGAAAGCATCTGATCGGGGGTAAGGACTTCTGGATCATGGAAATCCCTCAAGATTCCTCATGGTGCTGGAGGAATATTCTCAAATGCAGGGAGAAGGCATGCAATTTGATCACCTATGCAATAGGAAATGGAAGAGATACATCGTTGTGGAAGGACCCATGGCACCCCAATGGCATCTTGATGGATCAATTCCCGTCCCAGGTTACTTATCACTCCAGCCTAAATAGGAATGCCCAGGTTAGTGCATTGATCAAAGAAGGGCAATGGTTTGTTAGGAATTCTGACAAAACCCATATTGCAAATATATTTGCAGACCTTAATGCAGTGGAGTTTGATTGTAACTTCAAGGATGAGATAGTCTGGAAAGGAGGCACAGAGGGGGAGTTCTCAAGTAAGAGTGCCTATCACTCCATTCGAAACAAGTCCACAATTGTCACCTGGACGAATCTTGTTTGGTTCAAAGGAAGAATCCCGAGACATAGCTTTATAGGATGGTTAGCAATGAACAAAAGCTTGAAAACCCAGGATAAGTTAAAGAAATGGAAGATGCTCCCTTCATCCCTATGCTGCCTATGCCATATAGAAACAGAGAATGAAGAACATCTGTTTTTCAGCTGCTTATACTCCAGACAGGTATGGAAGCATATGTTGCACTTCATGGGGTATAGACATCAACCTCGCAGCTGGGCGGAAGAGATTAGATGGTGCAGACAGAGATTTGTTGGAACTGATCCAAGATCTATGGTTAACAAGCTGGTCCTAAATGCATCTATATACCACCTATGGCTGGAACGGAACAGAAGGTTGTTCGAAAAACAGCAGGTTGATGCGCCCACTTTAACTTCCAGAATTGTTGCTGACGTTAGGCTCAGAGTCATTGTCCTTAACCCAGAGGTCCAGGATACTCCTCGTGCAAGAAACTTCTTTAACAAATGCAGTTTAGACATCAACTACAAGCACATGAACCCCACATATCATACCTGGAACAGACCTGATCCAGGGTGGATAACAGTCAATTCGGATGGCTCTTTGACAACCGAAAAAGGAGGGTATGGAGCATTGGTTAGGGACCATACAGGCAGGGTGCTAGCAGCAGCCTCGGGGGCGCAAAGGAACCAATCTATAATCCTACATGAGCTGCAAGGGGTCGAAATGGGGCTGAATCTGGCTGCTCGGACTGAATACAGAAAGTTGAACATCTGCATTGACTCCGCAACAGCAGTTCATTTAATCAAATCAGTAAAGGCTCCTCCTTGGGAGGCCTTGCTGTGAGACGTATCAAAGAGCAGCTGAAGCACTTCAAAGAATGCAATATCATGCATGTTATGCGGGAGACGAATAGGGCAGCGGACAAGTTGGCCAGCATGATGCCGAGTGTGGCTTTCATAGAAGTCACATCTAGCTCGTTTGCGGAAGACATGAAAAAAATCATTTTTGAAGATGCTAGTGGTAGGAATTATATGAGATTATAATGAGTGTGTAAAATTTCTTTATTTTTATTTTTCTGTGGTCTGGGGAGCCCATTTATACCCCACGCTTACCTTTCAAAAAAAAAAAAAAAAAAAAAAAAAAACTCCATCAAAGCGACAAATAACTGAGATGCAATGTTATGGGTTCATATCAACCAAATAAAACCCTTACTCTTTTTTCCCCACCAATTACACACTGCTAAATGAGGAACATAAAAAGAAAACAAATGAAGAATCATGTACTTACAACAGAGTAGAAAAGATGAGCAAAGAGAACCACCTGCGCGAACTGCATTGATACATAGACCCAGACAAATCTTCTGAGCACTGACAGACCAATTTCAAAATTCAGGCATCTCATACATGAATAACATAAATTAGTTACATGTTGCACAAATGTTTAAGGATAACATCACTTTATGCTATATGATCAACTTGCAGGGACTCCCTGGTAATGGCACACAACTTTCATTAAAGATGATTATGATCAACATTATGTTTGAGCATCATACAAAGCTATGCAGACTCTAAACACAACTTTGCAATACTTGCCCATGGTTGATGATGTCTTGGATGCAAGAAGACCTAGGATGCAGGAAAATGGCAATGATATAGCAACAACACCAGTACCCATTTTTGTTACCTGCCCAATGCAAATGTTATTAAGAAACTATTGACAAAACAAGTGAATTCTAGCATGGAATTTTCTCTTGATTATGAATTATAGCTACATTCATGAATTACATTTACCATATCTATTTATACGTTGGAGCAATCAGTCCAAAGGATGTCCAGTTAGGTATTAGTTCAGCTACGTGTCATTACAATAACACATACATGAATGATGCAAAAAACCAACTAATCCAACTCACTATCTGATACGTTTTCCACTGGCAGCTCAAGGGCATCAATTTCTTCAAAATACGCTCTTTGCTTGTCAATAAAATTCTGTTCTTCAAGCTGAGAGAGATGCGGCCTCTGCATATAACCAGCTCAAGCAGTGTGAAAAAAAAATACAATTATTGTGTATTTATTATGTGGAACTGCTTCTAGTAAACAGCTAGACATTTCTCTTTAAGGAAAAATTAAAGCAAACCTTGCTTTTTGCACTAGGAACAAGGCATGTCTTCAAAAGATTAGCAATTTTCTTTGCATTATTTATGTCATCACTTTCTCCTTGTTCTTTGTACAACTCATGATCCCTATATGGAAACAAACAACAATCAATTTGCCTCGAAGAAATGCAGATGCCCCATTATTGCCATGAAAGATATGGAAAAACATTGAAGACTACATCATCTTTATATGAAAATCAAATTTCCCTAATCCAAGAAAGGTCTAGCAGGGCATTAGCTTAGTTCAGAATAGCTGAAGATTTGTACCTGATAAATGTCACAAATCCTACATGCCTATTAAGCAGAGATTCATAATCTGTAAGACAATATCTACACCAATAAAGGACTTTGTAAGGAAATGTTACCTAAGCTATTAAAAAAAAAAAAAAAAAAGGCACACCAATGTCAGAATACACATCAAGCTGCAGGATATGGTTATTGTGCAAAGAGTAGATGTTTGTACTGGAAAATCTTCAATGTTTCCTCCAACATCACCCATAGCACATTGAAATATCAATGAGCTTTAATGTAAAAATTCAGTCATCTAGAATAGATGGTGGTCATGTAGAATAAAAGGTGCAGCAAAGAACTACAGGTTTCTGACTACAAGAGGACGTCATCCTCGAGGCAATTGAATACTGGAAGTTCGGTCTCATAGAAACAGTTTTTCACATGGAAGTTTTGGCCTCATGTCAAAAGTTTGCTCTAAACCTTCGCTAACACCAGCTTTGAAGTGGAAGGCCTCACCAAGGTGCAGTATTTGCTCCTAATGGCAAGTGATGTGTCAACAAGCCTTAGAGGAGATGAATATCACATTACCTGCCATTAGGAACAACTACCACATCTGGGTGAGTACTTCCACCTTAAAGCTGTGGAAGTGAAGGTTCAGAGCAAGGTCTTCACATGAGGCCAAATTTTATTTCCAAATGAAAATTTTAGGGCATAGAATAAAGGATTGTACAAAAAAGCCAAAAAGGTTTTTCAGTACAAATTTAATGAAAACTTTAGGGCATAGAATAAAGGACTGAAATGGACTGATGCCCCCTACAAATTTAATGAAATGGACTAAAGCTCATGATAATATGAAAGCAGATCATGCTTCTTGCAGACCTTAAAACTTTTCTATAATAGAAGGTGATACAGAAGATAATTTCATTTAGTATAGTAATAGCTACCTGTCTTCTTCTTTCACTCAGTTGCACACTGCCATCAATCCTACAAACCTCAAGACCTTTCTCGCTAAAATAGTAATCAATAATATTCAAACCTTTGTCCACTGTGAGAATATCAGAACCTGTAACAAAAAACACTTTTGAAATAACAATTGCACAGATAAATAATGACTATAGAGAAATCAACTTTTGAACTCTTGAGCATACTTTATGATTTCAGGCCAACAGTTCTGTTAATAGCTTTTCAAGTAAGCAAAATTTCCCACATTGTTCAACCAACTGATTGATGGTGGATATACCGCTACAAAAGGAAGTTAAAAAGACTAATTACTCGTCAAATATAATTATCACAAAATGATTTTGATAAATATAAGATTTTTTTTAAAAAAATCAAAATTTGCTTGTGAAGATAACTACTTTCAGATTTTGCTATCATGAAAAATGGAAAGATTGGGATGGTGTGCTTAGCCATCACAAGCTCCCTCCAACAGATATGGATGGTTACGGTTCTTCCTAAGTTGAACCATCAAATGATTCAACTTGCCTCTGACGCTATCTCCTGCAACTTGTCATGTTAAAACTGGCAGAAAATGGAATGAAGGAGATAACGCAGAATACTTATAGAATGCTCAAGGAACCCAATCAATAGAGAACAAGGCCAAACTACATTCTACCAACAACATATTTTGGCACTAGCTGCACACAAGAAAATGCGATGTGCAACAAGTACACACGTCACTAATAGAGATTGTCACAAGCATCAATAACACAGCCGATACCTTGAATGCCTACTGAACAGGTTCCCTTTGTTGTAAATTCTAATATCTAATAAATTCTACTTTCAAATAAAGGATATAAGTCACTTACTTCTGCCTCCATTCTCAATCAAATGATCCTCCATTGTCTTGTTGACTAAATGCTCCTGAATTTTCTTTTGGTGCTCAGTCATATTGGCATGCATACAAGATTATTTCCTTCTTTCGAGGAAGCATCTGCTCAACGTCTGACTTTAATCTTCGCAAAAGAAATGGTCGTAATATCGCATGAAGCTTTGTTAACACCTGTGCATAATAAATTCCACAAAACATAACAGTTATTTCACGACAATGATATTAAACCAAGTAACCAACATCAGCAAGGATGCATACATGGACCCTTCTTTTCTCTTCCAACTCTTCATGATGAGCTTCAATTTTACATTTCCCTGATAGATCAGACCTGAATGAATACAAGATCAGATGTCAACATTAAACCATACAACTCATAGAAGGATTGTACAAAAAGGTCTTCACATGAGGCCAAAATTTATTTCCAAATGAAACTTTAGGGCATATAATATATACTTGGACAAAAAGGCCAGGTAAGAACCAGTCTTTCAGAGATAATAACAAGCAGGAAAGCAGAGATTTCATAGCATTAACAACTACTACTGGATTAAAGCCAAGCGTTTTTATGAACTGGATGTGCTTGTACATTCCTCAGTAGTAATGTCTATGCGATGACATTGGAGAAATAAAACTGCTAATATGATGAACTCAAATGAAGGGATCAGGTAACAGCAGTGATATGCATTTTGCATGCATGATGTTATAATGTCTAGAATTGACATTTTATCTCAAAGAGACTAGAGTCCCAGTGAAAAAACTTTAACCACACAACATAATAATTTCAACCTTACTACAAATATTTTACTTACTTTAGATTTAGACTTGGAGGTTCCGTTGCTAATGTTGTTGTTGGTCGTTCTTGGCACCTGCAGGGTCTGAAGAGCACCAACACTTGCAACAACAGAACAAAACCAAAGAAACCCAATTAACATATTAATTCAACCAACCACAAAATGCCTAAAAGAGATTTCAGACAGAACTTAGCTGATTGAATGTGTACCACCACAACCACCCACATAGAGAAATGCTACCTTCTTCATCTGTTTACAAAGATTACAACTTCGGTTAAAATGACATTTACAACAAATAGTTGAAGTACCAATTAGCATACACATATAAAGGTGATATGAAAAGAAAACTACATTCTTTTGGATGGGAGCTCTCAGAAGCATTGTTATTACTAGGAGTAGGTGCTTCAGGTGCAAGAGTAGTGGCAGGGCCAAACATTCAATTCAACAAAAAGATAAAGCAGGCCAAACATTGAACTCAACAAAAAGATAAAGATTACAATCTACGAGGAAATATTAAATGTCTACTGATCAAACTTACAATAATTGAAGCATATGACTTCTTAACCAGCATGTAAGGAAAATATAACAATTGAAGCATAAGCTTTACAAAAAATATAACATATAAAATAGCAACACAATGAACATAACCCTTTCATATATTTATAGGTAAAACAGTTACAAAGAACATATACTATATTCTTCTATAACAACAAGACTAATCCAAAAAAGGAAACAACGAATCCAAAGAACATATACAACATTCTCCTATACCATATTCAGATATATATACATCCAAGTAGAGCACATCGACAACCACTTCAAACCTGTAGACAATGATCAAATAAGGAAACAACTATTATCAGTGATGGCATACAAAACACATCCTAGTTATTATCACTTTAAAAAACTCACCGCTAATGTGCCTAAGATCCACCATTGTTTTGATCAGTTTGTCTCCTCAATGCTTGCATCATCATGGCCATATCCTCTTTCATTTTATTCATTTCATCACTGGCCAATTTCTTGTAATCTGCCAACTCTTGTTTTGCTTCCGCAGCCTCTTTCCTTGCAATCTCAATCTCTCGCCTTGCTTCTTCTATAGCTTGAGATCCAAAGAGACTACTCATGTCGTTTTCAGATGTTGGCGTGATCCCATGTCCCCTACAACGTACACGACCAGGTCTATCTGGCCCGAATACTTGAGTAAAAATTTGGTTGTCATCTAAAAAGTTTAATCCTTTCTCTCGTTGCACGGTAAGATTTTGTATCTCTTCCTACATTTAGAGACACATTTAGTTAGTGAATATGAAATATAAATGGTAATGGATACCAACTATTTAAATTGAAAATAAAACTAACCGCCTTTCTTTGAGTGAATACATCTAGATATGATCCATCTTTGCTTGTATAAGAAAGCTCAAACATCCTAATGCAAGATGAGCGAATTCCTGTCCTTTTCATCTGGCAACAATAAAAAATGTACACAAATGAGTAACTATATCTCTACTAAGTTGATATTCAAACCCAAAATCTCAAACATTTTGTACTTAACCTCTTCATCCTCATGTATGGCGAAGGGTTTTCTGCCTGCACAATGAACCATTTATTGTATGTCAAGCTAGGGATGGCAATGGGGCGGATTAGGGCGGATTTAAGCAAATCCATCCCCGCCCCGCTGAAAATTGCGGGGATTAAAAACCGCCCCCGCCCCCAGACGGATTTGCGGATATCCGCCCCGCCCCGGATATCCGCATGAAAATTTCTTTCTACAGTTTTATAATCATTTATACATTAAAAAAACATACAACAAAATTTAAAAAAAACATACAACAAATTTTAAAAAAAACATACAACAAATTAAAAAAAAATCAGATATTTGAATCTCTAATATAAACAAATTACAAAAAAAATGATCTAAAATTTACAAAAAATTCGATCTAAAATTACAACAAATTACCAAAAAAAATCAGATCTGATCTGATCTGAACTCTAAGATCGAGGTCAGATCTGATGAGATCGAACTGGAGATCAGATCAGATCAGATCTGATGAGATTGAGATCAGATCAGATCTGATGAGATCTGAGATCGAGATCTGATGAGATCTGAGATCGAGATCAGATCTGAGATCGAGATCAGATCTGAGGTCGAGATCTCATCAAATCTGATGAAATCTGAAATCAGATCAGAGATCTCGGATCTGATCTGATGATCTGATCTCGGATCGGATGATCAGATGATCTGATCTCGGATCTGATGATTTGATCTCGGATCAGATCGAAGATCAAATTTGATCAGATTCAAGATCAAATTTGATCAGATCTTAGATCTGGATCTAAGAGATCTGGATCTAAGATCTTATTGCTAAGATCAGATCAGAAGGAGATGGAGATCTGGAGAAGGAGAAGGGGCAATCTCTGTGAGAGGGAGATCTCTCGCGGTGGACGCTGTGTGAGGGACCTCTCGAGGTCGACGCGGTGTGAGGGAGGCAGATCTCTCGTGGCGTGAGGGGAGCAGCAGGGAGGATCTCGCGAGTCGTGGTCGCGCTGCGTGAGGGAGGGCGACGTGGTGTGAGGGAGGGCGACGTGGGCGATGCTGCTCTGAGAGTGAGACGAGAGATTGTGCTTTGCTCTCTCTCTGTGTCTGTGAGAGGGAGTTGGTGACGGTGAGGGGAGGAGCATTTGGTGAGGGTGAGGGTGAGGGGAGCGAATGAAAATGATGAGGGTGAGGGGAGCGTTTGGTGAGGGTGTGACCGTGTGAGGTTGTGATTTGTGAAAAAAGTAAAAGGTTAATCCTTTATATAGGCGAAGGGCATTTTTGTAAATTTGTTGGTTAAACGGATATCCGCGGGGCGGATATGGCCAAATCCGTATCCGTCCCGAATAGTGAACGGATATTTTTTGGATACCCGAAACCACTCGAAAACCCATTCAGCCATATCCAAAACCGCCCCAAACGAATTGGGTGGGGCGAATATCCGTGAAAATCCGCCCCACTGCCATCCCTATGTCACGCCTATCTTTGTTCTTATCACACAATTCCTGAATTTATTAAAAACGGATTTGAAAAAGTATGTTATCAAGAATTAAGGTTTGGCTAGTATATTATAATCAAGTGTGATATTAAGGTTTAGGTACATACCTTAACCTTTGACGTTCCCCAATGTTCTTTTATCAACCATTTCCAATCTTCTTTTTTTACAAATGGTGGCTGATTTTGAAGTCGTTCCTCATCTGTCTCATATATATCGTAATAGTCCTTCTTCAATTCAGATCGGTAATCCCTCCATTTTTTTCCCATTTCCTTCATTAACAACTTAATTTTTTTTGGATCATCTCCTATGTTGAACTTCTCCTGAATAAAAGAGCAAATTTGATAAAATCTAGTATATGTGACCAATTTATATATATACACATATTATAATGATAAGATACATACCAATAACGACTCAAGCATTTTGGCCTTTACATCTTTGTCAAGTTTTCTCCATGACAGGGCAACAATAGATGCAACTTGCATGTTGCGGACGACAATCCCTTGTTGAGATGCAAATAATGGCCCGTGCTCTGCTATTACACGATGTCTGCCATCAAATTCCCGACTCAATATTGTTCCTTTTGGTAGACTTGCTACCTTTTGTCCCAATGCTCGTCCACGTGCTTTCCTATTCCTCGTGATACCTATGTAAAGGAAATTATTAATGTTAAAAATTTTAAATTTAAGTACAATTTCTATAAGAAAAATGGAGCTTATATTGTTTAGAGTGAGTATAAATACCAGAAGAACTTGATTCAATATTATGAGAAGACTCCTCCGAATGGAATGGAGGTGACCTATCAGTTCTCGGTGGTCGTGGCGTCATACTTGAAAATTGCACAAAAAGTGAGCTAGTCCCATAACATAATAATAATAATAATATTAATAATAATAACAATAAAAATAATAATAATAATAATAATAATAATAATAATAATAATAATAATAATAATAATAATAATAATAATAATAATAACATTTGATGACTATTCAATTACCATAGTTCAAACATCAACTCTCTTATGTTCTTTTCCTCTCTTTTTTTGGTGTTATTTTCTAACAATGGAATTGTTTCCATTGGCAAATTAGCTCTATTCCATACAACATGATCCACATCATTACTTGGTGCATAAGTGATTGATGTATCCCCTAGTACTAGGGGTTGCAATCCATCTGTTTCATCGATAGTTGCTTCGTCTTCATGTTCTGGCACGACATAAAATTCACATGGTACAACTTTTGTTACAACTAGCCATCCTGATCTTGCATTATCTCTAACATAGAAAACTTGTTCGCACTAGCTTGCTAAGACGAATGGTTCATTTGTTTGAAGTATTCGTTAGGAATTAACACTTACAAAACAATGTCTATCCTTTTCAATACCTCGTCCAGGGTTGTGGATATCTCTCTAATCACACTTGAACAAAACAACACGATTTCCTCCTAAATATTGCAATTCATCAACATCAATAAGAACTCCATAATAATTCAATCTATCAACTCCATTATCTTCATTAACAACCACACCACTATTTTGTAATTTTAACCAAGCTTCCCGACTTTTCATGTGGAACTTAATTAAATCCATTGACAACATAATCACCCCATGAAAATACTACTTTGTCAGGACCATGAGCTAATGGTCCAACTGTTCGACTTATTCATCACTAGTTGTTCGAGATAATTCAATCACCTATGCAATGAAAAGTACCAATTATGTCATGAAAAATATTCTTAGTATGATTGATGATGATGAATAAGGTCTAAGTTCCTCACACGAGACTCAAACCACTTTGGAAATTGTCGACGATGAATAAGGTCTAAGTTCCTTGAATATGTATGTTTTAAGATTTCTCTATGTTCCCAACAAATAAGTAACATATGTTAGATGATTTGGCGACTTAAAAACACACGAGTAATATAGATGGTAATTTCTTACTCAATAAAAGGTGTCACATCTTCACAATTTTGCAAGATGTACCGGTGTGCTTGGGTCCATTCTTCCATAGTTAAGTCTTTTACAACTGATTTTTCCAAAGCACGTCCCTTTGTTGAAAATATAGAAAGTCCCCCTTGATGTTGGTCACCAGAGCCATCAAAGTTCCTAAGAACTTGATAAAACTTTGTTTCTATATCATGCAAGTACCTTGAACAAAACTTCATACACTCTTCTAGAATGTAACCTTCAGCAATTGATCCCTCCGGTCGACTTTTGTTCCGGACATATGACTTCAAGGTGTGCAAGTACCTACATTTGGAATTATAAGTATAGTTCTCAAACAGGGCTTGATTGTGGGTACTTGCAACAACGAAAACATATGTACCTCTCAATGGAATACATCCAACGGTATTGAACACGACCAACAATCTTGACTTCATTTGCCAAGTGGATCGGTAAGTGTACCATCACATCAAAAAATGATGGTGGAAATAACATCTCTAAACGACACAACATAATTGCAGCATTCCTTTCTATTCTCTTTAGTTCCTCAACTCGAAGAGTTTGTGAGCATAAATCAATGAATAAACAACTCAAACCGAGGAAGGCATCACACACATCATCTGGTAATATGCCTCGAATAGCAAGTGGAAGTAGTCGTTGGAGAAGAACATGACAATCATGACTTTTTAGGCCAATTAACATTTTTTCTTTTAAGTTAACACATCTGGATATGTTTGAAGAAAAACCATCTGGAACCTTGATATCTTTCAAGATTTGTAGCACACGACTCTTTTCATCGGATGACAAAGTATAGCGAGTGGGAAGGAGTAAATAACTGTTCTCGTCTTTCTTAATTAGATGTAACTCTTCTCTAAGCTTTAAATGTTGCAAATCCAAACGGGAATTGAGATTATCCTTTGTTTTTGTCGAAACTTCTAGCAAAGTCGCAATCACATTATCGCACACATTTTTCTCAATATGCATAACATCTAAATTGTGTCGAATTAGCAAATTTTTCCAGTATGGAAGATCAAAGAATATACTTTTTTTTTCCAATTATGATGCTCGCTTCCCTTGGCTTGTTTCTTCCCCTTGCCAAATGTTATTTGTTCTACATCTTGGATTTGCTCGAGAATATCATCACCTGACATAAACAATGGTGGAGGTCTTAGTTTTTTATCGCCATCAAAGTTGCATTTGTTATCACGCCATTTATGATCAAGTGGTAAGAATCTTCGATGACACATATAACATTGTTTTTTTCCATACACTAATCTCTTCGAACATGTCTCCACGTTACAAACTTGGCATTCTAAACGTATTTTAGTGCTCCATCCTGAGAGAACTGCATAACCTAGAAAGTCACTAATAGTCCATAACAAGGTTGCCCTCATTTAGAAGGTTGTCTTACTAGATGCATCAAATGTATCCACGCCTTCTTCCCATAATTCTTTTAACTCATCAATTAATGGTTGTAAGTAAATATCGATGTCATTTCTAGGAGCTTTCTCTCCTGGAATAAGCAAAGACAAAATCATATTTGTTTGTTTCACGCATATCCATGGGGAAAAATTATATGGTATCACACCACCAAAAATACCCATTAGCAACGATTTTAAACCGTGGGGGTAACCCATTGTCACGGCTTAGAGCCGTGGGCTGTAGAGGCGTCGCTAAATCCCCAATAATGGCTAAAAACCATGGCAAAAATATTAGCAACGGTTTTATCTCGAGGATGGTTGATGATTTAGCCACGATTATAAACCGTTGCAACAATCTTAGCCACGGTTCTAAGCCATGGCCAGAAGTAGCAACGGCTTAAAACCGTTGCAAGTTATTGCCACGGTTCTAAGCCGTTGCAATAGTTTTAGCAACGGTTTTAAGCCGTGGCCAGTACTAGCCACGATTTTTAGCCGTTGCAATAATCAGCCACGGTTTTAAGCCGTGGCAAATTTGCAAATTTTTTTTTTTTGGTCTCGGTGTTAAGCCAATACAGTTCTACTGATAGTGATGCAATACAGGCAATGAAGAAAAATTACAAATTGAAGAACTTGTAATTGTAATTCTGGATTGATGACAGTAAATGGAATGGATTGTATTAAATAAGAAAGCTAATTTTCTTACAAATCAAATGAATCCATTTTTCTCTCTTATGCTCTCTTATTTATATATAGTACTACATTTATTGACAACTAATCTAACAGAAATCCTTCCTAAACAACATTACATGTAACAACATAGCACTCTGCAACATATAGCAACCTGCTCTCTTTAGTAACAACACTTGTGTTAGCAGCCTGCATTCCATTCATGCACAAAAGAGATGAGGGTGATAATATGGACTTCAACAAATACCAATGCATGCAAACCCTTTTAAACTTTATAATTATAAAGACTAGCTACGAAGAATAATCTAATTTAATCAAAAGAGGGGCTTAAAAATAGGTTGTGGAACTTACAACACTGTTGTTTGGGAAACTGATAGCAACATCAAAATTGTTAATTTTCATTGCTGCCGCAAGTTCAAAAGACATACACCACGATCCACCAATCACTGCTTTTCCACCCGTTATCGTAAAGACATTCAACAAAAGACATACAACACTGTTTTAGAACTTTTGTATTAATGTGTTCATTAGCTACCTATATCGTACTATATGCCACTAACAGTTGAAACAATAATAGTGCATCAAATCATATATTTCCTCGCCATGGAGGAAACAAAGAAAAGAGTTGCTAAACATACCTTCATGTAAGAATCTACATCGGCATTTGGGACAATTCCAGCCTCCTTCTCCCGTCTAGTGACCTCCATCATTATCTCTTGACAAGCAAATATAGAAACCACTTTAATAAGTTATAAAGTTTCAGCTTTTAACGCCCCACAGGCCACAAGATAAACAGTGACTGATTTGTGCTAAATAAAATATTACCTTTAAATGGACACAACCATATGAGATAGAATAACCAAGCAATAGCCATGAGCACAGCCATGCGAAATATGTTGCTAGATTCAGTTGGACATGAATTGGTTCCGTGCAGAGCGGCAGCCATAGAATTCTGCTGTTTGGTCATGGAGATGATCATAAAACTGACCTCTAAGACCAGTCCAAGGATTTTGAGTCTTCCATATTAGAACGCCCATATATTTTGTCGACATACAAGAAGTCCATCCCTTTAGTAGAGCTCTATACTGGATGTAGTTAACAAGTTGTGCCTGAGACAATAATCAAGCTAAAGTGAGAACAAGACCAAGGGAGAAATCATGCACAAATGCAGGACAGATGAAGATATATGTTGTTTTACCTTCTCACAAAAATCATCAATGTCAACACTGCTTCATTAACATCATTGGGCAAGTCCCTCAACAATTCACAATATGGATCAGATTATGAAAACCCTTTAAACAATAAAAGACTCAAACTGATCCAGTAATAAAAAACCCATACAATAAAATACCACAATCACAAATAAAAAATCAATAAACCAACACATAAGTCAGAAGTTTTGAAGCAAACCCACCCTCGAAAACGCACTCTCCGCATGCCAATCTCTGATCAGCTGAGCAGCATCATCTCCCAACTGAGCAACAAAACAAAACCAAAGAAACCCAATTAACATATTAATTCAACCAACCACAAGAAGCACAAAGTGCAAGGGCAACATGTTAGAGAATGGTTATGACATGCAGCTGCTCGTCTTCATCTGTTCATGGTTATGCTCAAACATAACAAAAGAAAACTAGCTTATATGATCTCTATTTAAACATAACAAAAGAAAAGATGTTTACACTATAAGTACAAAAAAATAAAATAAAGAACAGATTCAAACTAGATTAAAGAACAAATGTTTATTAAAAATAAATATCATACCAAGGGACTGCCTGAATGCTATTGGAACATCTTGGAATAAGCCTTCCTCTCCAAATCACGTCTCTCAGCTATCTGTAACTCATATAGTAGCCTTTAGAACCAATTAGAAGTAACAAACTTTTGCAATGGAAATTTTCCTAGACGAGGAATAAGCTACTAACCTTCTTCATAGCAGCAGCAAGTTCCTTCTTTATAGCACCTAGAAGACATATAGTCAAATACAAGAAATAGAGCTTTACATTCTTACGATTTCTAATTACTAATTAACTTGTACTAGCAACCTCATTGGCCAAAATAATTGAAGATATGGCACTCAGTTAGTAAATAATCTAGTTTGGTCTAAGGCCATTTACAGTTTGAATGTGCTTCCCAAGACATGAAAGCATAGCTGTGCAGGGATAGATGTAGGATAAAAATCGGTATTTGCTTCAATCATAATAAAAGTTTTGATAAACCAGGTGTTTTAAACTGCAATTTGTGCAGGTGTTTTAAAACTAAAGCCAAATAAGAACAAGAGAAGTATCATATATAGTGCTTGAATTCAAATTATGAGGAAGTCACACAGTCAATGAACAAAAAAGATTATGCCATAATGATCACTGATAATCACTCACAGTAGAAATGTCGGTTTCAGGAAGAAAATTTTGCGGATCACATAGTGCCAACACCAAAACATGGTTGTCTTTCCTCGTAAACATACCAACAAGAAAACTGTGACATGGGAAATGAAATTAGCTTGGTTCAAGCTTGTTGATGTTTAAAAAACATAGGGAAATTTTCTTATTTACCTTGAAATGTTTGTTTCCTCGAGTAAGTCAGGAAGCATATCAGATCTACTGAAGTACAATATTATATTGATAAAAGAAAAGGCGCCATAACAAACATTCAAGTTTACACCAGAACTAACTACCTGTCATTGAAATGGGTAAGGGTGTTATAATAAACAAAATAATAATAAATAACATTGACATACAAAATCCAAATATAAAAGAGCAAACCTGGACTAAGACAGGAAGAATGTCTATGCCAAACTGTTGCACAAGTTCAGGCTGATCCAGGACAAGCTTTTCCCTTTCAGTTACCGCCGGATTATCTCCAGTGTTTACTGATAAAGGAGGGAGTAGCAAATTGAGGTTGATACAACGGCACACTTTGCACCCCAGAAACAAGCAATGTATGCGCATTCTCCTGTCCAACATACTGCTGCCCGTACTAGCTCAGACCTTCAGAGCCCTGCAGTATAAAAATTAGTCAGTACTCAATGACAGACAAACATGACCTATAAATTTCAGGGGGTAATAGAAAGATTGATCACTTACAGATTGGGTTTGCAATCCTCCCATACTGGTTGAGCGCATAGTCCCACACATACTGAACAGCTGCTTAAACTCTTCCTCTTCCACATCATCAATTATATTCTTTACATAGATATTCAATCCCTGAATGACACATTTCAAAAACTTGTAAGCAATGCAAATGTGCATGTTTGTGATGAAATGAATAAGCTTAATCACCTCCAGGGGAATGTACATTGGACGCTTTGGTTTCCCAACATTGACGAAAGGTAACTCAGCTGAATAGCGGAACTCAATACGGCGATGATTAACAAAGTAATCATAAACTGTTATTTCAGTTATTTGGAGTTCACCATCTCCATTCGCATCCCTTCCATTCTTTTGTTTCAATGAAAAACTAGAAAACAGAGAACACTAATTAGAGAATAAGCATGTAAAGGAAGAATACCATTTCTATCTCCAGAGCACTTTTCTTTATTTCTTTTACCATTGAAAATGCCTTCAACTCATTCATTTCTTGCCTCAACTGCATAAATAAATTGAAGAATAAATATTTGAACAAAAGGAAAATTATTTCAAAATGTATTATAAATTCTACAGCCTAATTAATTACCTGGTTTATTTCAGATAGAAAACCAGAAGAGTTAGCTGACGCATTCCCCGAGCATGTTTTAGTGACCGTAGATGGCACAGCAGTTTCTCTTTTATCATTCTCAGCAAAAGTATGTAGACTTCCCTTGTTGAGTGCAATGTGTTCGAGTCTCTCGTATACACATTTTTCCTTCCTTCCCATGCGATCTTTATCTAAAACTTCATGCCTCCTATTGACATTATTAAAAGCTCTGTGAGTAGTTCTTTGGATAGGAGCATATGTGGGCTCAGTATACATCGGTAATTTTTTTTCAAACAACAAGAGCAATGCTCCTGTTTGGGCATGATCCAACTCAAACCAAAAGTGATGACCCTGCCCGTAGTAGTTATCAGCTAATATTTGCCTGTACTGTTCTTCTGCTAAGGGTTTGCATCATTTTCCAATACGAACATGCACCTTTGAAAATTAAACATCATCAGGTTTAGACATATAAGCATATTTGAACCATATATAAGTTTTAAGTAGATCCAAATGGATAAAACGTATAGATGTAATACTTGTGCAGGATATCGAGTTTTCTGATAACCGTCTGCAGTCCATGCATATTTATGGACCTAATTCACCCTTGCCTGCCAAGGGTACATAGCCTCCATTGTCCACATTCATTTTCATTTTATACTCTCCATAAAAGAAAGATGTGAATCCATTCTTTCTCCCCAAAGGCCCAGGAAACCAGTCTGCTTAACGACATCCATATGAAAAGGAGATCAACAGTCAATTAAGTTGCAAGGTTTCACAAATGCCAGTGACTAGTAAAGAAGTAGACTGAAATAAAAATAGGATCACAAACAAGTAATACCTTTCTTGTTGGCCTTCTAGATATGTTTCTAGAATACTTAAGCTGGGAGTAATCAAGCCAATTCTGCATCTTTTTCTTTTCCTCAACCAAATCAGAAAGTGTGTTTGCATTGTAAACAACCTAAGTGTGTTTGACAACATATGTTCAAAAGTTTGATCAGATCAGAGATATATAATCTATAGACATATTAACTGATACAAAGATAATGGGAAGTTCTAAATATAGTGCAATGCATGAACATGTATAGCTTCTTACTTTCAAAGCAACAAAATAGTTGAAGCAAGGTTGGCAAGTGAAGTGAATTGACCTGAAATTTCAGCTTTCGGAGTCACTGTATCCAACTTCTTTGCACCATTAATCCTTCACAATTTTTGGACTCCATGAAGCTATTTTGATGAGTCTGCAATCATGTCTGATAGTAATATTATCAAACCTGTATAAAAAAACAAGTTCACTTAAGTTCACTTAAGTTCACTTCACTAGAGCATACAGAAGTTTTGTTGTGACATAAAAACACAACTTCTGTTGTGACATTTACATAAAAACATAACTTCACTATCACATAAGTTCACCTACATACAAACACAGAAGTTCACTTCACTTCACGTCCATAAAAACACCTACATAAAAACACAGAAGTTCATTTCACTTCCATAAAAACACCTGCATAAAAACACACTAGGGCATACAGAGGTTCACTTAATTCACCTGAATAAAAACACAACTTTTGTAACAAATCCACTTCCACTTCCATTGTAACAAATACATCCCATAAAGAAGCTCCAATATGCACTCAGGGTCCAATCTGCACTTAGGCTCCATCAGAGCTTTCTTCCATTGTAACAAATACATCCCAGGCTCCATCAGAGCTTTCTTCAGTGCAATCAGCTGCTTGACTTGCTATGTTCCTCTACTATATTTTGCAAAAACAGAGCATAAATAATTAATACTATGTTCCTCTACTATAATTTGCAAAAAACCTCACTGCAGCAACTTGCAACACGTAACGGCAGAGTCAGAATTTTAGTTTACCTGTGCAAGGAAAACTATCCCATGAGGTTTCCGAAGATTTGGGATCATCCTCTTTGTGTTCTTTATCTTGATCACCTTTATTTAACATTGTCGTGGCAGCGCAAGCAACCATGACCTCCATAGCTTCCTACAGAAACGAAAGCTTTCTATTAAAAATTGAATGGTGAAGAAAAAAAGAAACTCAGAAGTGAAATAAAATGGAGTTCAGTATGTGTACCATTCAGCTGTACCCCAAGTAAAAATAGGTTAATCATGACATTCTGACATAAACCATACCTCAATACTCGAATCCGGAGCTGCATTTATACTAAATTTGAAGCATACCTCAATACCTGCCTCCGCCTGCCCCTGAGAGACACAAAGAAATTGGGATAACAGTCGAAATATACTAGTCCCATTGCAAGGGTTTCGCACCCAGGACTACTAGGTTTAAGCAAGAGCATAAATTTACAATCTAGAATAGAAAATGCATAACAGGAGAAAGAAGAAGATACAGAAATAGTAATGCATACAAATAAAAGATAATGAAAATTACGAGAAACATTTTTGAAGATAATTCTTTGAACAGTTCAAGAGAACGGTGCCGATACTAGGTTACCGCTAGTATAATGAGATGTTCACCCAAGAATTGTTCTTAGAATTAGTTTTGGAAAACAAATAATAAAAGATATTATGCTTTTATAAATAAAAGATAATAACTGTGTTGTAGTGCAAATATTCTATTAATAGCACTTGTTTCCAACAATCCATTTCTGTTTCTTTTCAAGTGAAACAAAAAACGAAGGGGACAATTCAACCAACTAAAATAGCAAAAAAAGTTAAGCAAGAAAGTAGACGACCTCCAATTTGATTTTCTCTTGCATACTGTTCTTAAGCTTAAATTATGTTTCTTTTAACTTCAGTTTAGTTTTCTCAAGCTCCTTTCTCAATGAGTCTCTTTCCCTTCCTAAACAACTAGAAGATAAACATGATACTTCCTTTTCAAGATTTCCAATTTGAGAGAGGAAATCATATTTCTCCAAATCATGTTGTTGGCACCGCTCCTACAACCAAAACAAACAAACTTAAAATGAGTAAACACCTAGCAATTAAAGGGACTCGCATATCAAACATTAGCTCACCCTCAATATGCTTTCAGTTTCTTGCAGATTTAGTCTCAGTTCTCCAATCTGTTTGTTAAGAGCAATAGACTGGTCGTAGAAAGTACACTGCACTCATAAACATTGCTCGATGGATAAAATTTGACAATAACTAGACAGTGAAATTAAACGAGGGGCTGATCAAGTATTTTGAAGCTGCACCTTATCACATGCTATCATCTTAAGATCCTGCATTGGTGAGTGCAGGGGAGAGAAACATGAAGGATGAAACTAAAAGGATCCTTGTAAAATATTATAATAATGTTCAAGAATTATTTTCAGAAGAACCTTCGATATTCACCAGAAGCATATATGATACTTTAGCAAAGCACTGAAATAGTTATGCAGTAACTGAAGAAATACTTTCAAATGTGTTTCTTGAGCTCTGAATCTTCAATTCCATATCTTGCAGTGCCGCCAACAATTCCATTGCAGGGTCAAAGTCCTCCTGTACAAACAAATTCATATGCTAAGAAAGAGACAATTTTATATCAAACATTTATATGCAGAGAGGGATAGCAACTATGCATTTTCAAGTATATGAAAGACCTTAAACAAATATGTATGAAAACCGTAACAACCATGCGAATATAATTTAGGAGACAATCTAATAGACCTCAGTTTTTTCAATAGACCCTTTCAAGGAGTTTTCACCTGAAATTGAACCCACGTGGTTTACAATTTCGGAGAAGTTCAGTCTATACAGAACATCAGTCTCCTTATCAGTTTCTTCAATGGAGGTGACAAACATATAGTCAATTAAAATTCTTTGAACAGAATAACAATAATCAAGTTTCTTCTCATTAGCTTCTTTAACATCCGTCAATAACACTGACAGACAGAAGTGAAGAGATGAAAAAACATTAAAAATAGCAGCTACATACCCAAGAAAATGCTGGGAAAATCTACACATGGTGCAAATAAAATCATTAATTTGCTATATTTGAGTAAAGACAGAAATATATACCCGGCTTCTTCAAAAGCTTGCCACCATCTTGTGCCTTCTTCATAGCCTTCACTGCTTTAGCCTTTATATAAGCCACATCTACAAGTAACTTTCCTTCTTTCTCTTTCTTACCACGGTGTCCACCCTGCAATTTTTCAGTGTCCACGTACTTAATGACTCTAAACAAACTCCCCGCCAACAAGGAATATGATTCAGTTAATGCATCTGCAAAAGCGATGATGAAACAGACTTGTTATATGTCATCGCCTTCGTCCTCCATCTCTTGAGCAACTTCCATCCTACGACGCTTCTTTCGTGGCAAGTTTTTCTACATCAAAGTAGTGCCTCCACATAATCAACATTTATGTCATAACAAGCATCCAAAATGAGACAATCTAGAGGGAAAAATTATGAAACCTCTCGCAGATGAATAATAAATACACACAAGCGTGATGAGAAGGAAGATAGATGAGTGAAATGTTGACAAATAAATATCTTGAACAATATTCAAGTGCATGTAGTACTGGGGATGTTGGAAAGCAATGGTTAAACTGAGCACATAAAGATCGTCAAAAAGGACAACTTACTTCTTGATCAACCATTTAGTAGCATATCCGGGAAAAAATTTCAATCTAAAGCTAAATATAACTTGATCAACCAGTTCTTTTCAGAAATTGTAGGGATGGTGCAACCTTAATTGATCAACCACCAATAAATGTTGGCGAGATATTAATGTAACAACCTTAATTCACAAAATGAAGAAAATTACCTTGCTACAACCAGGTACTAAGTCTTGAAGAAATTTCATCCTTTCACTGATCTTCTTCCTAAAAAAAAACTCCCAGAAGTAATAACTAAATTGAACAAGATCGATGCTTCACATAGAATATATACTCGCTCTGCAAGACTGTGGTTGTTTGTTGCATGACCCCTTCTTGATCTAACATGAATTATTATACTGAACAAATACATCACGAGTTTTACTATACTTCACAAAAATTGATTCATTTACCATACTACTCTGGATGCTCTTAGTACACACTTTCTAAACGTTAATCACCTAATAGTACTTCACAATCAATACATCGACCTTAATGAAATTCAAGGATTCGACTTTGTACTCCCCACATCCACCACCAATGTACTCTTCCCCATATAGGGATGAGGATGTATTAAAAATTGATTCCAAAAAGAATTCTCTACTTACACTATAACAACATGTCCACCAAAGGTGTAGATAATATTAGTAGCTCCCGTGAAGTACAGAACCAGTTTAGTTGGGGCTGAGTGTTGCACCCCATCAACCTGCCATAAATAAAACCCAAAAACTAATTAACACCAGTAATCAAACAAAACTGAAGCATAAATGGGTAACTCTACACCAAAACCCTTACCTGACCATGAACAAGAGCAGCAACAGTCATGTACCAAGCTGTATAAGTGATCATTCCAAGCCTAAAAAATGACCATATTCGGTAGTTGTGGAATGAAGGTATGAACACAGTAGACGCACAACAAGCACCGAATATATAAGTCCATGTTCTCTTATCCAGTCGATCGTTAACGTAGTATATGTTACTGTCCAAAATCAAACCAAAACAAAATTCAAGATTAAAATTCAATCCAGTCTTTCAGATCAGAGCTACAACATGAAATAAAAACTTCCTGGCATAGATAAGTTATTTGAACCACCACAAGTATTGGCTGCCGAGAACAAGTATAACTAGTCCAAGCAAACACATCTCAGTCTAGTGTAGCCGAGTCATCCTAAATACCAAGATTGTAGGTGGTTGATTGACTTAGTCACACCTGGCCGTAGTCCGTTGCACATGATTCACATAAAAATATATTATGATATTTTATTTCGCCCATCGATGGCACTAATCTAAATATGCGACGCTAATAACAGTGAACTTTTCCTAATTTTTATTACCAAACATCACAGACTTGCTTACCTTGCACATCCTATAAGCTGAATCACAGACCCAAAGAGAAGAAAAGTGCAATTGAAAGCCAGTCCCAAAGCCTTCCATTAAGGTCCCAGCAATCCTTCCAGCACTTTGAACCACTACATAGTTCATATTAACTCAAATAACCTGAGGTTTATAATTCTAAACTAAAACACACATTTTAGTCTGTTTTTATACTCGAATTCAGACAATCGGCAACATCCCGCAAGAAGATATTTCACAAGTTCATAAATAGGTTTAGAAAAAAGACCACAAGTGGAGCTAAGATATGAGCATCAAGCTTTGGATATGAGCATTAATAAATATGAGTAACTACATATTGCAGGATCAACATATAACAATATAATCTAGGAGATAAACACATTTGAAAACACGAAGGTAGAAGCTAGTTTAGAACAGAAGCAAGTTGATTAAACAGTAAATTGATACCAGGAGATAAACACATTTGAAGATCTTAAATGGAACCCTAAAATGAAAATGGAAGGAGGCGAAACCAAACCGTGAAATTTTCAAACTCTCTCTGACTCTGAAGCTCTCTCTTCCTCGATGTCTCCTTTGCGCCAAACCTCTCTCTGACTCTGATTTTCTCTCCTCCTTGATCTCTCTTCTGCGCCAAACCTCGATCTCTCCTCTGCTCCTCGATATCTCCTCTGCAATAGGTCAAAAATCTCTCCCAATGACCGCGCAAACTCTATTCTTCTCCCCAATTTTTTTCGCCAAAGCGGGAAACCAGTTTTCGCCAGAGTAGGAAACCTGTTTTCGCCAGAGCGCGTAAGTCTCCCTCCACGCATGCGGCCCATGTGCAAAACGCTTAGATTTAGCAACGTTTTTTGGTTGTTGCCCCTTAGAGCCACGGTTTTTAGCCGTGGCAAATGAACCCACGGTTTACAACCGTGACCATCTTTAGATATAGCCACGGTTTTAGGCCGTTGGCCACGATATCCATGGTTTTTAGCTGTGGCGACTAAACCAACGGTTTAGAGCCGTGGCCAGCTTCGTGTAGCTAAATAGGCCTTTTGGTGTAGTTTCAGAACAGCATGCCACGTGCTATATGATAGATTCATGTTGCTGAACGGATTGAAGCCATCACTTGTCAATCCAAGTCTCACATTTCTCGGTTCAACACTAAAGTCTGGATACAATTTATCAAAATGTTTCCAAGCCTCCGAATTTGCAAGATGTGCTAGATTATCATCTCTAATACAGTTATCATGGTGCCACTTCATTTCAGAAGCCATTTTGGAAGACATGAACATTTTGGAAGGTGTCGCAAAATCTTTCGTGAGACTCAATTCCTCCTATTAGAATATCCAGTAGACTCCTCATCATCATCATTATCTCCACAATTAATTTTTTTCCATCTCGATTCTCCACAAGTTGGGCAATACTCTGCGTAAACATGTTCTTTGCAAAATAAAACACAATCATTGATGCACGCATCTATCTTATCATATGAATGCTCAAGATCTTGAAAAATATTTTTTGCCTCATAGTAGGACTTTGGTAGTGTCTCACCTTTAGGAAAAACCTTCTTTAACTCATTAAGCAACATGGTAAAGCCTCTGTTATTCATTCCCACAACACATTTAATATGTAAAATTTTTAAGATGAAAAACAATAAAGAAATCTCACACCTAGGATATATGCTTGTCTTGGCATTTTGAATGACCCTCAAAATTCTTTCAGCCTCATTTTGTGGTATTGTACTACTAGTAGTCTCTGTCTCATATCTTTGATCTCTGACATTCTCATGATTAAACTCTGGTAAAGTATCCGCTATAAACTCATCTATTTCATCACATTCAACCTCATCATGAAGCTCTAACTCATTATCCTCACTGCCTGTGGTAGCATGTCTATCTTCACCATGATAATCCCAATATACCATGAAGTATGCCACTTATGATCAAATCTTCTCTAACTTCATCCATTGTCTTTAGACGACCATTGAAACACTTTCGACATGGGCAATATATGAGGTTCCCAGATTTTGTGTGCTGAAACGCAAAATCAAGAAATGTTTCCACTCCTCTTATATAGTTGGGGTCTAAACGATTCCCAATATCCATCTAGCTTTTGTCCAACATGGACATTAAATCCCTATCTTGTTTTTACATATCAAAGTGAAAGCAAAAAAATGAAGTAAAATAAAAAGGAGATAAATGTATAGAAAGGATAACTCAAATTTGAAACAATCAAGGATGAATATACCTGATATCAATAGAAAATCCAAATAATCGTTCTATTGGATAACAGAGAACTGCTTTTTCTTTAACAAATAACCTAATTGGCTTATCCTCTCCAGGCCGCCTTTGTTTCCTGCATTATGCAACGATTAAATTAAGCAGCATTGCCAAAATAAGACTAAGAAAAAGGAAATTGCTCCATGCATATTTCTTCATAAACTCTATTGATTTGTAAGAATGTGCATTACAACTATACCATATCTCTGTCTAATATCTTCAAATTGTGTAACACAAGCAGATAGTTTATCCAATGATAAGGCAGCTAAAAAAGAGATGTTCAATTGTTTCATATTTTGTTTGGCGCATATGACATTTTGGTGGAACATTCATATGGTGTTTACTCATGTTCTCTTTGGTAGAATATCATTAATAATAACTTCAACATGAGGAAAATGGATCTTATGAGGGTTTTCAAAGTCCATGCAGCATGTAGCAAACCTTTGTTTGGGGTAGTGGAAGAAGAAGGGAAATCTCAGCTCAAGGACTTGGTTGTATGGGGATGTCAGCCTTCTATGGACCTCCAAAGCCAAACTTCGACATGATTGCTCTAATCCACCATGTTGTCCAAAAGGGTGTTACTATGTTGGACACCTCTGATGTGTATGGCCCTTTCACAAATGTAATTGGGTTATCAAGGATTGGAAGATTCAGCCCAAGGACTTGGTTGTATGGGATGTCAGCTTTCTATGGACCTCCAAAGCCAGAATCGGACATGATTTCTCTAATCCACTATGTTGTCCAAAAGGGTGTTAGTTTTTTAGATACTTCTGATATCTATGGTCCCTTCACCAATGAACTACTTCTGGGGAAGGCACTTCAAGTAGGAGGAATTAGAGAAGAGAAGGTAGAATTAACTACTAAGTTTGGAGTCAAGTTAATCACTCTAAAGAAGATGAATGTAAGTGGGGATCCTACTTATGTTAGAGCTTGTGCGGGGTTAGCTTGAAGAGACTCCAGGTTTATTGCATTCAGGATTAATCCTAATTTTGTTGATTCACGCAAGAATTGTTTCCTGTTGTAATTACTGGATTGGTTTCCATAGATGATAAACCTTGTTGTGATCTTTCAATCTCAATTTGCCTCCAATACCTCAATCATCATAATATGTGGTTTAAAACTAGTATGCCCAAAATCCTGGCCAATCCGCCAATGTGCATTTTCCTTGACACACTTAAGAGAACTATGTCCAAGCATATTAACCAAAATTCAATAACCAATTGGAGTGGTCCTTATGGACAAGAAATTGAAATTGTTCCAACCTGTAGGTGACATCACATTTGCTACCTAAAAATTCATTCATTATTTACCTTGCAAATTGCTATTTTGCATATTATTTACTGCTATTAGTCTTAGAAGTGTTGTCTGAGTGATGGGACAATCCAATGCCAGCACAAGCAATATACTGCACAAGTCAGAAACTGTTCACTCATAGAACTTGTATCTTTTTGTAAAATATGTTAATTCTATGTTGAATGACTGATTATTTCCTTTTTCTAAGTTTATTATTGTCAGACTATTGTGGCCATTTTGTTATTGGAAAACTTGAAATTTTTAAGAGCATGGAGTGAAGAAGAATTCTTATTCATTTTATTTGGGAGATAACATTGTCATTATCAATTGCCCATTTTTTTTATTAACAACACAGGCATAAATTAATTATTATAACTAAGCATTCAAACAGACCAACATAACTTTTGAATCAAGAAGTCAATACAACAAACACCCCATCACAGTAAAACCCTACACCACGAAATAACTAAGAAAAGATCCCTACAATCAATTCTAACAACAAAGAAAAACTCACTAATCTATCAAGAAGCCATGCACCCAATACCATAACGAGTATTGGGGAACACAAGAAACAAACCACTACAAACAATGCCAACCATCAAAGGGAAACTCTCCATGACTTGATCCATCTCTTTGACATGTCCAGGCAACAAACAATTAGTGACTCTGAAATCAGAAAACGCAATTGCCACAAACACCATTACAGACATGATTGCATGAACAAAATCAGTGAACCCAACTTTGTATCTCTCATCTCTTGGGACTTGAGCACCAAGTCCTATCTTGAACAAGGCCAAGGCCTTTGGGGTGACAACATTTTAACAACATTTTAATCCAAATAAAAAACCTACCCTAACTTATTTTTATCTGAAATAAAATTAAAGATTCATTGAAAATCAGAAAAGGAGAACATGATATGAAACCCTAGCCAATAAGGCTGGAAAAAAACCTATATAAAACCCTTCCTAATAGAATAAGTTGCTAACCTATTTGAATGACAACGTTAACTAACCTTGTAGCAGCAATAGACTGAAAATGAACTTTTTGCAGGTGAGTTTGGATTAGGGTCGCAGAGCAATGACTGCAACAAAGAAAGGCAGAGAGTAAGAATCTTCAAATTGAGAATAAACACATACAATCTAAAAGAAACCAAAAATGTTGAAATAATATAAACTACATCACAAGTGATAATCAACTCAAAAGATAAAACTACATTGACTAGACAACATGTGTGTTCATGACCTTAGTGATATACCATGCAAACATCTCAAGATACCCCCAATTTGACACAATTGTAATTCTAGAAGACAAACTTGCAGACAATTAGCATGTGAATTCGAATTACAGTTGTTGAAACATGTTAGTATAATTTGCATACAAATTCCATTCTTCCACAAAAACATATTAAAAATTTATGAAGCAATAAAAAAAGTTTGCACGTTACCTTATAGCAGCACTAGACTGAAGAGGAACTTCAGTTGTTAGGGTTTTAGCTTTGAGTTTTTTCCACAACGTTTCCAATTGGTCCAATTAGGTTTTAGCTTCGAGTTTCGAGCGTTTCCAACGGGGTTTCTTCGACCATGTTTCCTGTAAGGGAGGGAGATGTGAGATGAGAACGAAGGAGGAAAGGAAAGTAAATGGAGAAGAGAGGTCAGAGATGAGAGTGAAGAGGGAAGGAGAGAATGAGCGAAGCAACGGAGGGAGGGAACGAGCGACGCAGCGAAGGAGGGAAGAGGGAACGAGCGAAGTCGCGAAGGACTGGAAGCACGAAGGAGCGAAGTCAAACTGGAAGCGTGAAGGAGCGAATGAGAAGGAAAGAAAGAAGGAGAGGGAAGGAGGAAGTAGGGACGTCGCGAATGAGCGCAGGAGGGAGGAGATTATAAATGGGTACCATCTAATCTGGCGTTCCTTAAATCTAATACGGCATTTTAAAAAACACAAATTTATTTTTATTAGCGGGATCATTTCACATGTTTTTTTTCTTTACCGGCGCTTCCAACGAAAACGCCGCTATTGTGAGATCTTTCAAGGCGCTTTTTACATCTAATACGGCGTTTTCGAATACACAATTTTATTTTTATTAGCGGGATGGTTATCTTTATCGACGCTTCAAAAACAAAACGCCGATATTGTGTGATTTTTACCGGCGCTTCAAAAATAAAACGCCGGTATTGTAAGATCTTTACCGGCACTTCCAAAACAAAACACCAGTATTGTTAGATCTTTACAGGCGCTTTTTACATCTAATACGACGTTTTAAAAAACATAATTTTATTTCAATTAGCAGGCATTTTTTTTATCTTTATCGGCGCTTCTTAAAAAAATGCCGGTATTGTGAGATTTTTACTGGCACTTCCAAATCAAAACGCCGGTATTGTGAGATCTTTACAGGCCTTTTATTGTATAAACACCGTTATTGCTTAAGACATCTAATGAACTGACTTTTCGAAAAATCCTCGTATCGCATGTCAAATATGTGTCGGACACGGATACGCGTTCAACACGCGCTCGACACGTATTTGACATGTGGTCAATGGTCAAAGTATGTTGACAAGCTCTAACACAGCCCAGACATGGCTCTGACACGGTCCAGACTTGGCTTTATAATACAGTAATTACCCTCTTCGATCAATCCCAAATCAAACCCTAAAAACAGAACGGCTTAGAATTAGAAAGAGGGAAATGACAGAGAGAGGGAGACGACATCGATCAACACTCGACAGAGAGTCAGAGAGAGAGGGAGAGATCCATCGACAGAGGAAGGAATATCGATTGACATAGGGAGACGACACGATTCGACAGAGAGAGAGGGAGATCGATCGATAGAGAGAGAGGGAGAGATCCATCGACGGAGCTAGAGAGAGGGAGAGATCCATCGATGTCGTCCTCAGGTAGCTTTATGTTTTTTTTTTGTTTTTTTTCCTGCGATTTCTTCTCTCATTGTTGCTCGATGTAAGCATGTTTTACTTGCTTAGTATGACAGTATTAGTATGCATATATGAGATTGAAGATTTCGTATGCGATTTTACTTGCTCAGTATGCGATTTATGATCCATTTTTTTTACTGTTTGTCGCTTTGTGCATACTGCACTGCATAAACCCCATTTTTTTTTAAGTCAGATGCTTCATTTATTTGGTCAGTGGTCTTGAATGAGTATTCCTGCATCATTATATTCCATGATTTGTTTCTTTTAGGCCAAGTATCTGGAGATGATCTTTGGAAGCATGTGACAATAATAAGAAGACCAAATGAAGGTGGGGGAAATCTTAAATGGCGGTGTAACTTCTATCATAAAGAGTATACGGGATCTCATACTAGATTGAAGAACACTTGTTGAAGATAACAGACAGTGGGATAGCTATTTGTGCCAAAATCTCTCCCATACAAATTAGAGAGGTGCAACAATTTGTTGAACAAGCTGCATTGAGAGCAGAAAGTTCAAGGCCGCAATATGTTCCTTTACCTCTTTCAGTGGGCTCAAGTAGTCACCCGTAGGCAGGTTCAAGTGGGGTTAGTCCTTCAGTTCCACTTTCATACAATGAACAAAAGAAGAAGAGATCCACTAATAATCCTATTGCAAATGTTTTCAATATGAGTGAGTGACAAGAGTTGGATGCTTTGATTGCAAGGTCGTTCTACTCAGCTGCATTGCCATTCAACCTTGCAAGGAATCTATATTTTCAGGAGGCTTTCACCTATGCAACGAATAAAGAAAATTCCATTAGTGGTTACAAGATCCCTGGGTATAATGCATTGAGGACGACATTGGTTCAAAATGAAATGGGCAACATTCAAAGGTTGTTGGAGGCAACAAAGTTTACATGGGTTACTAAAGGGGCAAGCATTGTTTGTGATGGGTGGATTGATGCTTAAAAGAGGCCTCTCATTAATTTCATAGTGATTAATGAGGGTGGTTCAGTGTTCTTGAAGGCTGTGAAGTGTGAAGGGGAGTACAAAGACAAGTTCTTCATTGCCGGCTTGATCAAGGAAGTCGTACATGACGTTGGGCCAAGTAATGTGGTCCAAGTCATAACCGACAATGCACCAGTTTGTAAGGCTACAAGTTTACTTGTTGAAAGCCAATATCCTGAGGTGTTTTGGACACCTTGTGTAGTTCACACTCTCAACCTTGCCTTGAAGAACATATGCGCTCCAAAGAACACGCCTGCAAATGAAAATGCCTACAGTTTGTGTAGTTGGATTATTGATGTTGTTGGGGATGGGGTGCTGATCAAGGACTTTATCATGAACCATTCCATGAGGTTGCATATGTTTAATGAGCAAGCAAGATTGAAGTTGTTTTCCATAGAAGATACACGCTTTGCTTCAAACATAATTATGCTCAAGAGGTTGAAAGACATTAAAAGTAACCTCCCGAGTATGGTGATTGGAGATAAGTGGATTCCTATAGGGAAGATGGTGTTGAGAAAACACGACTTGTGAAAGAAAAACTATTGGATGACTTTTGGTGGGACAAAGTGGACTATGTACTTCGTTTCACATAACCTATTTATTCAATGTTGCGGAGGGCTGATACAGATGAGGCTTGTATTCACTTGGTGTATGAGATGTGGGATGTTATGATTGAAAAAGTGAAACAAGTTATTTACCGCCATGAAGGAAAGGAAAATAGTGAGGAGTCAAAGTTTTTTTCAGTGGTGCATCATATACTGGTAGATCGATGGGATAAAAACAACACACCACTGCATTGTTTAGCACATTGCTTGAATCCAAGGTAAATGCTTACATTGTTTTTAATATTTGGGTTATGCACTTAATGTTTATATATTAATTTGTGATTGACATTGCTTATATATAGGTATTATAGCAGAGAATGGCTTGAAGGGGCTCTTAATCGTGTTTCGCCACACAAAGATCTTGAGATTACAAAAGAGAAGGATAAGTGTTTCAAGAGATACTTTCCTAATATTGAGGAAAGAAGATTGGTTTTTATAGAGTATGCTAGGTTTTCAATGGGTTCTGGACAATTTGTAGAAAGTGATGCTCTACAGAATAGAGCATACCTATTACCTAATGTGTGGTGGGCTTCTCATGGTGCCTGTGCACCATTACTCTAGAATATACCTTTGAAGTTACTTGGGCAGCCTTGTTCTTCCTCATGTTGTGAGAGGAATTGGAACACATATAACAACATCCACTCATTAAAAAGGAACAAATTGACCCCACAACGAGCTGAAGATTTAGTGTTTGTGCATTCCAACCTTCGTCTTTTGTCAAGAAGAAAACAAGAGTACTAAGAAGGTGAGACGAGGATGTGGGATATCGCAGGAAATACTATTGATTCGTTAGATTTGGATGTTGCTGGAATGCTTGAGATTGCCAGTCTTTCACTTGATGAACCTAAGCTAGAGGCTAGGCTGTTGAATGAAGAAAATGCGACAAATGATCCGCCTGTTAATGAAGAAGAGATGTAGCCGCAGCTGGTGAGTTTTTGAAATTAACAATTTACATTTTACATTAAATTTTGAATGTTTTATTGATATGTTTGGATTGTTAATAGTATTATTTATGATTTTATGTTTATACGAGTTACAAAAAAATATTAAAAAAATAAGTTTGACCGTGTCGCCGAGTCCTATTTTTTTGAAAATTGCCGAGTCGCTGTGTCGTATCCTGTCCGACACGACACGCGTATCCGAGTCCATGCATCCTTGCTTAAGACTCAATTTTTCCATTAGCAAGAATCGATCACGGGTTTTTTTTTCTTTACCGACGCTTTATTGCCCAAACGCCGTTATTGATTATGTTTAACAGGCGTTTTTCGTGAAACGCCGCCTTGAAAGTGCCGTTTTAGACTTCATTTTTTGTAGTGATAGAATTGAGAATTTGTTTTGATTGAGAAGTGTGGGTAAGGTTCTCTTGAATGCTTAGATCAAATGTCATTTTGGTTTTTATGTCTTCCTTTTGGTGAATTAAGCCTTGGTGAAAGGGCCTAATATCTTGAATAAGGCCTAGCCTATTGAATAAGGTCTGTTAAAGCCTAGAACCTTTGTGAATTAGGGTTGGCTTTTATTTCCAGTTTTTAGTATTTATAGTTAGTAAGGGCTTGTTCCTTTAGTTTTTATTCAGGTAAAGTCGTAATGTATCCTCGAAAAATGTAAAAGTTTCTGCTCAAGTAATAAAGGTTTTGCATCTCATAGTTGCCCATCTCCATGGAGGCTATGTATATCTTTAAAAAAAAAATTCCGCATCAACTTGCAACTCCCCCCCCCCCCCCCCCCCCCCCCCCCCCCTTATAGAGAAGTTTCCAAATGAAAATTGATATTCTCGTAGGATTAAAGGCATCCAGATCTTATTAAACAAAGCCATTTTTGTTCCCTTTGCCTCTGAGCAAGTCGGAAGCAGATCTAGTGGAAAAAAAAAACCATCTGCATTGGGAGTCCATACACACGAGTCAACCTTATTTGTCACTCCTCCAAGGCTTCATTCTAATAATTTCATAGCTAAGCTACGAAGTAAAAAACTAGTCTGCATAAAATTTCCACTCTTCACCTTCTCAATGGAAGGCCAAGTACCATGTGCACTTATCTCCAATGGCCTAGAAAAAACCAACACAAAATTTCAGTTCTCATAAAAGAAACCTGTATTTCTTTGACCAATCCGCCAAGACGAATTAGTCAGAAATCTATCCTTGATTTCATATAGTCTTTCATCAGCAGAGATACACTGCATTTAACCACTTGTCTACTCATAGGGACACCCTGCTTCAAATATTTCCTTATCATAAATACCTCCCACAAAGAAGTCCTATTTTGCATAAGATCATTGCTGATGTTCGATTGCGAGTATTAGTCCTGAATCAACAAGTCAAAGATACTGATGCTAACCATGAGCTGTTTGATAGATGGAGGACTGGAACACTGTTTCAGCTGTGAACACACAGTCTGCATGCATGGCAAAGACCTGATTCAGGTTGGTTCATGCTCAATACCGACGGTTCACTCAAGGGAAATAAAGGCGGCTATGGTGCCGGTAATCAGGGATCATGAGGGACATGTAGTGGCAGCAGCAGCAGGGTCTCGAAGAACACAATCTGTCCTCCTGCATGAATTACAGGGAATTGAACTAGGAATAAGATTAGCTCATCGACATGGCATTCAGCAGGTGGTTATATGCATGGATTCAAGCAATGCTTTGAAGTACATTTCTTAAAAAGCTTCTCCTTGGGAAGCACTCCACACAACTAGACGTATCAAGGAGGACATGAGAAAATTTGCAGAATGCAGGGTAATGCATGCAGTCCGGGAAACGAACCAAGTAGCAGATAAACTAGCCAGCCTCTTACCAAATCATGAGTTTGTGGAGATCACTCCTAGTTCCTTTGCGGAGGATATTAGGAGATTGTTTTTTGATGATGCTAGAGGTAGAAAATACTCCCGAATGTAACTGAGATATACCTTGCATTTCTTCTTTTTTCGGTGGTCTGGGGAAGCCCATATAATCCCCCATGCTTGCTTTTCAAAAAAAAAAAAAAAAAAAACTATTTGCATATTCCAACAAAGCTTTAATAACCAACAAGAAATCTTTCAATCCTAAGCCTCCTTCCCTGACAAGGCGTGCAACCTTATCCCAACCAACCCACTTTCTTTTTCAATCTGCCTTCACAGTCTCCCCAAAAGAAATCTACAATAATTTTTCAGATCCTAGACAAATTTTTGTAGGGAACATGCATAGCACTAAGAATATAGACCGGGATGGAGCTCAACACATTTTTAATCAAAACCATTGCCTCCCGGGAAATAAGTTTTTCCTTCCATCCATCCACTCGTTTCTGAACTTTAAGAACCAACTCTTCGAAATATGGTATCTTACATCAACCTTGATAGACCAAACCCCAAAATATTTCATAATAACTCTTTTATATTGAAATCCCGGTATGGATTTGACTGCCACATTAATTCTTTCAGCTTTTGCCTTATCATCTAGCATAAAAGAGCTTTTATGATCATTAATTTTCAGACCTAAGACTGAACAATATTTCTACAAAAATTTCATACAACCTAGCAGAGACGTTTTCCTTCCATTCAAGAAGAACAGGGTATCATCAGCATAAAGTAGATGTGTGATAAACACACATGCCCTCGGAGTATAATAGTAACAAATCTCTCCCTTCTGGAAAAGCCTTGGCAAGCCTCTATTGAGGACTTATAACACAATAATAATAACAAAGGGAGAGAGGATCTCCCAGCCTCAATCCTCTAGTAGACTTGAAATACCCACTGAACGCTAATTGTAAAAGAACTAGAAGCCACAATTAGTAATATAGTTAGATATCACATGGAAAACATTGTGATTGCAACCAAACCTCCTACGAACTGAAATATGAAATGCCCATTCCAATCTATCATAGGCTTTCTCCATGTCAATTTTGAACACCACATTTCCACCAAAGAAACTTTTCCAATGTCCATAATCAGCTCTTGCGCAAGACCAATATTTTCTACAATTTACCTCCTCTAACAAAAACACCTTGTTCCTATGACACCATCTCAGGAAACAATAAAGCCAACCTATTGCACAGTATTTTACTATATATTTTATAAATGCCATTGCAAAGTTTAATCGGTCTAAAGTCCAAAAAGAACTTGGGGAGGCACTTTTGGGATTAGGGTGATTAGATTAGCAGAGAAGGCTCTTAGCAAAGCGTCACCTATAAAAAACTGAATGGTTGCTTCCCAAATATTCGTAGCAACTGTATCCAATAAGACTGAAAGAAACCTGAAGTAAACCCATCTGAGCCAGGGGCACTATTCTTCAGAATATTGAATGTAGCATGTTTTACCTTTTTTAATGGAGAAAGAAATGACACTAGGAATACAATCCAGGAAGTCTTGATCATTTACCAAATTATATTGAGAAGAGAGTAAAGTCTTGAATAACCCATTTGCTTCACGCAAATTTCCCCAGCAACCATGATTTTCGAACCAGAGGGAAGCATAATCTTTTCAATCCTCATGGGCTTTTGTTTAGCCCTGACCGATGCAAAGAAATATTTAGTGCACGCATCACCTTTCTTAAGTTCCTTCTCACCTAATTTTTGTATCCAAAATAATTCTTCCTGTTTCAAAGCTAACTTGTATTTTGCTTAGCAATGGTTCAGGTTACTATGTGCATTCACATCCTAATTGGCATTGACATTTGGTCCATTGCCTCCACCATCATTCCAATCAGAAAGTAAAATAACTTTTCACTGTTGCATTAATATTCATCTTCTAGTGATCTTAGTCTACTGAAAACATTACAAAGACCTCTCTATTCTATATAATAAGCTTCTTATGAAGCATTTTGAGTTTCACTTCAATCTTATCAAGAGCTCGCATACTCCCAAAATCAACATTCTAGACAAAATTCACTAGATTATCGAATGTATAGTGAGTACTTCACATATTAAGTAATCTTAATGGAAAAATACATGCTCGCGCCTGAATAGGCATAGACACCTGCATAGGCACATGATATGAAAATGTACAATGTAAATGCTCCACTCTAATGTTTGGCATCTAGGATCTACATTAACCAAATTTT
>QNQO01009802.1:0-29562 GCA_003290165.1 Berberis thunbergii
TCTGCTCGTCATCGACTGCTCCTCCTCCTCCTCATCCTTTGCACCGCTCGAACTGTTCCTGCTCCTCCTTCTTCTGGTATGTAATTTCAAACTCTTTTTGGTTAATTTATCTTCTGAAACTGAAATTATATTGAAAATTTCACTTAAATTTATCTAAAAAGTTTTATACCCTGTAATCAGATAATCCTGAAATTTATACCCTGAAATTTTGTTACATTGATAGTTCGATTGAAGACTGGGTTTTGTTCTCATGGTAGGGGTACTATTTAGCAAAAAAATTGGCTTTGTTTTGCTTCATTTGAGTACTCTTTCAAGAATGACTACATAATTTGGGCTTCTTTTTCCTAGCATTTTAAGTTGTTTTGTTTTTAAGCAAATGTTGTGTCAATGATTTGATTTAATTAATTTGTCTCCTAAGGATAATGAATTAGTACTAAGGTTTGTTGGATTTATAGTTCAATCAATGGTTTGGGTATCATTTTCATATATTAGTTGTACCAAGTGCCTTATAGAATACTTTAGGAAGAGGTCTTTGTTTCACTTTGTACAAAGCCATTTTTTGAAAGTTGAAACCAACAACATTCTCTCATTGTCAACGCAAAAATGGCATACAAGCTTATGTTGTTTATCGTGGGCGTGTTCCTGAGTATATTGACTTGGCCAGGTTGCCGCATTACAAGTTAACGGATACAAGGGTGTACGTACAAGGGTTTCAAATCAGTTGAAGAAGCTTATGAAGATTACGAAATGTGGAAGCTAT
The DNA here is from genome assembly GCA_003290165.1 of Berberis thunbergii. NCBI lineage: Eukaryota > Viridiplantae > Streptophyta > Magnoliopsida > Ranunculales > Berberidaceae > Berberis > Berberis thunbergii. The sequence goes on from QNQO01009802.1 coordinate 761, forward strand.
CAGAAGAGAACAGATTAGAACACGGGAAAGCAAGAGAAGAGAACAAGAGGCGAGAAGAGAGCACCCGGCCAAGAACAAACGACACTGAAGACGTAGTCGACCAATCAAATAATGCTCCTGAGGGTCCTTGGCTTTTACAAGGGACCTAATCAACAGTGTATTAGTGGTAGTTTTTTTGATTCTTGTAATTATCTTTTTTAAGCTTTTGGATGGTATTTGAAACTGAATTATCTCTTGTTTAGAAACTGAATTGTATGTCAGTTTAGAAATTGCATGTTGTATTGGATTTGGATTCAGATACAATGAGAATGCTTTCCTCGTTTATTACAAGTATATGCTCTATGTGCAAGTATATGCTCTATGATACAATGAATTTTTGAAGGTGTTGCGACTTTAATCGGTTTCCTCGACTGAATCAGGTCCATTTCTTGCCCTCCGTAGTCTTCAGTCCTTTGCGTAGATACAATTCATGAAGTTGAACTCCATGTTGTGACTCTGGTACCTATTACAATGACTTAAATGCTGCTAAACAATGGGTGTTATAGTATGCAAGGGAAAATGACCAACACCAAAAGCACTAAACTTAAGCTGGAACTCACAGGACGAGAAACAATCATGACCTGCCAATCCTAAGATCAACGAGAATAGAGTCACAAAACACAACGCTATAAGCAGATCAACCTTGCTCTCATCTGGGAGCTTGCAATAATTCTTGTTGCACCGACAGATCGAAAAAAAAAAAAAAAATAGGAGCTCCACAACATCATCAATCAGCTATGTCGGAAAGCAGGCATACATTCTCTGTCATAGGAATTACAATACAATTCTAATCAAACATACAGACAATTTTAGAATAACTACTACTAGAAAATTTAATTAACTCACAAACTAACGATATCAGTATTCCACAAACTTCTAAAGAACTATTACACAACAACAATTCCACAAACTTCTAAAGAAGTCTTAAAAAGAAAAATAAAATGATACGTAGACAAAGAATGCAAGCTGCAATTTCCTTCCTCAAAGTAAAATAATACTCTTCATCTACTTCTCCCTTTCTAGTTCCCCTTAGAAGCATTTCCTGTGGACGATAGATGGACCAGACTCATCATACTCTGCCTTTGCTATCCACATCTGCAATAGAAATATCAAATTTTCTATCAGATACCTTCCAAAGGACCAAGAGCACATTTGTACAAAAACAGACACACACACAACATCAAAAGAAATGTACCTAGCATGCAAAATGTTGTATTTATTTATTCGTTGGTGCCCATGGTCTATCGATAAAAAGTCGCACACTGTAAGGTGTGCTGTGTCTATCTGGTGGGTAACCCCACACCTACATCCACATTGGAATCATGGGTATCAACTCCCAGAAAATATGGGCACAACCAGCGGGGAGGGACTCTGGACCAGTGACTGGACCAAGTTGATCAAAAGCATCCAAACTTCGCCTTAGCTACAACAACTGTAAGACAAGGATCAAACATAATTGGGAGCTATAGAGACGATATTAGAAAAGGCATCTATACTGACAATATCTGTTCTATATTGACAATATCTGTTGTCTGCCTCATAGCCTATGGCATATTGCCAGCCAAACTTGCTTGCTATGTTTTTGGATTGCACTTTGTCTAACATATACCCAGCAAAGGCCACATGCACTCTTGTAAGTGGGGCTTTAAGTTATTTGTTCACCATAAAATCCAATCCAGACTTCATACTTTCCTAAAAACACCATATCGTTTTTGCTAAACAGATTATTGCATTAAAACAGCTTAAACAAGGATACCTCCAATAGAAACTGTGGACATTAGAAAAAGCAAAACAAAAGAGAGTATTCCTTTGTTCCTCAAGAGGGTCACTGCAGCATCATGAGATATATAAGTATCAAGTAAGCAGCATCATTAATTTTTTGTTACTCCTAAAACCCAACTCTTGCCATTACAGTTATTCTGAACAGAGTCTGGTCTGACAACCAAATTTTTTGAGTAACAAGCAAGAAATAAAACATGAGTCTGGTTAACTTCAGGGCAACTGAATCACTATGGCAACCAAACAGATAAATTGGCATTGGGTTATAAAGCAAATCTCAGAAAACTTTTGATTGTGTTTTTTCTCCATTTGCACTGATTTTTTTTTTCTTCATGTTATATGCTAAATGAACGAACAATTAATATGCTAGATCCATGCCAAAATTTCCTATGGGGAACAGAGAAGAAAAAGATTCATTGGGTAGTTTGCTGAATGATCTCAACCAAAGTGAACCATCTAAGTTCACTCCAAAGGGGTTTGGGGCTTGGGAAAGAACACTTTATGACATAGTTTGGTTTGTTTGGAGGGAGCGAACAAGAAACTAACCTTACTTGAAAACATTCTGAATTCACAACCACCTATAATCTGGCAACTCCATGTCGTTGTTTGAAGTTGGTGTCTGCCAAAATAAATAACTAAATAAATAATAAAGAATTGACCACTGCAAAATAACTGCAATATTTGGAAATCATAAGTGCAATACCTGTGAGAGGAGCGAATAAATATGATTCATTCCTGATAATGCACCAGATTGTGACACAATTGTTTCATCCTTGAAGTCCACAAATACAAATCATAAGTAAACAATCATATGTGATAGTTACGCGTCATTAAATATATTAAAAACAAACCTGAGTATTTGGATTTATTGAATGCGGTGTCAAATATTCTGATCCTTCAATTCCACTCTGGGAATAACCCTACAAATGACACGTATCAAATATTCTAGACTTAAGAAATTAAATAGTCAAAAAAAACATATTGTAGAACATACCACATTTTTTGCTTGTTTGTTTTTTTTTCCTTTGTAATTTTTTTTGAATCTTTTCATCTGTGGGTTGCATCCTTGAATTAGAGCGTCGACCTTTGGTATGAACCGGTAATGGACTATGAATGTTGGATTGCATCCCAGAACTAGTAGTGTTGGACCCAAATTCCATAAACCCATGTGAATCAACACCCTCATCACCATCATCAGTTTTGAGTTGGTCCATTTTCAAATTGATCCATTTATGAACTTGGCATGTCTTCTTTTCATCCTCAGCGGCGTAGTCGGCCATGTCATAGAAGTGACTGCACATCTTGTCAAACCTTTCACTTTCAGGCTTCTTTCCCCAATCTGAATAAACAATCTTAACCCTTCTATGAGCCCTCTTCACATCTTTCCTCCACCTCCGAAGAACATATTTATTTGGTACAACATGAATATGGCTTTCAAACAACACTTTCAATACATGTCTGCATAAGATCCCCTTGAACTCAAACAATTGACAATTACACTTGATATTGAAGTCGGCAACGTTAAATTTACTATAAAAATGACTGAACGTCGTCTATCTCCTATCACCAAGTCTTGTCTAACAACGTATACCTCAAAGCCACTTTCATTTATAACTTTACTACTTATTGTACAACATATATTCCCTGCTATCTCGTGTTGGAACTCCTTAAATTTTTTTGTAGTGTAGGCAGTTTGAAATGTTTTCTCTATTGTATAAGGAGTAATGCAAGGGATCAGTCGGTTATACTATTTAAAGTCCGCTTTAGCTTCCTTTTGAACCTTACTTCGTAGTGCATTCTCATATTGTTCAACGAATTGCTTTAAAGTGGTCTTCGAATTTACATAACCATAAAAAAAAGCATTCATGCTTTCACTCCTTTGAGTTGAAGACATCCCCGCCCAAAAAGTAGATCTTTGATATGTTGGCACCCAACGCATTCTTTCAAGATATAATCCTCTCAACCAATCATTTTCTTGCAGACAATATTTCTCAATGAAACCATGCCAATTTACTTCAAACTCTTCATGAGACAAAGAATCGTAAACTGTTCTTTGCATTGCAAACTTTATTGGCTCATATTGATTGTAACCAGACAATTTTTCAGGCAACTTCTTCATAATATGCCACAAGCACCATCTGTTGTCGTGTGTTGGGAAATACAATTTCAACGGCTCTCTTCATTGCCCTATCTTGATCAGTGATTATTGCGGTCGGAGCATTGTCATTCATACACACCAGCCAGGTTTTGAAAAGTCAAACAAACTCTTCAATGGTTTCACCACATATCAATCCACATCTCAAAAGAATTGACTGACCGTGATGGTTCACCCCAACAAAGGGAGCAAATGGCATGTCATACTTATTCGTTAAGTATGTAGTGTCAAAGGTAACAACATCTCCAAACTTATTGTAAGCTGCTCTGCTCCATGCATCAGCCCAAAAAACATTTCTCAATTTCCCTTTATTGTCCAAATCCATCATATAAAAGAAATTAGCATTGTTAGCTTGCATTTTTTGAAGTAGTTATGAATGGCCTCCGCATCCCCCTCCCCAAGTCTCAACTTCCTCATTTTATCCAGATAATTGTGACAATCTTTCTGAGAAAATTGCAGATTATCATGACCACCAGCTTCAACCACACATGAAGTAAATTCTTATTTGGCCTAATACCTGCCCTATCATTATAATCTAGCTTCTTCTTCGCATATGAGCTCATAACTCTATTTTTCGGATAAAATTTTGATTTTCCGGGGCTCAATTCATGATTGTGAGCTACTGTTACTTTTGTTACTAACACATCACCATCAGAGAGTATTTTACCTCTAATTTTAGCCATACATCCACATTTAGCTGTACCCCGCATGTTTATAACACTTTGTGATTGACTTCTATGATGCCCAGACCGACCACATGCAAGCGTTAAGAATATAGTTTTTTTCATTTTCATCTTTTTCTGTATTTTTTACTTTCACTGGAAATCCTATTTTACAGGCATAATCATAATAATAACGTTTGTACTCATCAATGTCGCTGAATTCATCCCTTCTGTAGGATCCCTTATCTCTTCTAAATTTTTTTCATTCTCCATCAATTCAATATCTTCTACACTATCCATCCCTTATATACCTATTAAAGGAGTAGTTATCATCAGATATGTAATCTTTGAAATGTTTTACAACTACGCTAAAATTATGATAGATTTAAACAAAAAAAAATTAATAAAATCTAATAAAATCTATTTTTTAACAAAAATTATGCAGGATTATCATGAATTTCAGTAGCATAATTTAACAAAAATTTGTAAAAAATATGCAGGATTATCATGAATTTCAGTACTATAATTGAACAAAACTTTGCAAGATTATCATGAATTTCAGAGTAACAAAAATTTCAGGGTATAAATTTCAGTAGTATGAATTTCAGGATTATCTGATTTCAGGGTATAAAATTTTTTAGATAAATTTAAGTGAAATTTTCAGTATAATTTCAGTTTCAGAAGATAAATTAACCAAAAAGAGTTTGAAATTTTCAGTATAATTTCAGTTTCAGAATATAAATTAACCAAAAAGAGTTTGAAATTACATACCAGAAGAAGGAGGAGCAGGAACAGTCCGAGCGGCGCAGAGGAGGAGTAGCAGTGCGAGGAGGAGGAGGAGGAGCAGGAGCAGGCGCGAGGAGGAGGAGCAGTCGATGAGTCGAGGAGGAGCAGATCGATTCGAAGCAGTGAAGAGTGGGTTTGTTGAGGAGCAGTCGGTTGGGAGGGTTTTACTAAGGGTTTCTCGCCATTGTTCTCCCTCAAATCGATTCGAAGCAGTGAAGAGTGGGTTTTGATCAGTAAAGAGTGGGTTTTGTTCTCCCTCAAATCGATTCGAATCAGTGAAGAGTGGGTTTTGATCAGGGAAGAGTGGGTTTTGTTCTCCCTCAAATCGATTCGATTTCTCGCCCTTATTCTCTCTCAACGCTAAGTGAAGAGTGGGTTTTCATCCACGTGCGAGATGCCCTCCCAAAGGCACGTGCGAGGAAGGGTCCGTCCCATAGGGCGGGCTGTGAGGACGGGCTACGTAGAATTTTTGGGGTCTCAATAGTCTGTCTGTGGGCAGTAGCTAGTATTTCTTTGAGCATCCGGCAGTCTGAATTATGCTAATAATCACCCACACTTAGCTAAATTTTTATGTGCCATTGTAGTAGTTAGCGTGAAGCGTGCACTATAACCTGAAATCTCTATGGTTCTACAAACCTTTTGCTGTCCCAAAAAATTTCAAATTTTCTTAAACGAATTTCGATAATTGAAGAAAAGGTTTTTAATAAAAAATATTAATTATAATTACTTATTTAATTAGTATATCCTATTTTATTGTTTTAATTAGTTTTATTAAAAAAAAAAGAAATTTATGGGACAAAAAATATTTGCCGTGGATCTAACCTTGGAAACCAAGGAAACGTTGGTATGACTAGGTGTTGCGTGATTATAACAGTCGGTAATTGGTGGAGGAAATGATTACATTGGTCATGCCTCTAACAATGAGGTCGAGGGTGTTGCCTTACTTAGAGTTAGATGAATTCAACTTACTTTACTTCTTATTATCAACTCTCTAACTGAACAAAATGATTCGCAATTGAATGCTCTCGTGACTGGGAAAAACAAGTCATAAAAAAACTAATCCCCAAATTGAATGATCCGCAAGATGATTCCCTCAATTTCTCCAAATCCAATTAAAAAAAAAAACTAATCCCCAAATCTACTCGGATCTCTGTCTTCTCTTCTCTCCACAGTATGCCATTAATCAATAGCGTCTTCGAAGTTCAGTGGCATCTCACATTGTATCGGAAGACAACTCAGACGACCAAGCGAGCAAGATGAAGGTCCGAGTTCGAAGGAAACGCAAGAAACTAGTGTTGTATTTAAACCAAAAGCTAAGACTCTAGTTGATTCAATGGAAACAAGAAGAATAGAAACATACCTTGATCCATAGCGATTTTCCCTTTAATTGTGACGAGTTTGAATCTTCTGATTGATTCAAGCGTTTCCTTAGATTCTCTGTTGAGAGAATACAGATGACAATGCCAAATGTTATCTCTTTCACGCATAACGCTCAATCGGGGGACCAACCAGATTTATAATGCTCGTAAGTCATAACCCTTCAACTTACGGGCTTTGAATTTTCAATTCTGCCCCTCATTGAATTAGAAATTACATTCTTATTTATACCATGTTATTTATTAATACCTTATAGTCCAACACCCTATTAGATCACATATTAGATGGACTAGACTTTAAGATAGCAATACACATTATATTACATATGTGTGCCCACATTATTGGATTTATCCAACAATCTTCCACTTGGGCCATATATGTTACCTTTAATGTGTATAACCTTATGAGCTCAAAACTTGCTATCACAAGTAAAGGTATTCCGAAACAATCTCGTCCATTGACTATACTGATATAGGATTAAAACGATTTGCGTCACAAGTAGCGTAATAAAATCCATCAATAGTCACATATACCAATATAATCAAATGACATAGATCAAACATGGATGTAGAGCATGAAAATTACATGTGATGTGATCCAAACATGTCTATTTCCAACCGGTCCAACTTTAATCTTTAATGAGATCAAACATATAATAAACAGACAATTGACTGAAGACTTTATTTCTGCAGAAAATACTAAATTACACCAATGTGTCCAAAAAACCATCATAGAACAAAAAAAAACTCCCACTAAACCAAGATATCCTCATATGACATAACACCCATATGAACGGTGTGCTCATGAAAGACCTTAAGCGGATCCGCAATCATGGAGTTTGTCCTAATATGCTCTATGAAAATCTATTTATTCTCTACTCCCTCCTTCACAACTAAGAACTTTATGTCAATATGATTTGACCTAGATGAGCTCCTGTTGTTGTTGGCATATAAAACTACTGACTTATTGTCACAATATAACTTTAGTGGTCTTTCTATGTCATTTAAAATGTGCAGCCCAGTGACAAAATAACGCAGCCATAATCCGTGGTTGGAGGCCTCAAAACACCCTACATATTTTGCTTCCATGGTGGAAGAAGCTATGAGTGTCTGCTTAGCACTTCTCCAAGAAATAACTTCTCCAGCTAACAGATAAATGTAGCCTGATGTAGATTTTCTACTATGTTGGCATCCAGCAAAATCAGAATCAGAATACCCTATGATCTCCAACTGATATGATCTCTTGTATGTGAGCATGTAATCCTTAGTTCTCTGTAAATATCTCATAACCCGTTTAGCTGCTTTCCAGTGACTCATCTCATCTGCCAAGCATTCCAATAATGGAATGCTATGTCTGGACGTGTACATACCTGAGCATACATAAGACTCCCAACAACGGATGCATAGGGGATCTTTTGCATCTCTACAACTTCTAGTTTATTCCTAAGACACTGTTTAAGACTAAATTTGTCTCCTTTAGATATAGGGGTACCTCCTAGTTTACAATCTTGCATGCCAAACCTTTTAAGCACTTTTTCTATATAGCCCTTTTATGATAATCCAAGAATACCCCGAAAATGATCCTGGTATATCTGAACCCCTAAGACAAAATAAGCTTCACCAAAATCTTTCATTTCAAATTTCTTTGATAGAAATCTCTTGGTTTCGTGCAACATGTCTATATTATTAGTGGCAAGCAATATGTCATCAACATACAAAACCAAGAAGATATGCTTACTCCCATTGAACTTATGATACACACAATTATCAACAACATTTGTCTCAAAACCAAACGAGACGATTACTTGATGAAATTTGTAGTACCATTGACGGGAAGCTTGCTTGAGCCCATAGATGGATTTCTTTAGTCTGCAAACCATATTCTTTGGGTCTCCATACACAAAGTTTTCTGGTTGCACCATATAAATTGTTTCATCAATGTCGCCATTGAGAAACGTTATTTTAACATCCATCTGATGCAACTCAAAGTCAAAATGTGCAACAAAAGCCATGATTGTCCTAAATGAGTCTTTCTTTGACACCGGAGAGAAAGTCTCTTTATAGTCGATGCCTTCCTTTTGAGTGAAGCCTTTAGCTACAAGACGAGCTTTATATCTTTTCACATTACCTTTTGAGTCCTTCTTGGTTTTGAATATCCATTTACAACCAATAGGCTTTGTATTTTCAGGTAATGGGACAAGATCCCAAACTTGATTGTCTTACATAGACTTGTACTCCTCGTTCATAGCATCTATCCACTTTTGAGAGTTAGAATCCTGCATGGCTTCATTGAAGTTGATTGGATCATTTTCCACCAATCCATCATTTTCCTCATGTTCTTGGAGAAAGACCATATAATCATCTGGAATAGCTCTTCTCTTTTCTCTCGTAGATCTCCTTAATGGCATTTGATCTTGAGGTTGTTGAGTTTGTTCTTCTGGAATATTTACTTCAATTTGAGCAGGGAGTAGTTCAACATTGTCCTGTTGAGGTTCCAGATCTGTTTCTTGATCAATGACAGGTATTGGAACATGTACATTGTCAACAACAGTAGTAGGAGTCGAAATCGGTTTCTCCTCAAAGACAATGTCTCTTACCTTATTTCTCCCCCCAAACTCGACATCCTAAAAAACGTTGATGTCCCCGTTTAAAAAATGGACTTAATAGTGGGATTATAGAACTTGTAGCCCCTTGATCGCTCAGAGTAGCCAATGAAGTGGCTGCTCACTGTTTTGGAGTCCAATTTCTTTTCATTTGGTAGATAAGGCCTTGCTTCTACTGGACATCCCCCAATGTGAAAATGCTTTAGACTAGGTCTTCTGCCTGACCAAAGTTCATAAGGTGTTTTGGCAGCTGCTTTAGTTGGTACTCTATTAAGGATGTAAGCTGCAGCCTTTAGTGCTTCTCCCCAGAGTGATTCAGGTAAGGTATAATGACTGATCATACTCCTTACCATGTCCTTCAGAGTTCGGTTTCGTCTTTCAGTGACACCATTCATGCTAGGTGATCCCGGCATGGTGTACTTAGGGACGATTCCACATTCCTCTAGGAATTTAGCAAATGGTCATGGACGTTGTTCACCGGAACCGTCATATCTGCCGTAATACTCACCACCACGGTTAGACCTGACACTTTTAATTCGTTTGTTGAGTTGGTTTTCAACCTCAGTTTTGAAAGCTTTGAACATGTCCAGTGATTCAGATTTCTCATGAATGAGATATAGGTACCCATAGCGTGAGTAATCATCTATGAATGATATAAAATATTGTTGACCATTCCAAGAAGCCGAAGGGAATGGTTCACAAATATCTGTGTGGATCAATTCTAAGACGTCTCAAGTTCTGTTTGCACCCAATCTATTTTGTTTGGTATGTTTTACCTTGATGCACTCAATACATACATCAAAGTCTGAAAAATCAAAAGAATCTGTTATGCCATCTGACACAAGTCTCTCCATTCTCGTTTTCGAGATATGTCCTAAACGTTTGTGCCACAGTTTTGATGAATTTCCTTCATTTAGCTTATGCTTAGTACCACGTGATTCTACATGCAAGGTTTCATTATATGAGTCAATAGTGTCCAGAAGATATAGGTTATCAAATGTGCTTAATGAACCAGTACCAATAATATTGGAATTTAATGAAAGACTAAATTGATTATTTCCAAATGAACAACAATATCCAAATTTGTCCAACAAGGAAATAGAAACCAAATTCCGTCTAAATGACGGTATTACAAAAGTGTCTTTCAGTTCCAAATATCAACCAGTTCCTAAGAGTAACCTAAAGTTTCCTATTGCTTCCACTTCTACCGATTTTCCATCGCCCACGAAGATGCGTCTTTCAGCATCATTTGGCTTTCGGTAGCTCAAACAGCCCTGCATAGAAACACTTATGTGAGTAGTAGCACCGGAATCTAACCACCAAGTGTTTCTAGGTACTGAAGCTAAGTTAACCTCAGAACAGACCAAAGCAAGAAACATACCCTTTTTAGCACGCCAAGCGTGATACTTGGTACATTCCTTCTTTACATGTCCAGGTTTCTTACAAAAGAAACAACCCTCATTGCCTTTCTGTTTCTTTTGTGCTGGACCCTTAGCAGCTTCATTTTTCTTCTTTCGTTTTGTGCCCTTATCTTTAGAGGTGCTTGAAAAATGAACATTTTCCGTTCTGTCTTGCTTCAACCTGTCTTCCTCTTGCACACAATATGAAATGAGCTCATTAAAAGTCCATTTGTCCTTCTGACAGTTGTAACTGACCTTAAACTGACTGTACTGTGGAGGAAGTGATATCAAAACTAGATGCACGAGTAAGTCCTCAGACAACTCAAGCTTCAGTGCTTTAAGTTTTGAAGCAAGATGAGACATCTCCATGATGTATTCTCTAATGTTCCCTTTGCCTTTGTACTTCAATGAAATCAAGCTAGCTAAAAGCGTGTTTGTTTTAACCTTATCGTTTTTAGCAAAACGCTTTTCAAGTTCAGTAAGGAACTCACTGGCATTGGTCACCCCTGCGAATATTGCACCCCTAAAGGCTTTTGGAATACCTCGCTTGATGAGCATGAGACTCATGCGATTGGAGCGTTCCCACTTCTCAAAATATTTCCTGGCATCAAGAGTACTTGTATCTGTAAGAGGAGCGGGTTGCTCAATCCTTAAGGCAAGGTCCAGATCCATGCATCCAATAATGATTAACATGTTCTCTTTCCAGTCCTTGAAGTTTGTCCCATTAAGCATGAGAATATTATTTACACCAGCAGATATACTAGTAACAGACATAGTAGCTGTACAGAGAATAAATTACATAAATAACATATTCACATCATTATTCAATTGCATAAACTTTTAAATTCATACAATAGGTAAATAAAAAACCCATATCAAGATACCTAGCACAACATTGTTATTTAGTCTTTGGACAGAAATATCAATCTGTAAGTGGTACTCTTCGTACACAACGAAACCGGCCTAATATTATGCCTTTCTTTGGACTGACATAATAAAAGCATGGTAAAGTAAACTTTATTACATATTTAAGACTAGGGATTATCTGGTCAAAACAATCTTCCTTTAGGCCGATTGTTTCACATGGATGTAGCATGCTCACTTATTTAAAATCAACCAATTTTCTTAACAGTGGTTGCTTTGGCAACCTATTATTTAAATTGTGTAAAGTTTAAATAAGGAACACAATAGTGATACATGAAACCAAAATTATATTCTATGTACAAATTTGGAGTATTAACTAAATTATCACCTTAATACAATTAAAACATGGGTCTAAATAAAATGTAGCCAAAACTTAAATAGGTCCCAATAAAACAGGATAAAACAAAATTTTCTAACAGGCCCAACAACAACAAGCCCAACCAACAGTCAACGGGCCCAACAGTGAATAGTCACCTCGGTCAACAGTGAACACAATTACAATATAATCACGGAATACAAGTACAATGAAACAGTGAATACATATCTATATAGATTCAATAGTGAATATGAATATAATTTCAACATAATCACTGAAATAATGATATCATTGTAAATAATGGGTTTGTAAATAAGGCTATCATTATTTCAGTCAATTGTAAACAAGCAATTGTTTACACTAAACAATTATACAAACATCATTATTTCAGTCCATTGTCGGTAAAGAAGGAAATAATGAAAATATAGGCATAGTTGATTATAATTACTATAATATCTATATTCATAATCACTGTAACAGTGATTCGCATTGTGAATGTATATCTATTATAAGTCGCATAATCATCACATAAGAAGCGCATAACAGTGCATAATAGTGTGATCATAATAGTGCATGACCATAGTGCATAATCATCTATAGCCATGATGAATCATATGATAGTGTGATCATAATAGTGCATAATCGCATATCACTGTTCACTGTAACAGTGAAATCGTTGTTCACTGTTCATGAATCAATAATGAAATCGCATATCATTGTTCACTGTAACAGTGAAATCATTGTTCACTGTTCATGAATCAATAAGGAAATCACATATCATTGTTCACTGTAACAGTGAAATCGCATATCACTGTTCACTATAACATGAATCAATAATGAAATTGTTGTTTTATGAAAATAAGGAAAACGTTTTCTTCTTTATAGTTTCACATGGAATCAACATGAGATGCTCTGATACCAATTTTTGTATTTAAACCAAAAGCTTAAGACTCTAGTTGATTCAATGGAAACAAGAAGAATAGAAACATACCTTGGTGAAGAGAGAGTTGGAGAGATGAAGAAAAACTTGAAAATACAGAGAGAAAACAAAGATGAAGGAAAGAAAGAAGATAAGTTTCTTAACGAATTCTTGTGAATGTAGGTAGAACCACAATGCTCGGTGAAGAGAATGAAGGTGTGCCGTCAAAATTTAGCCCTACTTATTTTTAAGAAGATGGGGGCATCAATTGTCATTACAAAATTATGTTAAGGTTATTATTGGAATAAATTTTTTACTCAGTACTCAGTGCTAAGTGATCAACATGTCCATTTTGCTTACTCTAATCAGAAGTAGAGCTTCTGATCAGAACTAAAAACAAACACTCTAAAGAAGGTGGTCCACTTCTTATTAAGACTTCTGACTCCATTCAAAAGCAAAAACAAACACCCTCTACGAGGAAGAGTAGGGATGGCGAGTGAGTGAGAAATGATGGTGGATAGGGTTAGGGTTTTATTCTTTTATTTATATTTATATTTATATTTATATTTATATTTATATTTATATTTATATTTATATTTTTGTTTTTATTTTTATTTTTATTTTTATTTTTATTTTTATTTTTATTTTATTTTTATTTTTATTTTATTTTTATTTTTATTTTTATTTTTATTTTTAAGGGTTAATGGTATTTCAGTAAATTTTATGCATAAACAAATATCCGCGGGGCAGATATGACCAAATTCGTATTCGCCCCGAAATTTGTTTAGGTAAATCCAAAACCGCCCCATTAGAGGCGGACGGGGTGGGTATCCATGAAAATTCGCCCTACTGCCATCCCTAGTCATTACAAAGTATCTTCAATCTAAAGCTGAAAAAATATTTTCAAGAAAGGTAACTTGTGGCTTACTAGCTAGCAAAGGAGGCTGCTCACCAAAATGTCTTTAGATCCTTGTCATTCACCCCATAATGACCATACATGTTTTATTCTAAAAGATGGGGTGGGTCTCAAGTACTTGAGACGTCAGTCTGGGGGATGGACTGGGAATAGTCCCTATGGGAGCCTTATCTGGGCATTGAACAATTGACTCAAAATTGGTACAAGCAATGGTAATTCGATTATTTAATTAAAAAAACATTCTTGATTGTCCTTATGGATGCTATCTTAATGTGATTTATGCCCAGTGCTTTGAGTGTCAAGTGATGAAATTCAACCAAGTGCGGGCAAACGAAAAAAAATTATGACTCTCTTAAGGTAGGAAATGTTTCGTCATCTAATTAGTGACACACATAAATGGATTAATGAGATTCCCATTGTCCCTACTTACTATCAAGTGAAACCACAACCAAGAGAACGGGCTTGGCAGAATCAAGGGGAAAGAAGACCTTGTTGAGCTTGACTCTAGTCTGACTTTGTGAAATGATTTGAGAGATGTAGGATAAGTGGGAGGTGCTTTCGTCAAAAGTAAAATACCACTATTTTTAATGTTATTTACTTATTTCATGAGTCGGAAGCGAGGCACTACCCCTCTTTTTGGATCTAAGGGTTATCTCAACGACCTGATTCGAGGGGGTAAGGTTGGGAGTTTGGTAAGGAGGCACACATGTTAAAGATAACCCATGTGTCCTAAGATGTGATCAACGAGAACAAAAATCTCGTGTTGAACAGAAGGGTAAAAACTCATTTGATTCAGGTTTCCAGTCCGAATACAAGCCGCGAAAGCGTAGCTTATCGATCCTTTAGACTTTCGAAATTTGAAGCTGGATGTGTCAGAAAAGTTACCACAAGGATAACTAGCTTGTGGCAGCCAAGCGTTCATCGTGACATTGCTTTTTGATCCTTCAATATCGACTCTTTCTATCATTGTGAAACAGGATTCATCAAGCTACTTTATGTACTTCTTTCCATTTCAGTAATAATATGAATTTCAAGTTCAAATAAATAAATAAAATAGTTTTTGGTCCGATAAAAAATATGGCCTTCCTAGTGCTAGTCCAATTTTTAGCCGTCCAACTGACATATGAATAACTTTTCTTTCTCACGTAAATGAAACTACTTGCATACTTTCTAGCAATTTCAGTCATATCTTAATCCATAGGGGGACAAAAGACATTAACACCATGAGGTATGTCTCTAGTTGCAGGTCCATCAGCTAGTTGGTTGCTCTCTCTAAATATGCTTGAGTTGGAAAGATTATAAAGCTATAAGGAGATCTTATATACTCAGACAAATAATAATAATAATAAAGTATAGAGATCATGCAACAAGAAAATGTTAGAATCAAGAAATTAAGAATTGGTTTATAACCCTCAGAAAGAAGAAATGCTTGAAATCTCACAAGGTTCAATGAAAACCAAGCCACTTTTCAAATTAAAAATGAACATCTAAGACACAAACACAACTCTTGGCAAAACCTAGCGTGAAATGTCTAAAATAGGTACCACATACTTTTATTGACTGAGTACTAAACTTCAAAGTTTGAATCATATACACCTATTCATATGCAACTAAGATTTATAGGAACACTTCTAAGCACAAATAAATACTTAGATTAAAATATCTTTTTAAAAAAATAATGAAAAAAACTTGGAAAATTATTCAAATGAGACACATCGATTTGTAAAGTCACCCAAACCCAAATCGAACATTGTCCTCAATGTTCTTAACTACGACATTGCGTGTCGACTATGAACAAAAGAATAATAAGTAAAAATTAATGGAAATATTTTACCATTAAACTGCATGAGTGCTCAAATGACTTCTGTCAAATCATAGCCAAGTAATTTTCCAAAAGACTCAAAAATTAAAAATAAATTTAATTTTAATTCAGTTGACCTACTATGTACACTAAAATCGGTTTAACAATGAATCAATACAATAACAACCTAAAATTTTTCGGGTCGTGTCAAACATATGTATATGAGATAATAAGATGCAATTAATTTGACTTGCCTGATGCACTATTTTAGTAGCACACAACTTAATACACTGCTTTGTGATTGTAGTATAGAATAAGTAGGGATCGTTCTAGACAAGGGATTAGAGGCTTGTCAATTAACACTAATAATAACTAAAAGAAAACTTACAACCTAACTAATTAAATAATGGGGGATTGGATTTTCTAAATTAACTATGAAAATAACTACGAAAATTACTATAAAGATAATAAAACTAAAGGGATGGCAAAGATTAGAACGCCAAACATATGCTTATAAATCAATCTTCAATAATCACTTGCTAACTCGTGAGAGACAATGCTCAAGATTAACCGTGACCGCACTGCATTAAACTTATTATTTTTCCAAGTTCGTTGAATTAAACTAAGCGTCGCTTTCAAACTATTCTTATCATGCTATCTAAACAGGAATCACAAGTTAAATAACAATCTAAGATCATTAAGTTTTGTGGAAAGATGAACACTGACTAGGCAATTACAAGTATGATCAAAATCTTGTTCTTACCTAGGTTTTGGCTTAACCTTACCAACATTCTTTGGTATTTACTACTTGTGAATACATGATTATAACAATTAGGTGAAACTCTCCTATACTCTAGCCTAAGATCCTAGCATGCTTACTAAGTTGGTCACCTTAACAAACATACAAAGAAAAGTTCTCTATAAAGCAGTTAAGCAAAACACAATCACTAATAGCAAGGAAGATTAAATTCAATTAATTTATAAACACATGTTCAGGGGTTCGAATCCACTCCTAACTAAGAGAAGTTTAACTAGACATATTAATCATGTTCGAATAGCAATACATAATTATATATCAAACTAAATATAAGAGAAAGAGTTAAGAGATGAAACAAAACACTGTAGCCTGATCCGTGGTGGTATAGAGAGGAGTGCTGGGATGCAAATAGCGCGAAGGAAGAGAAATAAGTTTCTTCCCTTTTCCTTCTTCGATTTGCTGCTCCTTCTCTTCTTCGCTCTGTCACTTCTTCAATTTCTGTTTTATCTTCTTCTTTCTCGATTTCTGCCTGTGAATTAAAGTGTAAGAAAAAAGGGGATGACGAGGGACATAGAGAGATAGAGGGAATGAGACGAGGGTTTCCGTACGAGGAGGTTCTGATGGAGATGGCGATAAGGGAGTCAGGCGAGAGAGAGATTAAGACAGTGAGGATGGGTGACGATGTTGGGCTGCTGGCGGTGATGAAGGTTGTAGATGAATGCGTTCAGGACGATGGGTCTCGATTGGGTTTAGGGTTGTGTGATTACGATGAACAGTGGATGAGGATGGGTGCGTGCGTTACAATGGATGGCTTATGGGTTGACGGCTGTTGTGAAAAAGGACGACGACGACTGTGGCGGTGGATGAGGAGGCTGGATGGATCTCAAGTCAAGGTATCGTCCCCATTTTATACTCGTTTTCTACTTGGTGTTGTTTCCTTGTTGGTGTGGATTCCTTGTTTCCTTGTTTGTGTGGATTCCTTGTGCAATAGTATTTCTAAATTGCCAATTTGCAACTATTTTAAAATCTTGTAATTGGAAACCTACACAAACATGAAAATAGCAATTAGTACCATAATTAACAAGTAATAGCTACAAATATATATAGAATATGGTACTAAAAATAGCCTAATTATGCCCCTATCAAATTCCCCAACATTTATCTTTTGCTAGTCCTCGAGCAAATTCAAGAAAGACTCAAATGACTCAATCTATACTTTCCAACATTTGTCTCAAAGATTTTCTACTGATCATGACATGTTAAAATTCGTTGTAAACACAAGATTAAATCCACATCATTCGAAAATTAATACACGTTCATAGCAATGATATAAAAATTCACAATAAAATCAATCCAAGTGAGTGTGAAACTCAAGTGCATGCCAAGAAGAATTAACCCAAAAATCTCATTGAGTGGACTTTTTCTTTTTCACTGATTATTTGGTAAAATCACTCTTCATATTCTAGTTATATGTGAGAGGATTGATGTAAAAGGAAACAATAGCTCACATATGATATAGCAAGAAAGAAAGGCATTTTCTAACTCTTTTTTTTTTTTTTTTTTTTTTTTTTTGATATATGATCTCATGGAAGGAATGCTACTACTTGAATGCAAGAACTAGGGACACCATATGCTCATACCTCATTCGAATCTCCACATCGTGACATTGCAAGACACACTCAATCAAAAGGTCTTAATTCAGGTTGTAATGGGGCCAAGGGTCAAAGAAAGAGAAAGAACAGATATGAAATTTTCAAAGGGCTTGAAAAAATGGTGAAAGCATGCAATAAGATTAGAGACACTAGCAAAGAATCATATGGTTCAAGACATAAGTGGGAAAATGAAGAAGTGGCTCACTGATAATGAAGAGCTTCAGCCATTATTTTGTATCTACTGAAAGAATTGGACTATCTATATGCTGCTGTAATATTGAATGAATATAGACAAGGGTTTGTATCCCTTCTGAAACTTTGTAATAAAATTTTTTAATTTTTTTAATTTTTAAATTTTTAATTTTTTTAATTTTTAAATTTTTTAATTTTTTAATTTTTTAATTTTTTAATTTTTTAATTTTTTAATTTTTTATTTCTTTGCAACTCTTTCTTCTTGAACTGTCTTCCATAAGGGTCTTCCCCCACACTTATTTTTCAACATACCTTGAACCACAATAAAGTCTCTGCAAATCAAATTATATTCCACTCTTTTGATTAGGTTAGAGATAGAAAATGAGGGTAATGAAACAAAATGCTTAATAACAGGCTCAATGGGGATAACCTAAAGGAAATATATGATGGATCATGCTTATTTGGCAATTGAGAAAACTAGGTGCCTTTATCATGTCAAGCATGTTATGCAATTCAATATGATGCTTTGAACGAAGCCAATACAAGTTCTAGTGTTTAATTCTTAATTATGAAAGCAATCCAAGTAGCAACCAAAACAAACAAAATTGAGATCATGCAACGAATTATTATTGACAAAAGAAATAAAAGATGACATAACTAAAAACTCTCAAAATCAAAGGAACAATAGGCTTAAAACTCACATATGAGTTATAATGAGTTAGATTCAATTAAGCATGCTATGAGTACCAATTACTAAGTTGATTACATGTGAATTTGCATATGATAACCATAAATAAGCATTAACTAAAAAATAATATTAGATCTTAAATCATGCTTATAAATCACCTTAAAGTCATGTAATTAAAAACCAAATCTCATCATTGTGTTGGAAAATATTCTAAGAGTCAAAACAACTATACAATTTTTATTTATTTATTTTTTAATTATTTTTATGACACTAATACCAACAAAAAAATAAAAAGCAACATATATTTTTTTAATGGACTGACACTATTTATTTATTATAATTTTTAAAATAAAGAATGTTTGTTCCCCCCATACTTAAACCTAACATTGTCCTCAATGTTAATAGATTATAGCACATGTAATGAAAGATTTAAACGCGGAAAAACAAACTACTAACAAACAAAAGCAAAAATAACGAAAATAAAATAAAGGGATAGAAAAAGCAAATCTGATTGGGTTGCCTCCCAAGAAGTGCTTGTTTTAACGTCGTGCAGCTTGACTGTATCTCCAATCAATCCTCAGAATAAGTGGGAACATGGAGTGATATGTCCTCCACATCATGCTCCACAAATGACTCATAATAAGGCTTAAGTCGATGATGTTTCACTTTAAACTCCTTTTCGGTTGTGACACTCTTAATCTGTATAACACCATGGGGAAAACATTAGTAACAATAAAAGGACCAACCCATACAGAATGTAACTTACCAGTTCTAAGACATGATTGGAAAATCAAGACTTTCATTCCAACGACAAAAGTATTTCCATGGATCATCTGATCATGAAAAACTATGGTGTTCTCCTTATAATTGCTTTTACTATCATAGACTTCATCCTGAATCTTTTCAAGCTCATTTAACTACATTTTCTTCCGCTTCTTTGTGTCATAGGGGACTCCATTGCTCTCATATCCAACGGCAATAGTGATGGTGGTCTCAAATTCATCCTCTTTTCTGACGCCTGACAATTTTTGGGCCAATTTTTCATTCACATTAATAGAAAAACAAGAATGATTTTAATAGGATATTTCGTGGCTTCAAAGATGTTGAAGCCAATCACATCACCATCAAATTCCATGGTCAGTTTCCCCGCATGCACATCAATATTTGTCTTCGCAGTTTTCATGAAGGGGCGTCCTAAAAGAAGAGGCAAATGTGCTGAAAATTCCGAATCTTCCATCTCAAACACATAGAAATCTGCTAGGAATATCAAATGGTTAACCCACACCAACACATCTTCCAACAAACCTCAAGGATATGCATTAAAACGGTCAGCCAATTGAATAATAACACCATCATTTTTTAACTCCCGAGATTCATAGATCGATAAATAGAATACGACATAACATTAATTGAAGCACCTAAGTCTAGCATTGCATTTTCAATTTTAGTATTACCAATAACACAAGGGATATTGAAACTACCCGGATCCTTACACTTTGGCGGCAATTTCCTTTGAAGAACTGTGGAGACATTTTCACTCACCTTCACTATCTCTCCATCTCGAAGTCGTCTCTTTGTTGTGCAAATCTCCTTCAAAAATTTTGCATACTCAGGCACTTCCTTAATAGCATCAAGAAGCAGAATATTGACTTGGACTTTTCGAAAAGTTTCCAAAATTTCCTTATCCTGTTCATCTTTTCTAGATTTGACAAACTTACCTGGAAAAAGCACAAAAGGTGGAACAAAATTAGCAAAAACTGAATTTGGAATGCTCACCTTCTTACCTTGGAGCTCTGGTGTTTCAATGATGGCTGGATCATCCTTCTGTAACTCAGTTTTCTTATTTCAACTCTGTTTAGGGACTATTGGCTCATTCTCAATTTGCCTACCATTTCTCAATGTAATTGCTTTTGCAGTTTCAAACATGCCCTTCGGATTTTGAGTGGTAGAACTAGGAAGTTTTCCTTGCTCGCGAATTTGTAAAATAAACTCAGCTATTTGTCCCATCTGTAGCTTCAAATCTGTTATATCTTTTGCTTGGTTCTGCTGAGAAATAGTTAATGATTTCATAATTGATATTCACATAATTATTACATAATATATCCCTTAATTTATATATGTTAGTGTTTCGATTATTATAATTTATAATAATTATTTCGTTTTCATGTCTTGGCAGGAATTTGAGCGTTAACGATGAAATGGTATTAAGGCGACAGACAATTGGTCGATTCTAGTGGTGGTACAAAGCAGAGAGTCACATATCTAAACCTAACCCTAGTAAACCTAGATCCACCTAATTTAACCTAAGCCCAAATCCAAAAATGCTAACCTAAAAACCCAAGCCCAAGATAATAGAACCCTATTTAGCTCCCCTAATCTTAGAGAAAAGGATCTCGATTATTCTCTCTTCTTCCACAGCCCTCTCCCCTCATCTCTTTTCCAGCCACCACACCACCTTGCTGGCAATCCTCGCTCGATAGGAGAGCTGGCAGCGCGATAATCCCGCCATCACCACCTCCTCCTCGTCCTCTACCATCAGCCGCCACCTTCTACCATCCCTCTCTCTGTTCCATCATCCTCACCGCCGCCATCCACCGTCCAGCAACCTCGCCACCAGAATCGCAACGACAACCACAGCCGCGAAACAGAGAATCGCCCCTGTTTTCCACCCTGTTTCGCTCCCTCCTTCCTGTTTTCCTCTCTTCTCTTCGTCTCTCCCTCCTCCACTTCTATCTCTCTGCTCCAACCTCGCAACCAGACCACGAAAGAATGCACCGTCATCAGCCGCCGCTGCCATGAAACAGGAACATACCCTGTTTCTCCATCCTCGCAGCCGCCACCCCTGTTTCTCCCCTCTCTCTGCCTCCCTCCTTCCTGTTTACCTAGCTCTTTCTCACTGGTTCTCTCTCTCTCTCTCACGACCACCATTAGAGTCACCATTAGAATCAACGGTTTTCAATTTGAGATTTGTGTAATCCAAATCAATGCACTTCCCATTGCTGAGAAATGGGCAATTAGAAAGAACAGAGTCAAATATACCATGAGTCATCAGTGTTGAAACATTCTATTGAGTAGAAGAGGAAAACATGTAGTTGAAAAAAAAAAAAAAAAAAAAAAGAAATGGGCAACCTGCACTTCCCATTGCTGAGAAATGGGCAACATGCACTTCCCATTGCTGAAAAACGGTTTTCTCCCGCCGAATTCACGTGGCTTCTGCTGGTTCGTCTTCTCCACCGCGACGCGACTAACTTCGAAGCTGTTCTTCGCTCTTCGCGAGCTCCTCGTCAGCTCCAACCTCGTTCTGAACCTGCAAAAGAGAGATAGGATAAAGAACGGATGAAATATCACAAAATACCACGAAGGAGGGAGCGAAACAGGGAGTTCTGTCGCGAGCTTTGTCTCGCGGCCGTGACGAAGGAGGTTACGTGGTCTGACTCTAATGGTGGTCGTGAGAGAGAGAGAGAGAACCAGTGAGAAAGAGCTAGGTAAACAGGAAGGAGGGAGGCAGAAAGAGGGGAGAAACAGGGGTGGCGGCTGCGAGGATGGAGAAACAGGGTATGTTCCTGTTTCGTGGCAGCGGCGGCTGATGACGGTGAGTTCTTTCTTGGTCTGGTTGCGAGGTTGGAGCAGAGAGATAGAAGTGGAGGAGGGAGAGACGAAGAGAAGAGAGGAAAACAGGAAGGAGGGAGCGAAACAGGGTGGAAAACAGGGGCGATTCTCTGTTTCGCGGCTGTGGTGGTCGTTGCGATTCTGGTGGCGAGGTTGCTGGACGGTGGATGGCGGCGGTGAGGATGATGGAACAAAAAGAGGGATGGTAGAAGGTGGCGGCTGATGGTAGAGGACGAGGAGGAGGTGGTGATGGCGGGATTATCGCGCTGCCGGCTCTCCTATCGAGCGAGGATTGCCGGCAAGGTGGTGTGGTGGCTGGAAAAGAGATGAGGGGAGAGGGCTGTGGAAGAAGAAAGAATAATCGAGATCCTTTTCTCTAAGATTAGGGGAGCTAAATAGGGTTCTCTTATCTTGGGCTTGGGTTTTTAGGTTAGCATTTTTGGATTTGGGCTTAGGTTAAATTAGGTGGATCTAGGTTTACTAGGGTTAGGTTTAGATATGTGACTCTCTGCTTTGTACCACCACTAGAATCGACCAATTGTCTGTCGCCTTAATACCATTTCATCGTTAACGCTCAAATTCCTGCCAAGACATGAAAACGAAATAATTATTATAAATTATAATAATCGAAACACTAACATATATAATTAAGGGATATATTATGTAATAATTATGTGAATATCAAATACCCCCAAACCTATATTTTGCTAGTCTTCGAGCAAAACAATAAAATAAAATCTAACTCACTTTCGCAGGAATCATCGGTTGCACTTACCTTAAATGTGCAACAAGGCTTTAAACCCTAGATTACCTCTAGTGGACGAGTTATAGTCTCGTGAGGGTTTCCAGAAATGTTACCCACAAACATTAAGACTTAATAAATTTCCAAAACATGGTAACTCGATCTATTATCCTCAGAGTAAGAATTTAGCTGCAAATTTTTTTTTAAAATAGCTAACAGTCTCACAATAATATATCAAAGAGTCTCACAACCATTTAATAATACCCAAAGGTTAAATAAATTTCATCAATTATTCCTAACTCGAAGTGTGTGTGTGCATGGCCTTATCAACATAACTTTTTATTTCAGAGTAAAACAATTACTAAATCTCCTTTAGAAAGTTTGTTTTGACTTCAAACCTCTCATGTCACTCACAATGAAACACTCAGAGATTTGATATTTCACTCAGTTTATATGTGAGGAAAAGAGTAAATAATGGAAAACAATCATCTCACATATAGTAATATGAAGAACGAACTTTTCAAGAATGGAATGAATATGATCTCATGGACAGGAATATCAATTACTTTTGAGAATGTTAAATCATGCACCATAGTTCTTATTTATTTAATCTCCACATCTACGAAACTAACCATTTCTTAAGATCAACTAGGACTTTAATAGGTTGTAATGGGGCTTAGGTAATGGCTAACAAAGAATGGAAAAATGTTTACGAAAAATCTCTAAGAATGTATACACCCATTAAACTAACACAAGGGCTATCAATGTTCTAACCATCAATTGCTTTCTTCATTTTTTATTTTTATTTTTTATTTTTCATTGACCTCGCTTTTCTTTCTTTCTTTATTTCTTCATTTTTTTTTCAACTACATGCTTTTCCTCTTCTACTCAATAGAATGTTTCAACACTGATGACTCATGGTATATTTGACTCTGTTCTTTCTAATTGCCCATTTCTCAGCAATGGGAAGTGCAGGTTGAGTCAAATTCAAGAGAATCGCCCATAGGAGAGCCGGCAGCGCGATAATCCCGCCATCACCACCTCCTCCTCGTCCTCTACCATCAGCCGCCACCTTCTACCATCCCTCTCTCTGTTCCATCATCCTCACCGCCGCCATCCACCGTCCAGCAACCTCGCCACCAGAATCGCAACGACCACCACAGCCGCGAAACAGAGAATCGCCCCTGTTTTCCACCCTGTTTCGCTCCCTCCTTCCTGTTTTCCTCTCTTCTCTTCGTCTCTCCCTCCTCCACTTCTATCTCTCTGCTCCAACCTCGCAACCAGACCACGAAATAACGCACCGTCATCAGCCGCCGCTGCCACGAAACAGGAACATACCCTGTTTCTCCATCCTCGCAGCCGCCACCCCTGTTTCTCCCCTCTCTCTGCCTCCCTCCTTCCTGTTTACCTAGCTCTTTCTCACTGGTTCTCTCTCTCTCTCTCACGACCACCATTAGAGTCAGACCACGTAACCTCCTTCGTCACGGCCGCGAGACAGAGCTCGCGACAGAACTCCCTGTTTCGCTCCCTCCTTCGTGTTATTTTGTGATATTTCATCCGTTCTTTATCCTATCTCTCTTTTGCAGGTTCAGAACGAGGTTGGAGCTGACGAGGAGCTCGCGATGAGTGAAGAACAGCTTCGAAGTTAGTCACGTCGCGGTGGAGAAGACGAACCAGCAGAAGCCGCGTGAATTCGGCGGGAGAAAACCGTTTTTCAAAATTGAAAAACAGTTTTCACTATTTGCAACCCGAGGTCTCTAAGAGCCACCACAGTGCCTCTATCAGCCCTTTTCTCGGGATTCGCATCCATGCAGAGATGAGTTGCGGCGTACCACATCACGAGGAGATGACTACCACTACCATGGATAGCTAAACCCTTCGCCAAGGCTACGATGAAACCACAGGATTTCCTAGAGTTTGTGTATTTAAATTTATGATTTTCTTTATGCTTGAACGTTAAACACATTTGATTTATGATTTTCAATAATTTGCTTTCACCGATCATATCCTGATTAATTATCTAGACTAGTCGGTAGTTAGAAATACCTTTGTTGAAATTCAAAGCCTAATTTAATCAATTAATCTGAATCTGTGATTGTGTGTGCCGTAAGAAGACACACAATGCTAGGGGTTTAGGATTAATTACAATAAACCTGTGATTGTGTGTGCCGTAAGAAGACACGCAATGCTAGGGGTTTATACTTTTGCCGAAATCAATTGCGAACTTAGATTAATCTTTAGGTTAATCATGTTAATTCTTGAAAATAATAATTTGGATTACACAAATCTCAAGAACCTGTGGGGATTCAATGCCTTGGTTTCCTTTATCATATTCTTTAAAACTTTTTATTTTGTTTTTAATTTGATTTTTAGTTTAGATATTTTAATTGTTGTAACCCAATTTAAATTAGTTTAAATAAACCCTGAAATTTAATTGCAACCACAGTCCTTGTGGGATCGACCTGTACTTGCCCGTGTCTACCAGTTAGACACTGTGCACTTGCAGTTATTAAATTAGGTTAAATTAACCTATTTATTTAGGTTAGTTAAATCTGCATCAAGTTTTTGGCGCCGTTGCCGGGACTGTAGCGGTGTAATTGGATTTAAGAGTTTATTTTCACTAGTTTGTAGTTTAGGTTAAAAAAAAATATTTAATAATAAAAAATTAGGTCAGATATAAGATTGCTTTTGCTTTTAGGATAGGCTTGATTTTAATTTTTTTAGTTATTTCTTTTAAGTCTTAGAAGTTTTGATACTTGTTTTTGTTTTTATTTTTATTTTTGCAGGTATTAATAGGCAGGAAACATATGTTACAGATTACATGCTTCTCGAGAAATTGAACGATCCTGTAGAACATCAAGCAAAGTTTTTATTTTATTTATTTTGTGAGGAGAGTTTTAATTTTATTTTCACCTCGTTTTACGAGCGTGTGGTGTAATAATTTTTAAACTCTACTATTTTTCATTTGTTTAATCACAAAAAAAAAAAACCAAAATTTCTAAGTCAAAAGAAATTATAGGGAAACAATTTTAATTGTACCCAATAATCTCTCGTGATTTAGAAATCCGACTTCTAAGACCAAGACCAGTAAATTATTTGCATGTGCTTGTGTGTTAAGTGAAACAGATAAAAAGAAGTCGGACATTTTTTTTGAATTGTGCTACGTTTGTGCAGATTGGAATACGAACACTGTAAGTATTTCTATCACACGCAACGTATTAGCGACCAGAGTGCTTGGTGTAATTGTTGAAATTGTGTGATTGGTTGTTAAATTTCTGTAATTGTGAATGCTAAATTTTAGTAATTCATAATAAGCAGACCCAGCTTATAAATAGCAACTGGTGGGACTTGATATCCCCACCTCATCACTCCAGTTGTGTGCAACCAATAGCCTAACATAATTAAAATCAATTAGCAAGTTAGATAGAGCCATATTTTAGGTACGGTGTTCATAGGACAACCAAGACCAAGGTGAATCCAATAAATTTTGTGTGATCAAACTAAAAGTGACGATGGGTTTAATCATTCAATGAACTCCGAGAGGTCACTGCCACAAGGGTAATTTACCTGGTACGCCGAGTCATAAGTAAGCTACGATCCACAAGAAGAATTGGTGTCACCAACAGTTTTGGGTTAAGAACACAAGCCTCGAGTGTATATCAACGTCACATCGTTCTCACATCTACTGGCTTACAGAGCGGTAGCACAAGGAAGTACTTAATTGGCCCATTGTGACCTCCTTATCTTGTGCGATAATCCGGTTTCTTTGAAACAAAACTCTAGCCTACTGATTTTGAACTTTGTGGGGTAAAGTGTACACTCTTAGGATCAACTTGTAGCACCCATTGACCAGTCATAAAGATTACATAAGAAATAATTGTCCCCCAAAAATAAAAAGATAATTGATCTCAAAACGTTGATTGCTTAGGGAGGCATGTTTCTTGTGCATTTATTGGTTGCTGATTGCGTGTGAGTCTGTGTATATTTTTAGAGTTAGTGCTTTGAAAAAATTTTTTTTATTATTATTTAGGAGTATTGACTTTGCACCTTCGTTGTCCATTAGTTTATGCATACTTGGGTGCGTGATTCTAAGAGTAGACTTGTTCGACAAGAATTCGAAGAATTCGTTGAAGTCCCCATTACCTATTTAGGTTCATCATCCTTGTCCACTGAGATGGCTGAGGGGAAGGCCTTTAAGGATTACTTCGCCCCTCTCCTAGTAGTGCTCCATCTTGCATTGTCTTACCTGAGACAAATGCAAACAATTTTGAACTCAAACCATCTATTATTCCATCTCTTGCCCACTTTTTATGGTTTTGAGAAAGAAGACCCTTATCTTCATGTCAAAGAATTTCTTGACATTTGCGCTACCCCCTGAAGTACCAAAACTTTTCTGATGATTCGGTCCGTCTTAGGTTATTTCCCTTTTCTCTAAAAGACAAGGCGAAATCGTGGTTAAATGCATTAGAGATAGGATCCATCACATCATGGGATGCGTTGTCAAGAAATTCTTGACAAAATACTTCCCCGTTCATAAAACAAATGCCCTCCGACGAGATTTATCTAATTTCAAACAAAAGAGGGTAACATTTCTATGAATGTTGGGAAAGGTTCAATGAGCTCATTGTAAAGTGTCCACCATGGATTCGAGAAGTGGCGGCTAGTTCAATACTTTCAAGACGGTTTAACCCCTCAAAACCGTTGTATGATTGATGCCACTAGTGGTGGGTCATTAATGAAAATGAGCGTCAGTGAAATTTGGGAATTCTTTGAGACGCTTTCCGAAAATTCTCAGCAATGGGATTATTCGAAAAAGGAGTCTGATAGGCGTAAGGGTGGTATATATGAAGTTAGAGATACATCTGTCCAACCCCTTCTGCCTCAAAGTTAGAGACGGCTGTTATGACCATGACTCAAAGCTAGATGCACTCTTGATTTGACTCAACCTGCACTTCCGCAAACGCTTCATCTGAAGTATGTGCTGCATGTTCGAATCCTGGTCATTCAATAGCTAATTGTGACTTGCAAAACGATTATCCTGCATACTATGCTGAGCAAGTCAACGCTTTTAATGCGATACGACGACCTGGCAATCATCCGCAACCTAACTATTACCAGTCAGGGTTCGCCAACATCCAAGTCTCTCCTGGGCCATGGCCCACACCAAGGGGGACTGTTGTTTGTTTCCCAGGCTCCTCAAGCCCCTAGCCCTGTTAGGCCCCACCATAACCAAGTTCCATCCCACACATCAATTTAGAGGAAACGATTAATCAGCTTTTGCACCGCTCACGAGTATAATGGATCAGAATTCTAAGGACATATCTGAGTTGAAAGCCACGACTCAAAGACTTGAGATAGCTATGAGTAAGATTACTCAGTCTTCTTCTGAGAGAGAGCCAGGGAGATTTCCTAGTCAACCTGTTCCAAACCCAAAGGGTCAATTCGCATTGGTAGTACATCTGAGTCCTACCAATGAAAGTCAAATC
>QNQO01009803.1:0-29980 GCA_003290165.1 Berberis thunbergii
AAACTCAAACCACATTATAATCAAACTAAGTCCACGTCAGGTTTCATTATTAAGGTACAACTATTTAGCCCATCCCGGACTCTTAATAGTGGGTGAGGACCAAATTTGTAAATATATTGATTTGTAAACAAAGTTGGGCCTAACCCAAAGCTCACAAAATTTACTGGATAGGAAAAACTGTCATGCCCGAATGTTTGAAATTCACGAATTTTGGCCATAAATTTATTGGACTTATTGTTTCATGTTATTTTGACTAAACCTAGTCCCCAATTAATACATCACATAAACTAGTGAGTCAACTCCGTGTCTTTATTATTCAAACTCTAAATCAATTAAATCAAACAGAAAATGGGTATCAAGGTTTGTGACAATACAGGAGAAAAAAATGAAACATATTTACTAAACCAAAGAGAATAAGGTTACATTAATCAATTTGACTTTAATATTTTCTTCAATAAGGAGTTGGCATAGTTAGTAACTTTTATTCTTTCTTTATCTAAAGATAAAATCTAAAAGATTGATTATTATCAATGTTCCTACATGGTTTAGTGGTCCACCAATTTAAATCCACAATGTAATTAAAAAAACAAGTGTTACTCATGTCATCATGAAGAGCAAGATGAAGAGGATCCCAAAGTTTAATATTATTTCTTTCCAATTTTGGCCTTACATTACATAAATAAGGAAATAACAAAAACCTCTGGAAAATTTAATGTATCATAATTGTTATGAATCACATGATTATTTCAAAAAAATTAAATTATGAAAATTTTGTTAAGTGGCATAGGCAAGTATGTTGTGTTTTTTTTTTTTTTTTTATAACCACCAATTTGTCTTATAAAGCAAACAAAACATACACAATCGTAAGAATTGAATGATCATCACCTCGGGGTATCATAATTTTATTTATTTATTTATTCATTTAGCTGTTTATTTATTCATCTTATCAAGCCTAAGTTATCTTCTATGGTTATCACTTGGGTTCATACCCACATATCAATTAAAACCAAGAGTAATTTAATCCTGATAGGAAGAAGTAAAGTTTTTGGTGATGAAGACTATGAACATAAAATATTAATAAAAATTCAGCATACAAGTTATATAACCTTCTCTACTAAAATTATAAAACTCAAGATGTAATCATAGAACATTGAAAAAAAATCTATGAGAAATGATTAAGGGTTTGGTCAAGATTACGGTTTTATAAAGTGTATGTGCACCTCTTTATTTAACAAAAACCTACTCGATGTTAAACCTAATGCAACCAAAGCCAAAATCTGCACATGAGTCCAAGCCAAGCTTAATAAAAAGAATAACACAAGTTTATAAACTAACCCTACATTTTTATTCTATTTAACAACAGCAAACAAATCAATTTTATTATATTATTAAAATTTGTATATCACAGATTAAATAAATAAGTAATATTTACATTTATTTAATTAGGTGGGTATTAGAATATACACACCTCAAAAGAATCTTCGTTTCTAGATTCAGAAGGTAAGAGAGTTATGTAAATTTTTTAAAGAAAAAATTTATACGACTTGGCAAATGAAATTAGGTTTTAAAAATACATTTTCAGATATTAATTACTTGAAACTTATACTCATAGAAAAATTTCACATCATATAAAGCAACACAACAAACATGTATAGACACGAGGCTGCTAAATGTGAATATCCATATTATTTTAACAAGAAACTAAAAATAATAAATTGGAATACTTTTTGTACAAAAATATTTATTAGGGTCAGTAAAAAAGTACGGGTGTTACAATATATACACCTCAAAAGAATTCATCCCGAGATTCGGTAGAGAGTTGTAAGTAGGTAATAATTCTACAATAAGCAAACAAACCACACATCATATTGACAAACGAGTAGCTCATGCACATGTACATAATTTCATGAAGACAAACACACAAAAATATATTATAATTTAAGAAGTATTAAAAATTACGGGGTGCTATAATATATACAACTCAAATGGAATCTCGTCCCGAGATTCGCTGAAAGGGCTAACCAAACACTCGGGATAACAAACCGCTAAAAGGAAAACTGCCCGGAAATATGTCCCACAATGTGAACATTAAAACCAGATATCATTACCTCGCACACGCTAGCAAAAGGAATCTCACCACGAGATTCTCGAAAGAAAAATGAAACAATTACTAAAGGTTCAAGATTACACCTTGTCACTTTATCTTTAGACATTTTCACACTTACTCACTCATATCCACATTCCGAGGATCAACCTAGACTCTACCCCAACCTAGACTAACCAAATGCTCTAATACCAAACTGTCACGCCCCGATTTTTGAGGAAACAAAAATCCTTATATTCCACGTAGGATTAGGATAATCCGCTTCCCCAAAACTCGGGACGTGAAAAATTTAACAACAGAAACATTAAACAAAATTAACATAGACAAAATTCTAACCAGGTACTTTTTTGGAGATGATCGCTCCATAAAATAAACCCCAAAAAATGTTGCCCAAAACTCTATAACCTGAGAAAAAACTAAATGGCTACATTCCAATAATAACGTACCCAAGAAGTATAAACTTACTTGGGCCAGCGAGGTAGCTGATATGAGTAATCTTCAACTCTATCAAATTAAATAAGTTTCATATATTATATACAAAAGGAAACAATAACTAAAAAATATGTAGTTCCTCAACGAGGCAAACATGTCATACTAATAAGTTATATCGTACCTAAAGTAAATATTTATTTTGCGAATACTTACAACTGTGAAGGTTGACCATGGTAAGTCTGACATGCAGAAATGTTAGTAACTTACTATCTTGCACTAAACAGTTGTAACCAAATGGATGAAATATCTAAATTTATTAGTATTCATCATGAATACTATTTTAACAGATATTTTAATACGTATGTGAGCGATTTATTTTATACAAGGTACAACTCATAACCCTAATACATCATAATTGAAATATTAACAACCAAACATTTTATTTTCCTTAAGGAAGACATATAGTTCTCATTCAACGATTGAATGAACATTTAGTTCTTCCCTCAAGGAAACCATATTATAAAATATACAACAAACATATTTACCTTAAGGGTGACATGTAGTTCTTATTCAATAATCGAATAGCATTTTAGTTTCTTCCCTCAAGGCAACCATGCATATACACAAAAACACCTCTTCTTTCCACAATCGCACTCTCCTATTGTGTCGAACACACCTCACCCAAGTGTGTCTTCCTTGCCTTCGAAACCACTCAGAGTGTAACATGTTCTAAGTGAGGTTGCCACATCGAGGAACATGTCATCTCACCTGATGTTCGATCCATGGCAAATATTTCCTAAATACTACACATACTACCGAACTCACATGGAACGACGTACCCGATATGCAAGCAAGTCTACATACAAAAATTATATATCATGTATACAAACAAGTCTGTATACAAAAAACACATTTTCCTTTTTTTTTTGAGTTGTGGAATAAGGAAACCAACCACATTATCAAAAACTAGTTCTCAAAACTCTTTACGGTAATACTTTGTCGACCATAAACAAACCAACCACAATAGTACCATTTCTTTTGTGAAATTAACATTTTCATTAAAAAATGTTTTTTAACAAAATGATGATCAAGTCCATCCAATAAAGGAAATTCACATTCCTTAACAAGCCTATTTGCATGACAATAAAATTCGAGTCATAAACGAATAATACAAGTACAAATACACATACGCAATAACCATACAAATACCCAATACATTTCTCAAATGATGAATACTTCCCATATAAATTTCAAATCATTTTAATCAAGCTAAACTCGAACCACATTATAATCAAACTAAGTCCAGGTTGGGTTTCATTATTAAGGTACAACTATCTAGCCCATCCCAAACTTTTAAATAGTGGGTGAGAGCCAAATCTGTAAGTTATATTAATTTGTAAAACAAAGTTCGGCCTAGCCCAAAGCTCAACAAAATTTATTGGATATGAAAACATGTCATGCCCAAATGTTTGAAATCTAAGAATTTTGTCATAAATTTAATGGATTTATTGTTCCATGTTATTTTGACTAAACCTAGTCTCCATTAATAATCACATAAACCAATGAGTCAACTCAGTGTCTTTATTATTCAAACTCTAAATTAATTGAATCAAAACACAAAATGGGTATCAAAGTTTGTGAAAATACATGAGATAAAAATGAAACATCTTTGACTAAACCAAAGAGACAAATGTTACATTACTTAATTTGGCTTTCATATTTTCTTCAAATAAGGAGTTGACATAGTCAATAACTTTTCTTCTATTCTTTCTCTAAAGATAAAGTCTAAAAGGTTGATTATTATCAATGTTCCTACATGGTTTAGTGGTCCACCAATTTAAATTTACAATGTCAACAAAAAAAAACAAGTGTTACCTATGTCATCATGAAGAGGATCCCAAAGTTTAATACCATTTCTTTCCTATTTTGGTGAATCCTATCTTTTGTGCGAGTTTTGTTTCGGCTATTTGTTAACCCTATAAGGTCAGTCATGTAGCCTTCGGACGTGGATTTTTAATGAATAAAATGGGTCAACATCCCAATTTGATTAAAAAAAACCATAAATAAGGAAATAACAAAAACTTCTACAGAATTTAATGTACCATAATTGTTATGAATCACATGATTATTTCAAACAATTAAATTATGAAATTTTAGTTAAGTGGCATAGGCACGTAGTAGGGTGTAAATTTATTAAAAAAATTATAACCATTCATTTGCCTTATGAAGCAAATAAAACACAGTCATATGCATTGAATGATAATCACCTCAGGGTATCATCAATTTATTATTTATTTGTTCATTTCGCTATTTATTTATTTATTTATTCGTCTTATCAAGCCTAACTTATCTTCTATGGTCATCACTTGAGTTCATACCCACGTATCAATAAAAACCAAAAGAATTTAATCCTGATAAGAAGAGTAATGTTCTGTGATGAAGATATGAACATAAAATATTAATAAAAATCAGCATACAATTTAAATAACCTTCCCTACTAAAACTATAAACTCAAGATGTAATCATTAAATATGAAATAAAATCTAAGAAAAGTAATTAAAGGGTTTGGTCATCAAACATCCATGTCTGTATAGATAAAAGATATTGCATACCATCAAAGTAAACAAATAGTCCATAAACAAGCCCAAAGTGAGGAGATTCAAGCGCAATGGTAGTTTTACAAATTGAAAATTTTATAAAAGAAAATAAAGAAAACTCATTAATAAAATATCATTTAGAATGAAGAAAACACACAAAATATTTTTCAACCTTGCGCAAACCTTTTCCACACGTGCTCGCGAACGTCCTCCCCTTCTTCATCTTATTTTATCCTCTGTCATTTTTTTTATTGCAGATGACATAATCATCTCTCTTTTTCCCTTCCTCTATTTCTTCTCTTTATTTTCTCTTCTTCAATTTCTCATTATTTACTTCTCTTTTGTCTTCTTCATCATCTCTATTTCTTTCTCTCATTTTCTTTTCTTTATCTCCTTTTTTTTTCCTCTCACTTTTTCCTCTTTTATTTCTTAAGCAATGTAAAGCAAAGCAAGCCCTATTTTTCTTCTATTAAGTCACCATTTTGGCCACCACCAACACAAAACCAAATAATTTAGTAAAGAAAACATCAAGATTAGGGTTTTATAAAGAATATGTGCACCCCCCCCCCCCCCTTTATTTAGCAAAAACCTATTCAATGTTAAACCTAATGCAACCATAGCCCAAATCCCAGATTTGCACATGAATCCGAGCCTAGGCCCAATAAAAAGAATAACATAAGTTTATAAACTAACCCCACATTTTTAATCTATTTTGCAAATGCAAACAACTCAATTTTTTATATTATATAAAATTTTAGTATATATCACAAATTAATAAATAAGTAATATTTACATTTATTTAATTAGGTGGGTATTACACGAGAGCACAACCCCACAACTGTCAGTGGGTGTGGAAAGATTCTCAAGCAAGGTTTACTCTTCAGTAACCTCAACGACATCGGTGAAACTTGACAATTCGCCAAAGGTACTTATGATCAAAGCAAGGGCCATGCAAATTCACTCCAGGGTCGGATCAACCTCTCTCCACCAACAGTTAATCTATCTAGTTGTTTAGCTTTCTTTTAATAGTTAGTTTAGAGTTTTAATTCTTAGGAACTTATGTGATTTTCACTTATCTGAGAAATAAAAGAGAATTACGCAAACACACTTTATTGATTACTGGAAATATGTAACAAGGATCGCCTAGATGGCGGATACAAAAGATTACAAACTACAAGCATCCAAATTCGATGCGATGATTTACTTAAACATTTCTACTTCAAAAGATGACTTAGAAGTGACAACAAAGGTACCCATGGTAGACTACGATGTTCTCTAAGGAAAAGATGATTTGCAAGCAAGAGCAAATGTACAAAAAGAAGTATGAAAGAGCGCACTCAATACAATAATTCGTTAGAACCACCTCGCAATGATGACCTAAAGTAGTACAGTATAAGCAACCGAATGCCTCGTGACATGCCAGCCGAAGCTACAACCAACTCACATGCTCGATCCGCCCAATCAGACAAACTTGGGACAAGTATCAGGTTGAAACAGATTGAGTGCACCCTTCGGTTGAGGGGTGAGAGGGGTGTCTTGGATTCAATGGCCCACTCAGACATGTCGTGTCCAACTTCACTCTGACTTGCAATTTCGAGTTCCAGTACAGCACAACGTGTCAAGACTAACTAAGGGGGGAGGAAAACAACAGCTCCAAAGTTGGTTGCTAGTGTTATCTCATAAATTATGCGGTTCGAAACACCGACAGTAGTCCAGCACATAAAGGACAGACTCGTCCCTTGAGAGGAAGTTTGTAGTTCTTCTACGAAATACGAAAAGAAATAACAAGGTCTCAACGAACCAATCAGATGCTCATCCAGTGGAGAAGATCTTCCTTCAGCCTTTGGAAAACCCAAAACATATCCTTTGAATAAGAGCTTCTGGAGAGTAGGGTTGTTAATTGGTTTCTAAAAACCAACCAAATTGGTCGAATCAAATTGAACCGTAAAAAACCAAACCGAAAAATAACCGTAATCAAATAGTAAAAACCGAATCGAATGCAGTTTGGTTCGATTTTGGGTTTTGGAATTTTGGAAATCGAAATAATCAAACCGAACCATAAAAAATAAATTTCCCCAATTACCCTCGTAACCCTAATTTGAGTAACTATTCTCAAAGGCCATATTTATGTCTTCATTCACTATCAAATGCCAAAACCACCGCCTCCCTCATTTCTTTATTTCCTTCCACATTTTTTTCTCAAATCTCCACTCCCTTCCCTTCGATCTCTGATCTTCTTCGACTTGGAGGCCTGTGAGTGTGAGTTATTTTGATCTCAGAGCTTGTGAGACCTTTTCTTCAGATTCGCTGATCATTTCCTCCTAATTTCTTCTTAAGTCTACTTCTCTCTATCTCAATAGCTTAGATCTATTGCTTTATTTTGTTTTCAGAGATCACAGAGGTCTTACAGCTCCAGATCAGTTGAAGAATGCCACAGAATAAGGATTTGTTTCTCCCCAAGACCATGTAAGTAATTCAACCCCTCAATATTTTATTTTTTCTTGATTTCTAGCTTCAAGGGGGTTTACTTAAAACTCCAGTTCTTTTTTTTTTTCTTCTTTGTTTTTTGAGTTATTTCTCCATGGTCCTACAATTTACGGATCTGTGGGGGAGGGGGGTTTCGCAAGTTGTTGGTGCTGCTATTTGAATAAGATGAAGGTGGAAGGCTGGCTTGAGGGGTCGGTGGTGGTGATTGGAACCTCTCCACCTTCAAATATGAGTTCTTGAAGATGATGATAGGGTGGGGATTTGAAGGGCGAGGAGTAGGGCTGAAAATTGAACCGACGGTTCGGTTTTTCACCTAAACCGTGAACCGAACCGACTTAGGTCGGTTTTAAAATTTTCAAACCAAAACCGAACCAACCATTAACAAAACCGATTCAAAACCGAACCGATTCTAATTTATTCAAACCATAACCGAACCGAACCGACTAAAATCAAACCAAAATTGAAATAAAATCGAACCGACCAACTATTTTAAACATATTGTATTATTTATATATAAAATATATATTATTTATTATATATATTCGGTCGGTTCGGTTTGGTCGGTTAAAATCACAGAGAAACCGAAAACCGAACTGACCACTTCGGTTTTGAATTTTTTTAAATCGAAACCTATCCGAACCAAATTTAAACCGAACCGTTTGGTTCGGTTTAGATCAGTTTGGTCGGTTTAATCGGTTTGATCGATTTTTTGTTCAGCCCTAGCGAGGAGGAAGGGATTTGAGTGTGTTCTTCTTCATCTGGGCGTGGAGGAAGGGCGAATTGGAAGGGAATGTGAGTTGATTTTCTCCTCTTTTTCTGTTTTTTGTTGAATTGGAAGGGTGGGGATTTGAAGATGAAGGCAAGGAATAAAGGACTAACGACTAAACCTTTTCATTTTTTTTTTTTTGAGGTTGTGTCCCTTCTCATCTGTTTAATTGAATATTGGATGTAATGTATTTTTTGTTATTTGCTGACTATTTTTAAATGATGTTGATTGCAGTCACTCACAGTTTACATAATGGTGATTACCAAGAAGTCGAAAATAAAGAAGAGAACACGGTTTGAGGTAAACATAAGTTAATATCAATTGATTTTTTTTGTATGTTTACGGTAAACCTAATATCAACTGATCTTTTTTATATGGATTTATGTAGACGAAAATTGTAAGTCATTCATTGTCACCTACACTTCAACCTGACTCAACATCAAGCCATCAAACTCCAAAGGTGAGTGAATGCGTAAGTGGATCGAATGAGGCATTAATTTTTCTCACTGAAATAGAATTACGACAATGGTCTCATGTTTAGGATCATTATGAGAGGTACATATCACCTGCTATTGGATTATGTAGGGCTAGGTGCAAGTATTGTGGGACTACTTATGCTGCTCATTCACTGAGAAATGGTACATCATCATTACTTACTCATAATGATAAATGTGACAAATATCCTCCTAATAAGGAAATAAAAGGTTTTGTCCTCATATAACCCTATGGAAGTTGGGGTTGGGTTTAATAAAAAAGAAATTACCAAAGCATGTGTTGAGATGGTACTTGTAGATGAGATGCCTTTTAGTTTTGTCGAGGGGAAAGGGTTTAAGAAATTTTGTTTGAAAGCATGTCCAAAATGGAGAGTTCCATGTCGTCAAACTATTGCTAGAGATGTTATTTCCATGTATTATGTTGAAAGGTAATCATTGAAGGAGTTGACATGTTGATATAGGATGTGCATAACAACTGACACATGGGCATCTCTTCAAAACATTAATTATATGGTTGTGATTGAACATTTTATTGATGATGATTGGATATTGCATAAAAAGATTTTGAACTTTTGTTTGATTCCAAACCATAAAGGTGATTCTATTGGAAGGCCTTTGGAGGAATGTTTGAACGAGTGGGGTATTGAGAAGTTTCTCACCGTTACAGTAGATAATGCTTCTTTCAATGACTCGGGGTTGAGTTATTTGATTAAGAAAGTAGGGAATTGGCCAAAACCAAATGCACTTTTGTTAGGTGGAGAAAATTTGCATGTTAGTTGTATTCCTCATATTCTAAATTTGATTTACGATGATGGGTTGAATGAGTTGAATACTTGCATTCAAGGCATACATAATGTTGTTAGATATGTTAGGTCATCTCCTTTTAGGTTTGAAGTATTTAAAAGTTGAGTGGAGAAGGTTAAAATAGCTTGTAAGGGTCTTGTCATATTGGATAGGCCAACAAGGTGGAATTTTACGTATTTGATGTTGTAGTCCGCGATTAAATTTCATAGGGCTTTTGATAGGTTACTAGATGATGATAGTGGCTATCAAAGCTACTTTGCTAGTGAGAAGAGGATAGGGCCACCGGATGATGATGATTGGGATTTGGGGTAGGTGTTTGCTTTTTTTCTTTAGACCTTTCTATGACATCGCATTAAGATCTTGTTGTTCAAATATACAGACTATTCACCATGCTTTTATGGATGTGTTGAATGTGTATGGTCTCTTGCAAGAAAATAACTGTGATTAATTGTCATCTATTACTCTTACCATGAAAGCTAAATATGACAAGTATTGGGGTTCAATGGATAGTGTAAATAAATATTATTTCATAGCCATTGTCCTTGATCTGCATCATAAGATGGATAAGGTGATTGATTGTTTTGAGATCATATTTGGTGATGAAAATGACAAGGTTGAAGCTCAAACAAAAAATGTGAAAGATATGTTGATTAGTCTTTATAGCATCTATGAGAAGAAGGAGACGTCCATGCAAAGTAGTAGTGTTCAAGCATCAAGTGATGGTGATACTGAAAGTATGGCCTCAACCGATATAGAATGGAAGTTGGAAGAAAAGAAGAGGTTGGGGAAAGCTAGAAATGTGGGACTATAGCTAATGATGTGGATAGATATCTTGAGGGTCCTATTGAAGAGTTAAACAATTCAAAAGTTGATATTTTGAATTGGTAAAGAGTGTATGGATCATCAAAATATCCCATTTTGGCACGGATTGCACGTGAGGTCTTAGCCATTCTGGTATCGACAATAGCTTCAAAATCTTGTTGTAGCACAAGTGGAAAAATAATTAATTCATTTCGTAGCTTGTTGAGTCCCAAGGTGGTTGACGCTTTGATTTGTACTCAAAATTGGCTTTTGAGTAACCATGTTGCCTTAATCACGAGCCTTCTATTAAGGAAATGGAGTTTTATGAAACTATTGAACAAGGTAATTGATTTTTAATTTTTACACTTATTATTTAAATTGTTTCTATTGTTGATTTAACAAAGAATAATATCTTTTTTTTATCTATTATTTAGAAATTAAAAAGGCACCGATGTTGCCTCCAAAGTCCAAGCCTTAGAGAGTTCGAGTTTCCAGTAAAATGAAAGTCTAAGCCTTGATTTTTAATTGACATCTCTCAAATGTTCTTGTTTATGTGGGGATATGCATATGAACACAAACAAAAAATAATAACAATTGCTTCCATTCCTTCTAGCAGGGGGTCCTTGATGTTTTAGCTTTTGATGGAAGGTGCTCCCAAAGGTTGGTTCTTTTTGGTGTAGATGACTAGATGTAATAAATATGGTGGTTGTTAATTTTATTGCTTAACATAGCAAGGGGTTCAAGTTTGTATTTTGGTGTAGATGACTAGATGTAGTAAACTAAAGTTTGTATTTTGAAATCACAAAGCTGAAGTTTGTATTTTGGTGTAGATGACTAGATGTAGTAAAAACTAAAGTTTGTATTCTGAAATCACTGTGCTAAAGTTTGTATTTTGAAATCACAAGCTTTTTAAACTAAAGTTTGAAATCACATTTCTGCAGCGTGCAAGCTAAATTTTGTATATTGTATTTTGAAATGACAGAGCCACAATTACAGGAATGCAATTTTGTATGTTGAAATTACAGTACTGCAATTACAGGGTTGCAATTTTCTATACTGAAGTCACAGGGCTGCAGTTTTCTATGTTGAAATCACAGGCTCTATACCATAGTTCACAGAGTTTGTAAACTGATTTTTGTAAGCTGAAT
Source organism: Berberis thunbergii (assembly GCA_003290165.1). Taxonomy (NCBI): domain Eukaryota; kingdom Viridiplantae; phylum Streptophyta; class Magnoliopsida; order Ranunculales; family Berberidaceae; genus Berberis; species Berberis thunbergii. Next base: position 11,634 of record QNQO01009803.1, read on the forward strand.
GTTGTATTTTGAAGTTAATCAAATAAAATCCCATATAGAATTGAAAAGCCCAAATCGAATTGAACCATTTTGTATATAAAAAAGAAAGATTCAAAGTGAACCGTTTTGTGATGAAAACCCAAAAAAAAACAAATTGAATCGACTCGCACGGTTTGGTTCGGTTTCGATTTTTATTTTAAAATTTGATAACCAAACTGAAAATCGAACTTGAGCTTGGTTCGGTTTCGGTACAAATTCAAACCGTTTGAACAGATTAACAGCTCTATTGAATAGTGCAATTTGTAGAAGATAATGCCTACAACGGTGAATAGACGCCATTATATAGACATAGTGGCTCACCAAATAGGCGCATCAGCATTAAATATCAGCATTGAATACCGTATGGGAAACGAGGAGGCATTGGTTCCCAAGGAAATCGCACAAGTCCACGTTCAATAAATTAATTATGTTGCACATAATCCCATTAATTGGGGGAGTAATCGATACTCCATCGTCTTGTAATCTATGCCATACGCGTGACATCATGCAATCTAGCTATACACGTGGCACCATGATCCTGCGACAGGACCGAGTTTTTTTAGGTGGGCCCACCGGCTCGGCCCACTATCCGAGCAACACTCTACCACGTGTGTTGTCGAAACCAATAGAGGCCCCAGTCACTCTTGACGCACAAAGTGCACCTACATATCACCAGCTGATTTAATGTACCTTTTTCTTAAATAAATTTCATTAAAATTAGTGGCAATCAATCCGCACAATGCAATCCAACTTCAGAAGTACGCTTCCATGCTCGAAACAGGCGAAGCCCCAACCTAACCAGGTAAGCTTAGTTTCAACTGATGACGACGGCTAGTTCACTGGACGTGAATGTCGATGGCTTAGGAAGTGGGGGTCTAGTCAGCACTCTCACGCCTGATGACGATGAATTGCCAGGGAGCGTCACCCCCTCCGCTGACGATGGTCGCCGAACCCAATCAGGTAAGCCTAGTCAATGACTACTAATGATGACAACTTCTTGTCAAATCCCAAACCTGTAGCTCGCGGCGCGCGATTGTAGATGGTTTGGAAGGTGAGAGCCTAGTTAGTTCGGACTAATGCCGACAGTTTATCACGGGACCACTGTTCTTCTTCAGACCATGGTCATCCAATTTTCAACTCCCAATTCTGTAGCTCGTTCCGCGGGTGTAGATGATTTGGAAGGTGGGAGCCTAGTCAGTTCCGACTAATGTCGACGACTTGCCACAATACCATTGCTCTTCTACAGACCATGGTAGCCAAATCTCAAATCTATAGCTCGATGCGAACGTGTGTAAATGATTTGGAAGATGGGAGCCTAGTCAATTTTGATTGATGCCTACGGTTTACCACGGGACCACTGTTCTTTTACAGAACATGGTCGCCAAATTTTCTCATCCCAAACCTATAGCCTGTTTCACGCTGGTGTAGATGGTTTGGAAGGTGCGAGCTTAGTCAGCCACGACTGACTTCGATGGCTCACCACGGGATCACTGCTCTTCTATAGATAATGGTCGTCGAATCTTCTTAACCCCAAATCTGTAGCCCACTTTGTGCGAGTATAGATAGTTTGGAAGGTGGGAGTCTAGTCAGCTCCAACTGATTTCGACAGCTCGCCACGAGATCATATCTCTTTCTCAGGACAGTGGTCGTCGAATCTGATTACAGCTCAAACAACATTTTCACGCCCACATAGGCTGATATCTTGTTATCAGCAATGGCCACTTAAGACGACATGAAAACTAATCCACTAAGCACGAACGAATGCTACACAGTAGACCGGCCCGAGCATACGAAACTTGACTCGGGCCAAACGCTTTTGCTCAACCATAGACGACAACACATGTGCTTGATAACAACAGTTCACTCATGCCAATGACTGCAACCGACGGTCAATATCTTGAGCCTCCAGCAGCTTACTTCAAGGATGAGTTACAGCCTGGTTAAAGTAACCCACTGCAAAACCATTCGCAGAATGTTCACTATTGGACATAATCATGTGATAGCAACTCTAAGACCTCACGGAAGTATAGGTCATAATTACTCGCTCATAAATGGTCAAGCTCTCAACAGTGGAAAGACCATTCGGCTCCCAACTAACCCAACAGGACCTACGTCTAAATAAAATGACAAGGCGAAATGGAAAACATGCAACATGGGGATCGAATAGAACACTGGTACAAAGCGTACTCGAAAAGAACCTGTTTTCATTAACAGTTGAAACAAAGGTATAGATGTACGAAATTTACTCCTTATCAGAATGAGGTACAATTACAGGGGAACTAAATTTAATAAGGGAAGAAGCAGGAGTTGCGTCCGCGCGTGCCTCTAATTGAGCATCACTATCCGGATTTCTTTCTTCTTTTGACAGCTCAGATATCGCTCTGAAGTCTACAAAGGAAACTCTCCTGTAATAAGCAAGGTCCCAGTCCGTATGTTTTTCTTTCATTAGCGGCAATAGTTATAACCTCCCATGCACGATCCTGCGGAATTCAAACGTGCCTTGCGCCTTGGGAAGCCCTTCGTCACGCGTCTTTACTTCAGCTACTTTTAACTGCGTTGAGTTCATGTTGCTCCGGGAGAAGCTAGTCCCCAACCTTCCTTGCTTATCGAGCGTTGAATTCCATATCAGCTTCTAACTGCTGTCTCTGGACAACCTACTCATATTCTTTCCTGGTATTCTCCTAAGCATAAGGCTGCAACTCAGAGAGCATCTTAGCCACAACTTCCTATGCTACTTCTAAATCATGGCGGACTAGGTTTAGCTCTTCTCTGGATCTGTCCCTTATAGACACCGCCTCTGCTAAATCGGACTCAAGGGCTTCCAAATGAACCCTCTAGGTCTCAGCATCAACGACTAATGGTTCCAGCCTACTTTATTCAGGTTGTTTTCTGAGTGATTCAATCTCAAATAGTACATCAAAATACAAATTCTGCATATTTGAGAATATGCGTTCCATGGTGTACACATTCTCACGAGCCGCATCAGCTTCCGTCCCAGGGACGACTATTTGGCTTAGATGCGACATCTCCAGAATAAGATGTTTCAGCCCCTTATCCATTCGCTCTTCCAACACATCCTTTTTGGGTTTCGAAGCACGGTTCGCCAACCCCTTGGTGCCAAGCCTAGTTGCTCATTTTTACTATATCCAAAGCAAACAAGTTCATTCTATAGCCTTCCACAACGCGTTCGGATGAAGATCTCCCAGATACGAAATTACGCCAGCACCTCCCTTTGCAGTCTCCACCACACCTGGCCCTCATCTATAGCCCTCCCTTTATCACCAGCAACCGACCTTTTATTGCGAGCCGGCTCAGTAGAAATCAAAGGAAGATAAGGAGGCGAATTGTCAATCAGACCCTCCATCATCTCAATGTATGGCCAGGAGCGAGATGGAGGGCAATGCGGACTGCAAGAGGGACGATCCGCGCTTCAATGACCAATGTCAGACGATTCACCAACAGGACGATTGACCTCCGGAACCACAGACAAATCTTTATCAAGACCTTCCAACAGAACAAGTCTGGATTGGTCAGCATTAGTAGAAGCCACCACGACAGCCAGAATCAGCTTCTTATTCAAAGCTTCAGCCTGCTCAATTCTCAGCTTCTATGAATCATCAACCCCTGCTAGCCGCAAGTGGTCCTTCTCCAAATCAGAAGCCACAACTTCTACCTCTGCAGACAGGTCAGAATCACATTCCTCCTTCAAAAGAGCGGATCGTTTGAAAGCAGGCTCGACCTCAGTGTGAGACCTTTTCGAGCTTATGAAGGAAGCAAGCATCTCAGAAAGCCCCTTTGTGTCTAACAGGCAGGGAACCTTGACTTTAGAGGGCTTCTTTTTCTTTGTAAGAGTTCCACCTTCATACTTAACCTTCGGCACTTGGAAAAAGTGGGAGCCACATGCTAGTGGGCCCATAACCCACTCCGACTAAAATTGGAAGGGAAGATAACATCTTCCACACTCATTCGAGGCATGTCACGGACTGCCTTCATAGCAACTTCTTCCTCTAGAGAAAGAGGAGTAGTGAGGAATCTCCTTACAGAGAACACATGCAATGATCAACATACAATCGGCACAATGGAATCAAATGATGAAATTATACTTACAAAGCAGTGTTTCTGCCAGAACTTGAAATCATCCGGCAATTTTCTGAAGCAAGCCGACGACTTCATCTTACACATGGCATGATCATTTAGTCAAGGAGAAGTCAGTTACTAAATCAACCTCGGAGTCACACGAACACCAGCGTCCTTTGCCCTGATTAATATAATAAGAATAATCTTGTTCCCATTCGGTACCAACTATGTAGGAGGAATACCAAGGAATTCCAGAAACCCCCAGATCTCGTCGAGCACAGAAAAACAAACACCAGTTTGAAATATGCCGCGGTGCAAACAGAAGAATCCTTCCATAGGAAACATTGGCGTCAGATCATTACTCAAGGTGTAGAATGGTGAGTCTTCAGGGACCCCATATGTCATCTAAATCTTAGTCAAGTTCGATTCGGAGACCGACCTATCTTCAAATATTTGAAGGCCCTTGGCAAGAAGGTCATCGTCATGGTGATTTTGGCGAGCCATGAAAAAAGTGGATAAGCTTTCAATTAAAAGCTTAACAAAATGGAGTCTCTAAAAACGAAGAAATGGAAGAGTCAATCTCTGCAAAAATGGAGATCTAAATAGGGATTGATTTTCAGTCTTTTTTCCACTGAACCGGCGCGCGCTTAATTAATGGAGCGTGCAGCTCAAGTAACGGTTCAGACTCAATCATCATGAGTGTCGTATCTTTTCGAGAAGTGACTTAGTGGACAAATACGATGGCCCACTAACTCGGGGAGCAATTGATGATACACCGAAACATCCTCTTTTCTACACCGTACACGTGTCATGATGATTTCTAGGAACAACAGGCCCAAGCGTCAGTCTAGCACTGATTTGGCCCAAATGACATCAAGCCTGCAAAGTGCAGTATGCCAGCCGGTCCCAAATCACTATAGCTTGCTATGCCCACACATCTCACAGCCATCCCAATACACATAAGGCATATTAAGGCAAGTATCTCGGGGTCAGCTTCGGATGGGCAAGCCAGCAATACTTTTTTTCTAACTAGGAAGCAATATCAGAATATACGTCATACATTAAAACTTCCACCTATAGACAACATTCCAATTGGGAACTATTTTCTGCATATCTAGGAGCACAGGTCTAACTGGGAAACTTCCCTCCACAAGACAAATCCTAATTAGATAAGGATCTCTAAGAAGAATTTTTTTCCTAAACTACGCCACTGATGCCCTAGTCGAATCAGGACTCCAGTACTATAAATAAGACATGAGGTTGGTGAACAAAGGTGTGCTACAAATTCCCTATTTACAACATTAATCCTTCCTCAAATCTCTATTTAACTTTAGCATCGGAGTGCCATCGGTCACCACAACGGTGGTTCGTGGCTCACGTGCATTCCTTGTGCAAATAAATGGTCAAGGTCAAACAGGGAGCAAAAATAGATTGCATAAGATTGAATTTATTAAGAGTGCATTTAAACCATAGAAATGCCAATAATTTTTTTTTAATAAGTGCTTAAACACAAAAAAATTGAACTGAGTCTATTTCTTGCCCAAACGCAGCAAATTCGGCGATTGAGTGACCTAGGCTTGCAAGGATCGCTATGTTTGGGCAAAACTGAGTGTGTCCAATTTTCAGAAAAATGAGTGGTTTGTGCGAGCCTAAGTCTCCCATTCGCAAAATTTGCTCTGTATGGGTAACTGAGGGGAAAAAAAGACATTCGACAACGTGCATTGCGTGTCATTGTATTTTCTGCATTTCATTTAATGAAATTCATTACACGTCATTTAATCAGGGATCTGAAGACATTCATTGCCCGTCATTAATGGGATCTGACTACATTTACTACCAATTGTTAATGATTATGTATAATTAAAAATAAATAAAATGGGGTTGTTATTTATTGATGAGGTTTTGGTTTTTGATGCATTTTAGCTACCAGTTAACTAGGATTTGTATTAGTTGTTGTTATTTTGTTTATTTGATGTAAAATTACTTTCTAGATTGATTTAAAAAGCTACGGACATATTATTTACAGGTTTAGAAAATGGTTTTGTGAAGAGATTTAGAACAATCTAATTGATTGAAACATAAAACTTGAGCTCAAGAACAATTAAGAGGGTAAAGAAAGGAAAAGAGGAGAAGAAGACAAAGAGAATAAAAGAGGAAGTGACGAGAAAAAAAGGCTGGCGGGATGAGGTGGTAGTGTTGTTCGTAATGGAGAAGAGAGGGAGAGAGAGAGGTGATGGTGTGTGTGTGTGTTTTATTATAATGGTAGTGTTCCTTAGCACATCCAAAAAAAATTCGGTCATGGTATTCTTCAGCTAAAATGGTGGTGTCAAAAGTCGGAGCCAGAAGAAAACCCCAACTTTTGTTTTCTTGTAGGCATTGTAGAACTGAATTTTTTGGAACCCAACTAGGGATGGCAAATTGACCCAAAAATTTGTGGTTTCGAGCATCAAGGGAGCATCATAATCCTCATGATGGTTTGGGGGAAGGGATGGGAATAAGAGTCACATATTGCTTGAGTAAGTTGTGAAAAGTCGAACCCACACTCAGTCTATGGGCTGCTTAGGGTGGGTCCGCCTAAATTTTGGATATATTTGAAAGCCACACGGTTATAATATCTAAGGGATTGGGACAAATTTGGACGAAGGGGCACATTTAAGTCGGAACGGGAATGGATATTGTGGATGCAAACTTTTACCGAATCATGTGTTGATCATGCGGTGTAATCTGCATAAGATGAAGAAAGATTATTGACATCAGTGTGGTGTCTATCAAGGAGACTATGATGCCATTAGAATAACGTCTCTTAGAAATGTATTTATTTCTCTATGTTGTTAGAGAGAATTGAGATTTAGGAAAGTGTTACTCGAAAATGACTTTCCGACTACTAGTAGAAAAGTAGGATACATGGCAGGTCGGGAGCCATTGACGGCTATAACTCCCCATTGATGCTTGTAACCTCTTGTTGATGGTTGTAACTTCCTATAGATAATTTCAACTTTTGTCGATGGTTCTAACTTTCTGTTGATGGTTATGATTTTCGGTTTGGAGCGACCTCTCCTGCAGGGTTCGTGTGTTCAATGAGTATGGTGGTTGGCATTAAAACCTATACCTTTGCGAGAAAAAAGTGTTCTATCGAGTTGCTTTGGGCCTAGACTTGGGGTTTTATGTATTTGTGTCCAATTTGGGCTATGTCTTTCGTGGATAGTTCTCGGACTTCTCGGGGAAGACCCAGATTTTTGGACTTTCTTACCTTGCTGGACTAAGGATTATTTTTGGCTCCCACAAATGCCCATCATCTGCTTTGCTTTTGGGTTGATCGTTTTGAAAAACAACGGAGATGTATTTTCACTGAGGAGTCCTGCCAACAAAATAAGTCCTCTTGTACAAATTAATACCTTTCACCTATTGAGAAGATGATATTCCCTTTGGTCGAGAAGGGAATACATCTTTTCATCTGCCAAGAAGTGGTATTTTACCTTTCGCCTACTGAGGAGAGGTTAAAACCATGTCCCTGCTGAAGAGGGGTTACCTGTCGCCTGGTGAGGAGATGTGTGAACCTTTCGCTTCATGAGGAGAGGTGCACTATTTTTCGCTTATAACGAGAGGTGTTCTACCTTTCGCCTTATACGGAAGAATAGTTGTTCCATACATTGCTGTATAGGAAAGACTTAATCTTGAATCGTGATTTACTATTGATCATTAACCCGAATGGGGAATCTTGCTAGAAGTAGGAGCCCTATGTTGAATTCTGCCACATACTCTCATCTGCTGAATAAATGTATATTCTCCATTTGAAAAAAAAACAAGTACAACCAATTTTTTTTTTTTAACATGAATTTTTTTATTATTGAGCTGAAGAAAAAAAAAAGTATAGCAATAGACATGAAAGTAAATGAAAACGTGACTTGCATTGCATTTTCAACATGTACATTTTTTTGTTGAAATGAAGTCTGCTGACGATAATATGATCTGCATGTAGAATCTTCTGTTGAAAAAGATGAGGTGATCTATTGGATGAATCACACATAGTATTTCCTAAGGTTGTTAGCGTTCCATTGTCTAGAGATTTCTTTGCCTTTTGTTGCTTGATAACGTGTTCCTAGTAGAAGAGTGCAATTTCCTCTCCCACAAAATTTTCACATCTGCCTTTTTGGTAGAGGCGAGGACCTCAACTTCAATCCATTTTGTGAAATAGTCAGTTTCCACAATCATCATATTTTTCTATACTTAATTCATTGGCATTGGCCCTACAAAGTCAGTTGCCCATTGCATGAAAGGCCACGAGCTGATCTGCGGATTCAATGCTTTTGCGGGTAGAGTAGGAATTGGTTTGAACCGTTGGCATTTGTCACATCTCTGTACAATGTCTAATGCATCTTAATGCACGGTTGGTCAATAGTAACCTGCACTAAAAGATTTTTGTGCTAGTGATCTGCCCCTATAGTGATTTCCACAAGATCCTTCATGAATGCTACTCAAAATTTCAAGTACCACTAAAATATTAGTACATGTGAAGTCAGACCCCAAATATGATCTATGGTAGAGCTTTCCTTTTCTTAAATAATATCTTGCAATCTTCTGTTGGAGTTTCTTGGCTTCTACCTTACCTACAGGCAGATTACCATTCAGTAGAAGATCAATAATGAAGTCTTGCCATGTAGGACTGGCATTAGTTATCATCATCTCAACGTTTTCCTCTTCAATACTTGGCATTTCCAGGTGCTTTACTGGAATGAAGTGCTTTAATTGATAATCCAAGGTTGACCTCAAGTTTTTCAATGCATCTACATGAGAGTTTTTTACTCTAGGGACTAGTGATTTGACGATCCATCCACATATAAAAATCACATATCTTTTGGTCTACCCCTGTTTTAGAATGACTTTAGAAGTCTTCGTTTATTGAATAGGACGCGACACTGATCTGCAGGCTGACATTGTCTCCCCGGTTGAAAAGGGTGTGAATTATGCTATGAAATTTGTTAAGGCTTAAGCTTTTTTAGTTCTCTTCGGCCTGTAGATCAAATCATATTGGCTCAACTCTATGGCCCATTTCATGAGTCTTTGAGAAACATCCGATTTGGTTTCAGCATCGAGAAAAGCTTTAGAAAAAATAAAGGAAGGTGTGCTCCTAGCTCTTCTCTAATGAGAGTTGAGCTAAATGACACATTTAAAATTGCCAAGATGTACATGCCCTCTCCTAACTGTGATTTCAACTGTAGAGGACAAGAAGATAAGTAAGTCTTCAAATTTTGAAATGCAGTTTTACACTCTTCATCCCATTTGTCTATGTGCCCTTTCTTCAACGTTTTGAAAAATGACTTACATTTGTCTTTTGATTTACTGAACATAATGTGTTTTCTATTAAGAAGCAAAATAACATCCTCTATTAAGGAATATGTAAATATTTATATTTCTGATTGTCTTTTGCTGAAGGACATGTAGAATAATATTTTGCATTTCACTATTTTAATCGAAGATAGTGTGATCTCTGTTGAGAAGCGAAATAACATATCCTCTACTGAGGTATATGTAAATATTTATATTTTTGAATGTCTTCTGCTAAAGGACATGTATAATAATTTTTCCTATTCATTATTTCAACTGAAGATAATGTGTTTTCTGCTGAGAAGCAAAATAGCATACCCTCTACTAAGGTATATGTAAAATTTGTATTTTTGAATGTCTTATGCTAAAAGACATGTAGAATGAATTTTCATATTTCACTATTTCAATTATAGACAGTGTGTTCTCTACCGAAAAATAAAATAATATATCCTCTAGCAAGGTATAGGTAAATATTTGTTCGGATCGATATTTGCAGGATCTGCCTTCATTGATGATTGTATTTTTCTTCAAGTTTCGTTATTTATCTTGTGGATAATTTGATTGATCAGAACGGAAACTCTGTGTATGTTCTACCAGATGAGGAGTCCCTTGTTGGGGAACATGCTCTAATGCTTGTAATCCTTTTTTCTAACTCTCATTTTGATCTGCAATTTTTCGTGGATGCATCTGGTGTTTTAACACTATTTTTTTTGATCGCACAATGCATAACGTTTTATCATGGCGAAGACTTCAGCAAGAGCTTTCCCTAATTTCATGGTCAGCTCGCCATATCGATGGGTGATCTGTAGATGGATCTTTCTTGAAGGCTAAGGATGTAATTTGGTTATCATATCCAAGTGTGCTCGCTTTTTCTGCCTTGAATTTTTTACGAAGTCTCTGGGCGATTCATTTGACTTCTTCTTCATGTTGAAGAGGTGGTCAGTATGATATTTGATGGTTTGGTAGAATGAATCCTCCTTTTGTAAAAACAAGGGAGAGCTCTCCGAAGTTGCTGATTGACTGAGTGACCAAAGTGTCGAACGAATATTGAGTTATTTCTTGTAAATTCATAGCAAATACTTTACACATAAGTGAGTCATAATTTTTTTGCAGAGTCATGACACTTCATAAATGCTTCAAGTGTCTCTCTAGATCAGAATCTCTTTTGAAAGGGGTAAAGGTCGGAGTGGAAAGCCTTGTTGGTGGAGGATCTCCTTTAATGTCATTTGAAAAAGGCGAAGTGTTTTCCAAGGTCATCTATTTGCATAGAGCATCATCTGGATTTTCATGACTCGCAAGTTCCTCAACTACTCATTGATCATTCGTGTCACTTGAAAGCTTGTTCAGATTTGACGAGTTTTTGAATTTGGTATTATGGACAAGTTAATGTAATGATCCAGATTTGGTCCTCTGCGTTACTCAGTCCATTGGAATTTTGCCTTCTGCACTGACCACTTTTATATGGCGTCATCTATGATCCAAGTCTTGAGTGCACAATTGCTTGGGAGCCCAACCTTGAGAAAAACTCTCGTTTGAGGCCCGAGCCTAGAGTGCACATTTGCTTGTGGCCCTAATCTTGAACGATTGCTTCCAGAGTGATTATTTTCCCTCAGTGGATGATTACTTCTGCTCCCATGGGCATTCTATGCTAGCAAATGACGATGTGTTTTCTGTTTTGGTTGTTCACTCACCAATTGTCATACCACCTGAGTTTGCTCCTCCAATATTTTAGTCAAATTGGCGACCTGACTTGCAAGATTTTCTTATTGTTTCATCTCCATTGTGTTCAGTTGTTGGGCGGAATATTGCAATTGATGATCAGACGGTGGTGGCAGGCCTACTACTAGTGGTTGTTCGGCTGGTGGTGGCTGAACCCGTGGCGGTGATGGCGACCTGGTATGAGCAGATGATCATGCAAAATCGTTTTTGCTACTTTGGTTTCGAGTTCCCAACACTGAGTTGGACAAGAACTTCGAAATAAAAGTGTTTATGAAAAATTCAAAGTGAATGAACGAAGAAGTTTTTTTTTATCAAATGAAGATAACTTGCAATGAGTTTGATTCAAGCTCTCATTGAAAACACCAATTTGTCGATGCAAATTTTCATTGGATCACGTGCTGATCACACTGAGTAATCTTTATAAGATGAAGAAATATTATTGACACCGATGTGGTGTCCGCTATGGGGACTCCCAATGCCAAAGTTAGAATAGTGTCTCTTAATAAAATATTTATTTCTCTATGTTCTTAGAGAGAATTGAGATTCAGGAAAGTGTTACCTGAAAATGACTTTGTGTTTACCTATTTTTAGAGGCAGGATGAGCCAACTACTCAGTGATGAGTGGGACACGTGGCAGGTCGGGAGCCAACTACTCGTAGACGAATGGGACACATTTCCATTGATGGTTAACCTGTTATTGATGGTTGTAACTTCCATCGACGGTTGAAACTTCCCGATGATGGTTATAATTTCCCGTTTTGAGAGACCTCTCTTCCAGGTTTGTGTGCTTAGCTTAGTATGGTAGTTGGCACCGAATATTATTCCTCTGCAGAGAAAAGAGTGTTCTACCTAGCTACATTGCAGAGAAAATAGTGTTCTACCTAGCTACATTGGGCCTAGACTTCGGCTTTCTCTACTTTTGTCCAATTTGAGCTATATATCCTTTGTGGATAATTATTGGGCTTCTCGGGGACGACCCAAATTTTTAGACTTTGTTATTCTGCTGGGCTAAAAACTATTTTTTCCTCGCACAGATATGGCCATATTTACCCCAATCTACTCCATTGTCATTCCTAAATCCAACAAGAAATCTTTGTTCAAGTCTAAGAATATTGGTTTCAGATGAACATTTGCATTCTAATATTTCACTATCCGTAGTGTTATTTGAGTAATCAAGTGTGATGTTCAACGTCGAAGCAAACGTTAGTGCATGAATTGGTGGTAATGCCTCTTATGTTGGTGATGTGGCAAAAACCAATGTTGAAATCATTTTTAAGATTTTCATTAGAATCTTTAATTACATCACCACCTCCATTCGAACCAAAATAACATGCTCAACCCATTAATTGAAAGACCATGCCAAATTGGTGATCATGAAGTCTATATAATGATTATTGGGGGATTAGCCATGACAATTTTGACATAAGAACTTGTGTATGTCAATGTAAAGGATTTCCAAAATTTTAGAAATGTCTATTTTGGTTGGCCTTGGAACATCTCCGATGGAAAGGTCCATCTCAAATTCAAAAGGGTGTAAGATGGGTGAACCAATTTAAAGGTTGCACTCTAGTGAGACATTTAACAAAACCTTAAAAGATCGTTAATAGAATTTTGGCAAAAAAAAATTGTTAGTTTAAAAGAGAAATTCTAAATGTCGAGGGAAAGGGCAAGGAAACGAGCAAGGGAAATGAGCTGGCGATGTGAAAGCCGTTCATTTCCCTCGAGATCCGCGTGAAAAAGTCAACGCACGGATCTCAAGGGAAATGAACGACTTTCACCTCGCCAGCTCATTTCCCTAGCTCGTTTCCTCGCCCTTTCCCTCGACATTTAGACATTTAGAATAGCCACAGATTAGACATGCAAGACATGCATAACAACTATGCGTGTGCAAAACTATTTCGCCATGCATGCCTACTAGACTAAAACCTCAAACTCGTTAAGCTATGGGTTAATGTAGCATGAAAGTGTACCTTGAAAGCTCAATCAAAATCCTAATTTGACTTGTCAGCTTGGCGGGTTGGAGATTCTCTTAAAGCATCCACAGGAAGCAACATTTTTTAGGGTAGTTGTGCAAATTTGCACACTCTACCGCCTCCAGTGAGCTCCAAAAAAGTGTCAAATGTGCACATTATTGCCAGTGTGGACTGTCAAATTTGAGACTCCCTCAGGTAGAGCGTGCATTAGGGGTGGGCATTTAGGACCGAAAACCCGGACCGAACCGATAACCGGACCGATCGGGTCGGTTCGGATCGGTTTTAATTAATTAAAAAAAATTCGATTGTAAAAGCCCGGCCCGGCCCGAAATTTCTAGTCCGGGCCTCGGTTTTCATTTCTGAAGCCCGACTAATAACCGGCCCGGCCCGACCTTCACTTAAACTAATTACTCTCCCCCCTCAACTTCTCTCATTCTCACATCTCTTCACGTTCTCCCCTCACACTCTCACAGAGAGTCGAAATCACTCCTCACACTCTCATAGAGAAAGGAGTATCACTCTTCAATCGAAAGTGGAAATCACTCCTCACTCCCTCGAAGATCACTCCCTCTCCCCTCACAGCGAAGCAGCGACCTCCAAAGAGCGCCGCCTAAGCACACAGCGAAGCACCCTCTCCTCTCGCACTCTCCTCTCTTCCACACAGCGAAGCACCCTCTCCTCTCCCTCCTCTCGCACTCTCCTCTCCCTTTCACTTCCACACATCGAAGCACCCTCTCCTCTCGCACTCTCTCCGTCTCACTTCCACACAGCGAAGCACCCTCGAAGCATCGATCGTCATCGACTGCCGCCTCCCTCTCACAGCGAAGCATCGACCGCCATCGAAGTGAACTGGAGGATGTTTTCGATGGAGGCCGGTGTCTGGGAACCAGTGGTTGAACGAGATTTCTCAGTGATCAGATCTTCTCTCTCAGTGGTTGAACGAGATCTTCTCTCAGTGATCAGATCCTCTCTCTCAGATCTTGAACCAGTGATCAACTTGAACCAGTGATCAGATCTAATCTTGAACCAGTGATCAACGTGAACCAGTGATCAGATCTTCTCTCTCAGATCTTGATTCTCAGATCTTCTCTCTCAGATCTTGATGATCGTATCTTCTCTCCCAGATCTTGATCAGATCTTGATCTTTATCTTGATCAGACCGAATTTTTTTTTTTTTTTTTTTTTTTGTAATTTGCCTGTTTGTTTTTTTTTGTAATTTGCTGTTTGTTTTTTTTGTAATTTTTTATATAATTTTTGTACTTACGATGAATTTTTTTTTTTTGTAATTACTGTATGAATTTTTTTTTTGCTTTTAGAACCGAGACCGGCCCGAAACCGGCCCGTAATTCGGTTAACCGGGACCTCGGTTACCCGGTCAACTCGGTCCGGTTTCGGTTCTCATAAACATGGGCCCGAATTTTTCGGGCCGATTTTCGGTTTTTAACTTTTGGGCCGATTAATCGTACTTGCCCAGCCCTAGCGTGCATAGTGAAGGAGCTATCTCAAAAAATACTCACAAGACAAAACATAGCGAGCCTCTCCCCTCCAAACCACTCTCTATGCCATTGACACTCACATTTAACTCCTCCGTCGCAACACTCCGTCTCTTTGTTCAGACTAGAAACTCCGTCGAAACACTCCATCGAGACTAGAAACTTTGATCTTGGCTGAAACGAATTAGCTGAAGACACCAATATTTTTGTGATAATTTGGGTTGGGAAATCATAATCAAAATGGTGGTTGTGGTGGTCACTGTGTTGGATTATTTGTCGTTGTTGATGTCATCGATGGCGGAGACTGGTTGTTAATAGTCAGACCCGCTGTCCATTTTTGTTTCAAAATCGTTTCCATGTTTTCTGTTTATTACAACAAAAGAAATAGGTGATGAGAAAGAAGAGACGAGAGATTCCCTTTCACCGATCCGAACCCAACAACTCTCTTCAAAGTCAATCATTTTTCAATTTCTTCGCTTTATGCAGAGAACAAACACCTGCAAAAACAGAGCTTCTTAAGCTCACCTCATCCCCACAACTTCTTTTGATTCAGGTATTTGGGTATATTGGTTTCACTAAGAAGACGAGTAGGAGGGATACACCGGAAAATAATGTCCATTAGGGGTGGGCATTTCATCCCGCATGTTGTTTCCGTTCTTTGTGATTGATCAAACTCATTTCAATCTTGTCTCGTCTCGATCTAGAATAGAATGAGATCGAGACAGAGATTTTCAATTCCGCCTATCCCATCCCATCCATAACTTATTTATTTAATGTTTAATGCAATTTATTGTATGCCACTTTTAAGTTTGAATTTATTTTTGTGGTGAGATATTGAAATATCAGTAAAAATCCTCAATAATCATTCTTGAAAAATATTATGTCTATGAGCATGGAACAAATGCCAAAATACTAAGTCCTCAAGGACTTGTTTCATACAATAACCTAGAATTGGGAAGATAGAACAATGTGACCTTGTCCATCAGGATGAGTGGTTCACTGAATAATCAATTGCTTGATGTTGAGTGGTGAAGACAAATGGAGACCTAATAGCCTTTGGCCATTGTAGCTGATACTATAAGAGTGTTCGTAATAAGGTGTTCATTATAAGTTCACTAGTCACAGACTAATCAAAACATCTCAAATGGGTTTATAAAACTTTTGGAGATGAACTACAATACTGGTAACACATGCTTTGGGCTAGGACGAGGTCGGGATGAGGTCTATCTCGTTTTAAAGATAAAACAACAAGATGGGACTGGGATGAGGTCCATCCTGTTCCGTGCCCATCCCTATTATCCACAGCCATTGCACCATCTTACATAACACCGGCACTATGTAAATGGTATGGTTGTGACCATTTTGGGTGAAAATTTTTGCACACTTATTTAGGTGTGTGAAATTTTTTTGTTAAAAATGTGATTTTTGCCACTGCTTACTGGGGATGCTCGTGCCTATAACAATTTGTTATCATTCCAATTTAGTGTATAAACCAATTTCAGTTGGTTCCCATAATTAACAAAATAATGCCTACTGGGTTTAAACTTTGGGCTCTGACTTTTTGACACCACCATATCTGCGGGCATTGGCGGTGGTGGTGTTGTTTCTGAGAGAGAAGAGAGGGTGAGAGGAGGGAGAAAATTGGAGAAAAATGGATTTATATCTGTGGTTACCAACATAAAAGTGGTGGTGTTCAATAGAAATAGGGGTAGTGGTGTCCTTCTGTTGAAGCGCACAACTATCCCATGCTGAAACAACACCATCAAATTAAACCATCTCTCACCCACTATTCTTCTTCTTCTCCACCTTTCTCTTCTCACTTCACATCAACTAACAAAACATCACCAACCCCCGCCCGTCCCGCCGCAGCCGATCGTACCACCATGCCACTCTCCGCCATCGTCAGGCGTACCACCTTTCCTCTCTTCCTTTTTTCCTTTTGTTATTCTTCTTATTTTTTGTTCTTCTATTTTTCTCCTTTATTCCTCTTCTCTCATATTTTCTATTCTCTCCACCGCCACGGCACCACCCCCGCCCCACCTCTTTTTTTTCCCCTCAGGCAGATTCTTGCGAGTGGGGAACCCCCACGCAAAGGAATCTTCTTGAGCGCAGAGAAAAAAGAATATGAGAAGAAAGAAAAGTAACACAGAGAACAGAAGATATGAGAGAATAATAAAGGAGAATAAGAAAAAAAATGAAAAGAAAATAATAAAGAAGAAGGAGGGAAGAGGTGTGATCGGTAGACTATTTGAATGTTAGGATTGGCCACCTGGGATAGAAGGAGTTGTTAGGGAAGCTGGGCCGGTGAGAGAGCCAAAATGACTCCTCGCAGGCCTACGAAGCTGTCAGTTGAAAAAATCGTCAAAGAGAAATATGTGGACGAGGGATCTAGTAGGTTGCTTAATCTATGTAAGTAGGTCTCGATCCTTATGATGAGTATTCGTCCAGTAAAACTCCAAGGTTTTCCCAATTAGGTCAGAACCTAGCAAAGTGCGTAAGCTAGAGCTAAAGCAAGGTACGAAGCTATAGCTAGCAAGTTTTTATAGTACTTAACAAAAATGAGAGATCTAGTGGAATGATGAGAACATCAGATACCCTTCCATTGGCCAATAGTAGTATTGGACTTGTTCTAGTATATATCCTCCCTAATATAGCGCATTATCGACCTACTCTATATAGCCAACAAATAAAGGGCTAAAGGCGAAAGCCCGCAGGAAGAGAGGATCGCGCTAGATTATTCTCGAAGTGGTAGGTGGGATTTCGGTTAGTAACGAAGAGGTGTTGGCGTGTTGGCGTGTTGTCACGAGCCATCTAGCATAGCTTTCTCTAGATGCCTCCGGAAGGTTCTAGAGTGCTCTTGGACATTCTAGCTTAGCTTTCTCTAAAGTGTTCTAGCATGGATCAGTCTAGAACACCCTTGTACAGATTTGTGTAGTATTTTCTAGAAGCCTCCTTGTAATTTCTAGTTCCTTTGGAGGTGGGAACATTCTAGATGCATAGAGAATACTCCTTTGAAGGAGGATTGTGGAAGGTTCTAGGCTAGAAGCCTCTAGAACTTTAAGGGCCTATAAATAGGCTTGGCATTCATTTGTACAGATCATCAAACACTTGTACAACTCTCTCAAGCAATACAAAGCATTCTTTCAAAAAGCCTAAACACTTGTGCCTTAGCATTTTCCTCACTTAAGCTTCTGTAGCATCACTTAGCATTAGCCAAGCATCGAAGTGCCTTGACTAGTTAGTCCGATGGGAGTGTGACGCTAGTGGGCAGCGTGTTAGCCAAGGGAAAAAGGTCAGCACGTGACACGTGGTATCAGAGCAGCGACGATCGTAGGGGCGGTCTTGCTGAAGTTGCGTTGTGCTAGTTGCTGTGTGTACGAAGGTTAGGTGCGGACAATCTGATTAGTCGGAAAACAAAGAGAGTGCTATTGGAGGGTCCGTGGTCGAGGAGACTGGAAGAAAGACTAGTCGGACCAGCATGCTTGAGGATCGTATGGCCAAGTGGAGCTGACGTGGGCGATCTCCAGGACAGCGTTGGGGAGATGGAACAGAAGGTTGAGTCCTTCAATGGGATGTTGGCTAACGTCACTATGGATATCGAGCAACTCAATAGCCGCGTCCATGACCTTGAGCTTGGCACTGTGGAAGCCAAGGACGAGACTCAACTTCTCGTCAACCAAGTTGCGGATGCATACGCA
Source organism: Berberis thunbergii (assembly GCA_003290165.1). Taxonomy (NCBI): domain Eukaryota; kingdom Viridiplantae; phylum Streptophyta; class Magnoliopsida; order Ranunculales; family Berberidaceae; genus Berberis; species Berberis thunbergii. The sequence continues at coordinate 29,937 of QNQO01009803.1, forward strand.
ACGAGATGGGCCAGCTCAGGACACGCTGATGAGGCAGCTCCAAG